>CM056599.1:12817904-13175404 GCA_029721355.1 Tegillarca granosa
TGAATGCGATTCAAAATCCGGTAGCATTTTCTAAGAGATTTCATTTTAAACCGACCGTAAGTTTACAAGATTCATATTCTTTTTAAATTTACAATTCATACATACAAATACTGTGTATTCAAGTAAGATCGCATAGGACACTTTTGAGAGCTAAAGTGTGATAGACAATTATCATAAGATTGTGAATATTCAGTACATAGATCTTAATGTATAAATAAAGACACACAAATAATAATAATAATAATATCAAACTTTTCGGTGTCACTAATGAGGATCGAATTTCCGAAATGTGCACACCTGGTACATTAAAATTTAACTGGTATATATATATATATTTCCCAAGGCAGTCTTGACACGACAACATGTTTAATATTTTAAATATAATTTTCTTGTAAATATTTCAGAAGAGCCGAACCTGCTCCGAATTCCCAGTCGTCACCAATACCATCATATTTACGTTTACCTTCTCTGTCAACAAAACGATAGGCTGTATATTGTGATCTGCATGTATTGTGATATGTGTTGTTGTTACTGATCTGCATGTAAACTTGTTTACTCTGTCTCGCAATGGTTAACTTTCACTATATGATCTTATCTTACATCACTTATTTTGGAATCTCCAATTTATGAAGCTTTTGGACCTGACATTTTTTATTGGTAAACATTTCCATTTCCTGTGAAAATTGATTTATCGCTTCTGAATTTTGTTTTCACGTTTTCTCGTTCAGATATTTTTTAATTGAAGCACATGATTAATATTTTGCGTTTTAGTGTATTTTACCTTGAAACTGGTGATATTCTAATTGGATCTACTTCTGGCCTTTCTTCTCCTTGCTCTATATTCAGTACTAATTCTTTTTCACTATACTCATGAAATTTTGCTACTACAGATCTTCAATAAATCTTGGACGGGGAGCTTTTCCTGTTTATTTTTATCTAAACCTATGTATATTGTCCATCCTAATCTGTTCTTTAACAAATTGTACATTTTTTTCTTTTAACTTTTCATTTTCTTCGCCTGTCAATTATGATAAAGTTTTCTCTAATGCTTCTATCTATATATAATTAGTCTGTTTTTGTTGGGTTTCCACTTTATGTCTACCTTTGCATCCCTTATTGCTCATTTCTTTTAAAAGATTTATTTTTTGTTCTTGAAGGACGTTTACCAAACTACCTATGTGACCACTTTCATCAATCACACACTGTAATTTGCCTTCTACTCCCCCTGCCCTGTGTATATCATTAGTCAAATTTTTCATTTTTCGTATCCAATTGAGTGTTTATCTCGTTTGCTGTTAATTTTGCATCTAAAATAGGGCAAATGAGACTTTCATTAGATGACAAAGAGCTAGGACTGACATTTTCAGTTTTTACTTGGACATTGTCCAAAGACATCAAGTTTCCTTTGTTGTTTATAGTTTTTCTCGACTCACAATTTTGTTCACGTTTCTTTTCCTTTCGAAGTTGCCAGACATATCATTCCATGTTTTTTTATTCTCAATTTTGACAAAGTTGCAAAATCATAATACACCATCTGGCAGTAAATAAGTCTCGATTTTGACCTTTGTTGTACAGAGCTAGAAAAGTGTGTCCGTTGACAAGCTACCTAGATTGTGCATCCAAGACACATATTTTTTATTAATAACAATCATTGGGCAAAAATTTAAAAAGATTATATATTATTGTTTTATAACATTAAACATCTGTAAAGTTTTCAAGATCTTCAACAATAAGGTTTTATTTTTATTTTGAAGTATGTTTTCTTATGTCATTATTTAAGCGATAAAATGACAGAATTTTAAGCTAAAAAAACTAATATCATTTATTTCTAGACGATATCAACGAAAGTAACAGTTCAGTATTAGCAATCCAACATTTTAAGCAGAAGATGAAAATTGTGAGAGAAAAATAAACAGCGCTGACGTTTTAAAGTAAAGTTCTCTAAACATTAGAAAAAAATTGTATTTTAACATAAAACCCATAGTCATAACTGAAAATGTGTGTATTATATATATATATATATATATATATATATATATATATATATATATATATATATATATTTATTTATTTATTTATATTTCAGGAAAAAAAAGTGTTAAGCTACAGTTCAAAAATGAACATAGGTAATAAATATATATTTATTTATCGGTATTTTTATTTAATAGATTTTCTTCTTTATAGGTGTGCACAAAGTTCAATTTATCATTTCCTTACTTTCAGTTTTCGAAAATTTAAATCAAATCTACACACTTGCAATTATAATTTAAACATATTTGATATATTTTTGACAATGTAATATCGATATTATATTTTTCGTCGAAATTTTATCATGCATTGAAGAATATAGGTCCTCCTTGAAATTGCGTATTGTTTTACACTAGTTTCTAAAATATTATATAATAAAATAATATTGCATTTTAATTATTTTTTAATAAAATTTTTATCATAGCAGTTAATAAATTATCAGACGCAACGACTTTCGCTCAACAATTGTTAATGGGGCAGATATCAGTTTTAAAAAAACAACTATCTTTAAAAAGGGTTTTCTCGGATTCTGAAAACAATTGAAAAGATTAGAAGTAGAGACTACTTTCTAGCTGTAACTATAAGACAATCATGGAGAGGTACATCGTCGTTATACTGAAAAAACACAATATACCAGTCTATGTCCAATAATCGCCACAAATCATGTATTTTAACATTTCTTACTTCGAAGATTTCATTTAAGTGCATTTTAACAGATAAAATTGTTAATTTTTCATGAAAATGCTTGTTTTCATTAATTAGCCATGAATTTTGTACAAAACAATAATTGAAACATAAACTTGTTCTAACCATGACTGTTAAATTAACTCATCTGGACTCGATACTTTTAATGTTATGATTGCTATCTGTTAAAACTGATTTGATTAGTAAGTGTAATATATCTGCCTTTATATGTCATGCATCTGTTTTAATAAGTACAACAAAACCCAAATTATTTTTAAAATAAAATGTGTGAAAACCATCCACTCTCACTTCTACTGATGTATTTTTACATAGTTCGTATTATTCTTGATAAAACTATTGACTAAAATTCTTTCCTTATTTTTTTATTTTATTTTTTTTATTTTATTTTTTTTAGTTTTTTTTTTTTTTTTTTTTGAGGTTATCGTCCCTTTTATCCTTTGAAAGTATTTCTGTATATATACTTTATTGCCTCGTCTAGCCACCATAGTAGCCATGAGTTGAGATAGGTTTCACCTTTCCGGTGTCGGTGGCGACGGCGTTATCTTTAGAGTGTCAAAATCTGAAAAATGTGTGGTAAAGTCCATATCTCTAAAACTAACACTGTTATCCAGAAGAAGTTTGCCACAAAGTTTAATTATGATTACATAAAAATTAAAGCTGATTACAGAAACATTCTAGTGTAAAAAAAATGCATTATGCGATAAAAGTTGTGCATTTTTAAAAAACAAATGCTCTTACAAAATCTTTTTTCAACTTTTAAAATTTTGAATAAACCATCTACTTAGATAGAACATAAAACATGAAATAAACCTTGAAGAATTGGACTTTGAATGTTTTACAATTATTTTACAGGTTATATGCAATGTCATTTGGCCACAAATTCAATTTTGGGGAAAAAGTACAAATTGAGAAAATGAATTCTATGCTAAACTGGTATAAATTTGATTTTAAAATTTGGTCTGATAAGTTTCAATGATATACAAAATCTCACACATCTGAGATTGTAATAAATAAATTTTAACCAACCACCTTTATATTGCTTATTAAAATTCTCATTTTATTATTTTTTTTATATGTTCTATGTAGCTCATCCTAAGATATTTGTCTAATCGAAGAAGTTTTTTCATATCTATTTTGTTTATTTTCTATTCAATATATACATATATAAAACGATAACATAATGGCAATAATACACTTCATACAACTAAAAAAGTTAATACATTGTGTGTGTGTGTGTGTGTGTGTGTGTGTGTGTGTGAGAGAGAGAGAGAGAGAGAGAGAGAGAGAGAGAGAGAGAGAGAGAGAGAGAGAGAGATTACAATATAATTTCAATATAATCTGGCACATGCAAATTCAACTGGTATTTGTGTTATATATTTACTACCCCTGAGTGGGTACCGCTGCCGGTGAAGTAAACTCCCCAAGGGTATCCATAACTCAGTAGGCACTACTTTGTGCTGTCAGAAAATGTACCATTTAACAAATTTTTCAGCTGCCTTAAATTCTAAAATTTGTTTAAAACTAAGGTTTGTTCCCTCATGCAAAGCATTCCTCTGCTGGATTTGGATTTATAAAATTTTGAAACTTTAGATTCATAAATTTGCAACTGTTTGGCTTATGTTTTTTATTATCAAACTTTTCGGTCTAAATGTCACTGATGAGGAATGAATTTCCGAAATGTGCACATCTGGCACATCTAAATTCAACTGGTATTTGTGTTATATATTTGCACCAAGTTGCAATCCCAAAACAGACGAAATACTGTTCCTCTTGGTTGTTCACAAAATCTATATAAAGGTTCTGTTTTGATACCTAATTTGAACATAAGAGAGTTTGTAGCAATTATATTTTGAACGCTTTTGTATTGGAACTACTGTAATTTCGAATTTGGGGTCGAAGGGTAAGTGATTCTGTAAATTTGTATCCAATCACTTTACGTTAAATTGTCAAAAATACTTTGCCATTTTTCGCATGAAGCTGGTAAAGTATGGTTTTTCATAATTTTATACATATTTTTGAGACATTCTTATTTTTGAAAAATATTTTAAGGAAATTTGGAATGAAAGGATTTTCAGATTTAGACAGGTTATATTCTTTGTTTTTTCTCATCGTTTGATTTACTTATTTAAATATTCTAGTATAATCGCGAAAATTTATGTTGTTGTAATATTTAATATGTAATATCTAACTAGAATGTATACTCGCGAGCAAGTATATGTCTGCGTATCAGCTTGCTCACGCTCTTTTATTTTATGTGTTTGGAAGAGGCTATAGTTTTAACCATTTTGTCTTATGTGTTTATTCAAAGTATTAAGTGTGAGGATCTAGAATGAAGCGGACAAAAGTCTATAATTAGTTTAATTTAAGAAGATGACTTTCTTGAGTCTTTCCGAATTCTTAAAAACGGCGAGGAAGCGACTTTCCCATGGCCAATCCTTACCAGTTGACAAACGTTTAATCTGATCAGATAAGCAACGAGGGAGGAGATGCATCTAAAAACGATTGTCAGAAACGAAGGAGAATAATAACAATAATTGAGATTATGAGTTACAACTAGATGTCTGCTGATACGAAGACATAACAAAATCTTTTATTTTTGAGAAATGTCGGTATCGGATCATTTATAAATATGACTCCCTTTTCGTATAATTTTCTGATGTACACGGTGTTGTTTCCTATAATAATATCATTATTATACCATAGTAAATTTTCGGCTGAATTTGTAAATAACTGTAAATTTTTTTATTGTATTTGTCAGTAGGATTCAAGCCTTAAACATCGATCCAAAATCATTTTTAAGAAACTTAATATTCTTTACAATTAGTTCATTCCCCTTACTAAATATTTTTCCTTTATCTTTTAAAAAACTTCTAAAATATTATACCAGTAACCTTTTTTCTGCAGTAATTTTTCTAAACCAAATTGTTTTTATTGTTGATATATGGTATCAAATCAATGTTTTTAAACATTCCTCTTCATATTCTGTTACAAAAACATTTTGTTTTATTTTATTTGTTACACCATTCCAAATAAAGTTGTAAAATTGCATTAAGCTCAGAAAAAAAATTTTCGCTTGGATTTGACAATGCAATGAAAAGGGCGTTAAATTACAAAATAGCAAAGTTTTTATAATAGTTAGTTTTCCTTTAGAATTCCAAGAATTTCAACACATAATAGCTTTAAAGAGATAAGGTATTAAAGGGTCCCCTGTGTGCAACCTAATTAATGTTTGAAAAAGATATCGAATGCCCTCCCTTCTGTGTTACCTCAGGCTTTTTATCTTTATAGAATGTATAAAGTGCCAAAATTGAAACAATTTCAAACCTTAAGCAAAGGGGACTTAGATATTGAGTAAAAGGCTATCTCGAAATCGACTTACAGAAGTTGAGAGGCAATTTTTTTATCTTCAGTATATTGCATTATATCATATTTGAGTCTTGTATTTTCTCTAATATACCTTCCAGAAATGAAACCCGTTTGTTCTAACTCGTAAACTCGTTTACATAACCATCTTTTAAACATCTTACTACAAAACCTTCAAAGCATTTAGCTCACCTGACCGAAAGGTCAAGTGAGCTTATGCCATAGCGCGGCGTGTGTATGTGCGTGCGTGTTTGCGTTTCTGCGTTCGTCGTAAACACCTATTTTACACTTCTCCTCCAAAACTGCTGGACAGATTTCAATGATACTTGATCAGAAGCATACATGGGCCGATGTTATTCAGATTTGTTCATGGCGTTGCCATGGCTACCAAAACTAGGTCAAGGTAACCTAGGGGTCTTAAAATCTTAACAAAAATCTTCTTTTCCGAAAGCAATAATGAGAGAAAAAATCTGATATGATATTGGCTTTTTTTAGGGTGTTAAGCATATAATTTGATCTTTTCGTTAAATTTTGTCGAAAAATGGGTAACACGTTTTTGCGTTTAATTTTAAAAAAATTTTTAAAATGGCTTCAAATTGTTATAATTACAAACTTCACGTTGTTACACGATTTAGAAGAATTTCATTGGTCGTTTTCCTGTCAAATGACTTTGTTATTTTCCAATAACAATGTTTTCTACCGGAACTACTTTCGACCAGTTTCGGTGATTTCCCATTTTTCAGTTCTATTAATAGAAGTTATTTTTAAATTGTAAACAAATGGGAATGTCTTCGAGATCGGCAAATATTCCACCTTGAAACATTTAAATACTTCAATTTTTTTAGATTAAGATTTTGCAAAAAATTATTCGACTTGACATGTTCTGATATTTGTTCACCAAATATTCAAGACTATTAAATATTTATTTATAAAATATTTTTATCTCTTTGTAATCCAGTCGCGGAGAGTCCCTTTTGTACACCCCTTAAAAAATTCAAAGACAAAATAAATTTTGTTACACACCTCAACCAATTTCTAAACGCGTGTTTCCGAATTCAAGCAAAAAATATCAAAAATTAAAATTGAAGTCAGGTATAAACTACACATCGTCCGAGAGCCACAGTCACATCTATGCCAAGTGATGCTGAATTTCAGTTACGCCACATCATGTTTATGTCAGGCCACAGAAACAAGGCCTCAGTTTACAGCTATAATAGGGACTGTTCTGTTCACAGAAGAAACATATCAGTGATACCTTCTCGGGAAACGTCCAGTCTAATGCACCCACTACCACTTGTTTTACCTCCACATGTCTCTGATCAGCCATTACAGCTACCACCGGTGTCATCATTAAACGAAATCCGTTCGTCTCACTCCCAGCCCAGTTGGCAAAAAAAAATCGGTTTCAACCAAGAAAACATTAATTCCATTTCATTAGTTGGTTTTTAAACACTGTTCATTCAGTTTTCTTTTGTTATGGGAAACGTCAACCTGTAAGTTGACACGCTTGTCCTACAAACGTATGATAGTCGGACGTTGTTGTTGGTAAATATGTTGTCACGAGACATAATATAGTACCCCTTCTCTCAAAGGATTTAATTGTAATATCATTTATATGTTGACTGAAATGAACAAGAAAATGAATAAAAAGGTATCAATTTAAAACCTTTTTCAGTTTTTCTCAAGACATTTTATCGTCTTTTAAAGATGACATTTAATGTATTATTACGCCGCGACGTTGTAACATCGATTTTCGGAAAATCAGTTCAGAAATGTAGGTCAGCTTAAAAAACTTTTTAATTTCGGGTTTGTAATTATAAGAATTGAATTTCACTTTTTACGTTGTTATCGGGGTGTAGCAATGTAAATTATTACAAATTGTGTAAAACTGCGTAGCGTAGCGAAGCGGTTTTACGCATAATTTGTAATAATTTTCACGTTGTTACACCCCGATAACAACGTATAAAGTGAAATTCAATTCTTAAATAACTTGACTATTTGAACATATAATGACATGGGGTTTTCAGCTTTGACTTTTTCTTGAAATGACATTTATAGCTGCAATATATTTTTTTAAGAATAGATAACTTTTAATCAAGATCTGTTGGATTCATTTTCTAGAATTTCATTCCTTTTAGCTGTAAGTAAGCAAAATCCTCTAACCGGTTGTTAAATTTTTACCGTTGATTAAATTAAGAGCCGGGAGCATGCGCACGGATATACAGAAAAACCCATCAATCGAAGGTGACATGGCAAATTGCATTAATTGTCCGTCATTAGTATCCAGATGTATTTGAAATGGTGTTATGTATCCCTTACTAAGTCACAAATGGCAAATTCAACGAACTTCTGTGTTTAATTTATCGTATTTCATCGTTTTGACAGTTGTGTTCAAATGACCCGATTTTTTTCATGACGTAACCATGTTCTAATGTAAGTTCCAACATGTTACATCTCAATGGGTAATTATTATTGTTTCTGTATTTATTTGAGCTTTTATCGTTGAACTACATGTAACATTGTTCATTAAGAACATCATTAATTAGATTAGCACCGTTTTAATTTTTTCTTTGGAAAACTTAATGCAGCTTTGAAATAGTGTCAAGGTCATAAATCAAGGTCATGACCGAATTTGTAATTTATGCAGTTTTAGGCAATTTACTTGCAAATATTAAGAAATATATGAAATCAAAACATTGTTTAAACGTTCCCCATGACAAAATTTAATACGTTCCAAGTTTCGTAACTATATGATAATCCATGTAGGAGTTGTTGCCCTGAAATGTTATTTTTTGCTTATAAATACTAAAATTGTGCATAATCTTAAAAACTATAAGCTTCTTGTATAGGCATTTATAATAGAAATTTGTAGGTATTGATATGACAATCATTTTGATATATAGTTTAAGGTCATATGTTGAAAGGTGAAGGGCACAGCTGCATGAGTGTACTGAAATTGTTAATCATCTTGAAAACTGTTAACTTTTTGTATAGGCATGTATATTAGAATATTGTAAGTATTGATATGATGATCATTTTGATATATAGTTCAAGGTCTTATGTTCAAAGGTCAAGGTCATAGCTGCATAAGTGTACTGAAATTGTTAATTATCTTGAACACTTTTTGTATAGGCATGTATATAAGCAAATTGTAGGTATTGATATGGCAATCATTTAGATATATGGGTCAAGATCATATGTTAAAAGTTCAGGGTCATATCTTTAGAAGAATACTGAAATTGGTAATTATCTTGAAAACTATGAAGTTTTTTATAGGTTTATATATATATATTAGAATATTGTAAGTATTGTTATGACGATCATTTTGAAATATAGTCCAAGGTCATATGTTCAAAGGTCAGGATCATAGCAGCATGAATGTATTGAAATTTTTGATTATCTTAAAAACTTTTATCTTTTGTATAGGCATGTATATCAGCATATTGTAGGTATTGATATGACAATCATTTTGATATATGGGTCAAGGTCATATGAAGAATGTTCAGGGTCATATCTGTAGACGAAGACTGAAATTGTTCATTATCTTGAAAACTATGAACTTTTTAAATAAGCATATATATTAGAATATTGTTAGTATGGATATAACGATTATTTTGATTTATGATTAAAAGTCCTCTCTTCAAAGGTCAAGGTCATAGCTGTAGATGAAGACTGAAATTGTAAATTATCTTGTGAACCATTTACATTTTGTACAAGCATGTATATAAGAATAATTTAGGTATTGATATTACGACCATTTTGATAAAAGGTTCAATTTCATATGTTTAAAGATCAAAATCATTATTTGGAAATTATTCATTGTACTATTTAAGTCATGCATATAAGCTATTTATAAATGAAATGTTACTAGATATTTCTGATTAATTATTGCTGGATTTCCAAACTTGAGGAATTTTGAAATGTTTTTGTAAGTCTGTTCTTTAAAAGTTTTTGGACATTTCCTCAGGTGAGCGTTAAGACCCATGGGCCTCTTATTAAAAATTCCACAAGAAATCGACCAGAACCTGGACTTTTGTCATTTTTCATATTTTTCAACGTTTCGAAAGCTCCCCTACTAGTTATTATTTCTTCCAAATTCTCAGATTCAAAATCGTCAATTATTTCAAATTTACAGGATCCAATATTATTTTCAAATTGACATCTATTATGTTTGAATTTTCCGAATAAAGTGTTTTATAACAATCTTTTATTTCCTTCAGTACATCTTTTTGTTTTGTAATTACCGTTCCATTTTCTTTTTTAGGTATAATTTTATTTCAAAATTTTTTTAGTTTCTATAATGCAAAAATATTTTATTGTTTTTTCACGTCTTTTATCAATTTCACCCTTGACCTAACTACAAAACCTTTTATTTTCTCTTTTCATAGATTTTGCAAAAGTTTCCTTTTTTCCATTTACAAGTTATAGTTATAAACATTTAAGTTTTTAATTTCATTTATTATGCTATCTTTTTCTTTCATTTTGCTTGTTTTTAAAACTTGAATGCGAAATAGTTTTGCCTCTTATTTCCATTAATACAGTTTCAAAAAATAATTGGTCATTAATCACAACAATTTTGCAACCATTTGGAATATGTTCAATATTATCTACATTGTAAACTGGGAGTGCATATTGCTTTTTTACTCTTGTGATTATACTTTGAACTGTTTCTATCTATTGTAGGCCATACTACAAAGAGGTATTAAATTTTTACAGCCTCCTTCCCTTTATATAGTCATTAATTTTATTTTCAATTGTACTTAAGAATGATCCGTCCGATATCCGATAATAAATGTTACATATTCGTTAGCTCAAAGAGTTTCACTTAAACTAATGAGATTTAATAATCTAGCTTGTTTCAGAGGATTTTTTCCTCCAAGTATATCGATTTAAGTCGGGATTTTTTTCTGGAAACACATCCACACAATTTGTTTCCTGCATAAAATCTAACACACGTTGTCTTGCTTTTGGATTGTTAATGTTACATAATTCAAAGAACCAAGACCGGAATTTAACTAATGATTAAAATCACTACAGATTATAAAGTAAATATTTTCAAATTCAGGAATATCTTTTTTAAAGAAAACAACTCATAAAAGGCAGGAGTATCTTTATTTGGTCCATAGAGGTTTATTATTGTTATTTTCCTTTCATCAAATCTGATTTCGAGGAAATTAGATTTTCATTGTCACAATTCGATTTAAGCACCTTAAATTCAAAATTATCAGGAGAAAAATGAGTGCCCTCTAAGTAATAGATAATAGAAATAATAGATATTGTAGTCCATGGAGGTCAGATATTGAAAAACGTCTTTGCGCTTGAAAAAGTCCCCCAAACCATTGCAATTTATTTACAAAATCTTTAAAGTCATGTTGGCAGATAAAATAAAACGAAGTGAAAAAGAGAGCAGATTAATTACGGAAAGTAAACAGGCAAAAGAAACATATAAAGCGAGAACAACATGACGGTCGGTGAATGACAACATATCCTGGTTTAACGGACATAAGTTTCAATAAAAAAGTTTTAATGAAAAAGGGAAGATTTCGAGAAAATGATTTTTTATAGACCCCCAATTTTTTAAACACTATTTATAGCTAAGTAATTGCTAATTTTTGTGATTAATGTTTCTGTAAACCTCTTTGTGTTCCAGTAAAAAATATCTCGTTCAAAAACTGAACATTTGTTTTTAAGACTATGTTTATTTTGTTTCAGTTCAACATATACAAGAACAGGATAGGCATTGATATCACTAAAGTTTTGGAATTTACAAAGCAAAGTTTAGCAGTGTCCTAATTTTCACTTTTTTCAGATCTTGATGTGATACAAGTAAATCTCTAGAATATTCATTTGTATTGATAAAAGCACATTCCTTTTTTAAAAAGGGTTTCATTTGCATAATGATGTAAACAGATAGAGTATTGCATCAAAAATATAGATAACTTATTCTCTGATATCAGACTATTTTGAATAGATTTTGACCATGAAATAAGGTAATGTAAAAACAAATTAAATGTATCTTAAATACAATCTCACTTGCGCTGTTCAAGAGAAAGTGAAAGTGACACTGATTATTTATGAATGGATTTCCTGATTCATTACGTCATCAAATGCGTCAGTATTATTTAAGATGTTGACTTAAATTTATAATTAAATTACATTTTTGTTGGATGAAATGTTTTGTCAATGAAAACCGTGCTAAATTTTAAAATTAAGGACTTTGACTTTTAATTAATTATTTGACACAACAGAACCAATGTAGCAGAATCAAGAAAGTCTGTCAAATAACTATAAAAGATCAGCAATTTTTCAGTTTCTTCCAGTTGATGCATGAAAAGAAGATTTAAATTTCTGCGCGAACGTAGATTGCCATTTTCGAGCATGGTATTTATACATATACTGTTTTTTTTCATGGACTCATAAAGTAAGTTGTAAAATCAAGCAAATTACCAAGTGTATGGACTTCTTTATGTTATTTACACAACTTTTGACGCCGATAGCAGAGAAAACGACTCTTTCATCAAGTGAGGATGAAAGATAGGGCTATCCTTTTTCCTCGTTTTTTTTTTTTTTTTTTTTTTTTTTTTTTTTTGTTTTTGTTTTTTTTTTTTTTTTTTTTTTAGTTCTAAACGTTAAAAGCTAATGTAATATGAGACATATCTGTAGCAAAATTGATCAAGATTACCAAAATGCTAATTCAATATCACGTTGCCAGGAACAGCTTTCAAACTGTTTTTGCATTTTGAAAAATTCGGTTTAATTTTTTTATAAGTTTTACAATAGAAATTAAGTATTAGAAATGATAAATGTAACAATTTTAATGAACATTTAATCTTACCAAGTAATCTTCCTTTTTTGAATTCAGAAACTTTAGTTTAAATGTATTACTAGAGTTAAAGTTCCATTTTTCTAAGAACCGTGTACAGAAAAGAGCATTAGTACAACTACTTGAAAATAATAAAAATATTCTTAAATATGTCAAACCAACACTGCGCATTATAATAACGTTATTTACCGCAAATTTTATAATATGTTCAATTGTTCTCTGTTTTTCAATGTGTCTGAAGATTCTGAGATGAATGTAAAGGATAGCAATTGATTACTTTTCTACTTTTAACATCAATTATTTGTGCCAATGCTCGGTTCATAAATTTTAAATATATAACACAAATACTAATAAAATTGCATTAATTTTCTTACTGAAACATTCTGAGGAAAAAAGTTTTCTGGTTTTGATAGAAAATAATTTCTGTTTTATCTTATTAAATTTCTATAGCCTTTAATTTTTTTGTAAGTTTTTTAAATTTTGGAATAAAAAAATTACGTAATGATAGTCTGTTTTAAAATTGATTGGGTTGGGTTGTTGGGTTATTATGTTGTTTAACTTTGATTCAACAACTTTTGCCTTTGGCAACGAGACAAAGTTCTACAAGAAAATTATCTAAAAACAAACTCATGTATAAATGAGACGGGTAAGTGTATATTAAGATCTTTTCTTGTATCAGCGCGCATAAGTGAGATTTTGAGTAGAACAGCTCATTCATCGAGCTTTAGTTGGTCCCTTTTCTGTAGGATTTCATCTTCTAATTACTTTAGAGTAAACAACTGACTTTCAATTAGAGTCATACGACCTTAAGGACAAAAAGACAATGTTTTAAATATGACTGTAATATCTGGTTCAAATGTCCAAAACATTCCCTTAATATAGAGTTGATCAATTTATATTGTAGAATTCACTTTGCCATTAACAACGTAATCGGGTATTATTTTGTTATGAAATCCATAGCTCAGGATTGGCTTTTGTTGTATTATAAGTGATCTTTTTAATGCGTTTTTGTTGACATGCTAATTTAGCTGGTGAAATTTCAATCACGGTTCATTTGGTCATTATAAAGGGCTTATGTTTTGCAAACTACTTCGTTTTTTTCTAGATTTCTCAGTTGGAGAGGTCACTATTTAAAGGATGTATCTGTATTTATTGAAGGATAAAAAACTATGTTACTGTGAAATGTTCTTTTTTTCTTACAGAAAACACAAAAGCTTTGATAAAACGAATTTCAAAAGAAACGCCCTTCGTTAAAAGAAAGCCATTTGAAGACGGAAAAGACTTATTAGATCAGAATGGAATTTTAATTTATAGAGGCGTCCATGGTGACGGCAGGTTTACCAATGCAGTGTTTTTGCTGAAACATTTTACAGAGGAAAATGGATATCACCCTGCTATTGTCCATGATATTACAAAATGGGATGAAATTGTTAATGTCAACGTCAAAATGATTCTGTTTATTCCTGACATAATAACTAAGAAAGCAATTGACGAAAATATTTATCTGTATTTGGAAAAAATAATGAGCTGTGTTCAGTATGGAAAAACAAAAATAATCATGACATGCGACACCAGTATACTGGATGATCTTTGGTTCATTCTTCGAGAGTTTGACATATTCAATGAGTCATGTCACATTGATATGTGTAAAAATCAACTTACAGAAAAAGAAAAAATTAAGATATTCAAAGCCCATTGCGAAAAAAATAACATTGACATATCCACGGACACTGATCAGGAAAACCAGAACAACATTTCCAATTTACCTGACCACAAGCTGGTAATAAATGAAACATTCATATCTGAAATTGCTCGTATTGAATTGCCTTTAGAGCATGTCGCTATGAGTTTCCCCCTTACCTGTGCATTGTTCTGTAAAGACAGAACTTATACTGCTTTGGGCAAAAGCTTTTTTCTTCGACCGTCAAAATATCTAGTTGACCAAATTGACGGTTTGAAAATACATGAAAACAATGAAAAAAGAGATCAATATAAATTGTTAAAGATTTTGTGGTTTACACATGAAAGAAATTATGACAAAGCCAAGGTTGCAAAATATGGAAAAGCAATAGATGATTTACTTGGTACCTACATTGAAAAGACTGAAGATGATAAATACATGCTCAAGTATGAAACAATATACATAGCCGTAGGATTATCAATAGCTAAAGAAGAACCAGAGAGTGTAATTAAGGAGAGTAATTGGAATTTTTTTAGATACCATATGAAATCTTTTGACCCAAACCATCAAAACAATCGTGATGAAGCCGTGTTTTATATCAAGGAGGAACTTCGAGATGTAGTGACTAAGAGATGTTTGGACGATTTGACACCAGACACAATTTACAGGTATTTTCAATACGTTTTAGAATGTTGGCCTGGATTTGTTACGAAAATTCTAAATGCTATTGAAAATGAAGAGGAAGATATTAAGAAAAAACATTTTAAAATTATACAAAGCAGTTGCGAAACAGTGCATGACAAAGGAATATTTGTACTGGCATGTATGTATGGCAACATATTAGCGATACAAGAATTAAAACGTTGTTTTAAAATCCCAGAAAATGTTCTTGAACACTGTAAACGTATTGTAAGTGAAAACCCAGATGTTCTTGCAGTTCTCGGGCATAGTTAGAAGCTTGTAAATAACGAAAACTTTGAAAATATATCTCAGTAGAAGAAATTCGGACAATAAAAACAAAACGCAAAAATAAGGAATGTCTTATTAGCTAGTAAAAGTTTTGGAATTGGATATTTAACTTTAATGTTTAGTGCTTTAATGAATTTTGACAAATGTTCAGTACATATGTTAATAATTGTGTGATAGAACATGGCTTTGTGGACTCATTAAGAATCAATAACAAAAGACGGGAGCGACGTAATACAGACAAATAATTACTTTTGCATTGCTAAAAACTTAATAAACTCAACAGTATGATAGTTGTGTATAAAAACATATAAAAACATGAATGTCGTATATCTGTATTCATTGTAGATGTGTATGTATTATTATAAACATTATGTAGTTTGGTTTTACAGTCATTTTCAATGCTTAATTATATATTAATTGTAGATTTATAAGATTAATTTATATACTTTACTAATTTAATTTGAATGATTATAACCATTTTGATTGGATAATGCCTGCACATTTCTAATGAATAATTTTATAATGCAACTTCGTCACGTGACCCGTTTTTAGTTGACGGAACTACTTTTATTTAATATTTGCAACATTGTATATACTTTGTAACCACATCAAACACCTACGAACATAGTGTTTAACTTGAGGGCGCCTATGGTATTTTGAAGTTGTAAATATTTATTTTGGATCATTTCAGAATAAAAATAAATTAAACTGTTTTTCAAGATTTTATTTTTAAAATTATATTTTCAATTTTCTTTGCAAAAATGAAATATCGTCTACAAGTCCCTTCCATTATGGAGTACGTTAAGTTTGACATCGGTACATTTCACCAAGATTTTGAAATACGGGAACACCTAAAATGACAGAAGATGACATTGTTCTATACAATCTTATTGTTACGGAAACTAACAATATGAATTATATGGAAATTAGTATATGATAAGAACAGTAAAAATGGCAAAGGCATTAGACATTAACAAAGTGCCGTTGGTACCAACAGTTACAAAGCAAGTCCACAGATTTAAAAGATTATCGTAAGAAGAAATTGAAACCCTTGAAATCACGAAAAGATCTCAATCTACGATGAAAACTGCATCGTGGGGCGTAAAATATATCACAAATACCTGCTAAATTTTGATGATCCAGATGTGCACATTTCAGAAAATCATTCCTCATCAGTGACACTAGGACCGAAAAGTTTGATAGATTAAAATACATACGCCAAACAGTTGAAAATTAATGAATCTAACATTCAAAAAATATGTGAATCTAAATCCAGCTAAGGAATGTTTTGCATGAGGGCTTAGACCTTAGTTTTTAAATAAATTTCAAAAACTAAGACGACTGAAAATTTTGCTAAATGGTATATTTACTGATAGCACAAAGTACTGCCTACTGAGTTATGAATACCCTCGGGGAGATTTACTCCACCAGCAGCGGTACCAGCTCAGGGGTAGTAAATATATAACAAATACCTGCTAAATTTGGATGTGCCAGATGTGCACATTTCGAAAATCATTCCTCATCAGTGACTAAATTTGCCAGCTTTCAAAGTTTTTACTTGTTTTTTGGATTGTGGTTTGGACAAGGACTGGTATGTTTGTTTTACTATTATTACTTTGAAATCAAAATAAAACTCAAACAAAAAATCCACGTCTCAATAACCCCCCCCCCCAAAAAAAAAGTAAACTTTTTGAAAACTTGCCAATTTAGTTAAACACGTGAACTTCCATCAAGAAAATGACGCCGGGTGCTGCGGAAGGAAGGGTAAGCATCTCATGTCTATACTATACTTCATATTGGCAGGTTAAGCCAAATTATAATTTTCTCATGCAAATCACGATTACCATTACTCACCAGAAATTTTTCACCGGGTAAGCGTGTTGCTAGTAATATATTATTTTGGTTTTGTGTTTATTGCAAATAGATGAAAAATAAAATTTACGAAGGTAAAATTTGTTCAGGTGTAATTAAAGAATGAAATATATTTTATGTTGTAAAAATACAGCCTTAGGACGTATATCGGATTAAGCAGGGGTTTCTATCAAATCCGACATATTTCTTTGTAATAAGAAGTTTATCATAATATCAATTCCAAAGAAATCAACTTAATTCATAAAAATTATTCAGCATAATATACCACAATATACAAATTGACTTTGTGTTTATCTGTGTTGTTAGTATGAACTTGTATCTGAATTTTTTTACTATCAACACGCTGTTCTGTACTGCATATTTAGGAGCTTTTATCTTACTTGTTTAAAAATAACATTTATATTTATTTATATAAATAATTCTAGTGCTCGGAACACACATATCTCACTTTATAAAAAACTCAATGTGCATAGTTTAGGTTAAAAAAAATATCACAGTATAAAAGAACATACCTGGTTTCGTTTAGATAGACAAAGTTATGTAAATGGTTCAATACTTTAATATAACCGGTTTTGTAAAATGTGCAATTAATTTTAAAATCGGAATGGCGACTAATTTCTCTTCTTGTTTGATAGTTGAATTAATCATTTTAATAATAATATTTATAATTGAAGTTTATGCAAATACAGCTATGAAATAAATATTAAGTATATTTGTAACGCATTAACAAGAAAATATTTTACAGATCTTAATACTTTTATACAAACAATTCCATCTTGCCTTTGACTTAGCCAGTTTTTAAACTTGTTGCATTGATTTTGGGATTTAGATTTGAAGATTTGGACACGAATTGGTATATCTATGTTTTATGTTCAAAAAAGGAATTTTAAGCATTCAGTAAACACACTGATTTTCCTGAATTTCTTCAATTATTTCTTAACTAGTAGACTTCAACATTAACAGTTTTATTTTTCTCTGTCAATGAAACATTTCAAAACTAAAATGTAATTTTTTCTCAAAGAAGTTGTTTTCTGTTTTCTCATTATTATTTATCTTTTATTTTTCACGAAAACCTCAATCTCCAAATCATATTATATGTTTCTATTACACTTTTTCATTAATGGAATTACTCATTTTATACATTTGAATTATATAAAACAATTAACTCTTGAATCTGAATAGTTGAGATAAACAGAAGTCAGGAATTTCATTTCAGTGACAAAATTTGTGAACCTGATTGCAAACAGAGTATGTTTTTAAAAATTTCGTCATCAGTCTAAGAAATTTATGAACCAATATAATCCTTTATAATTTTTAAAACGACTTAATGCGATCATTAATTTTTTAAAAAACGTTTTTTTAACAACGCGAGATTGGATAAATACTTGAAATGTAGATAGAAATACTGTTATCAATATGAATAGTTTCAACTGCAAAGAGCAAATTAGCATCTAACAAAAATACCTGTTTAATTATAATGTGTACCGAAATGTGCACATTTAGAAAGTCATTCCTCAACAATTTTATTATTTGTATAATTGCAATTACCACGTTGCTTACTTATTATAAAGTTTCCCCATCAATACAATTTATAAGCAATGCCTACTACAACCTTAAATCTCAACCTAGGAGCGCAAACTTATAAGCCGAAGTTTCTAAACGAGGATATTTTAACTGAAATCATTTGCAATAGCTAATATAAGCAAAAACACAACACAATGCAAATAAATTTAAAAAACCTAAGAAAGACTAAAAAGACAAACATTAAATTGCTTATTGATATAGCATTTCTGATCATGATTGTAGTACAATTTGAGGGTCCTTAGCAACCAAAGCAATTGTAAATTTAAAACCTCATATTGGTTTGAATTAAATGATAGGTCTCAATAATAGCGATTTTTGGAAGATGGTGGTATCATTATTAACAGTTTGAACTATTTGAAGCAAGGGTCTAATCATCACATTCCTGATTTTAACGTCTGCTGCTGGCTTGATATTGTCATAATTAACTATAAGTTTAATTAATAACATTTTTTCATAAAAACAACGTATAAACGATGCTTTATCTTGATTGTGAATGTCAGATTTATAGATGTTCTTTTGAAAAATAAATATGATATTTACATTTTGATATTTTTTTATTGTTGACCTAATTTGCTACCAAAAAACTTTATCATACATAAAACCAAATAACATTACAACATTCAATTTATTTCAATTTAATATCTTTATTGGCTTTAAATCTAAACTTGTCAACATTCACATATATACCAAGGGTATTTTCAAAATTTGAAGGCATAAAATCAATAAAAAGATATTTGTTTAACACAGTTAAAGATGTCAAAATATCAAGATAAGATTTAAAATACGAGACTTGTTTCTTATCTAAATTTATTCGTTTACATAAATACACTTAACAAAATTGAACAGGTATTTGTGTTATTCAGTATGTGGTCTTACCTAGAAAACATTCGATATATAACATAATCAGGTAAGTAAGTTTATTAATGCAATGGTAGTCTTGTTGGTCTTCGTAGATATTATAATATAATATATATCTAACAAAATTACCTGCTAAGGAATGCTTTGCATAAGGGAACAAACCTTTAAAAAATTCGACTTTGTATACATTTTCTTTTAATTTTTAATGTGACATATGCGCAAATTTCGGAAAATCATTACTCGTCAGTGACACTAGGCGCTGACAAGTTTGATAGATAAAAACATAGACCAAACAGTTGAAACAGTTGAAATTTTGAAAAGAAAAAGTTCCAAAATAAAATAAATCCAAATCCAGTTACAGAATGCTTTGCATCAAAAAAACCTAAGTTTCAAAATTATTAAGACGGCTGAAAGTTTTGTTACTTGGTGTACACTTCTAATCCGCAGAAAGTACTGACTACAACTGTGTTAATGTTACCCTCGGGGAGTTTTACTTTACCAGCAGCGGTAGTAATAATATATCAAAAATAATGTTCTACAAAATGAAATAACTTAAAACATTGTCATGACGTCATCTTTTGCCTTTTTGTGCATTACCTATCTCAACTGCTATTTGTTGCCTGCAGGTTTCCAATAAGTTAAAGCATCTGAATATTAATTATTTGAACGAACAGCTAATGTACAGATGAATCAACTTATTGAACAGTTCGTGAAAATAAAGTGTAAATACGAACAGAAACACACCATAAAAATTTGAATTCATTCATTTCTAAACAAAAACATGTATAATGTATAATTTCAGGAATTTATAAATCCAATTACTTCATTTGAATTAAAATTGTCCTTTTTTAACTTTCACCATTTCCATACCACACTATTATTAGTATCCTTAGCACAATATACCACAATATACAAATTGACTTTGTGTTTAGCTGTGTTGTTAGTATGAACTTGTATCTGAATTTTTTTACTATCAACACGCTGTTCTGTACTGCATATTTAGGAGCTTTTATCTTACTTGTTTAAAAATAACATTTATATTTATTTATTTAAATAATTCTAGTGCTCGGAACACACATATCTCACTTTATAAAAAACTCAATGTGCATGTTTAGGTTAAAAAAAATATCACAGTATAAAAGAACATACCTGGTTTCGTTTAGATAAACAAAGTTATGTAAATGGTTCAATACTTTAATATAACCGGTTTTGTAAAATGTGCAATCGAATTTTAAAATAGGAATGGCGACTAATTTCTCTTCTTGTTTGATAGTTGAATAATCATTTTAATAATAATATTTATAATTGAAGTTTATGCAAATACAGCTATGAAATAAATATTAAGTATATTTGTAACGCATTAACAAGAAAATATTTTACAGATCTTAATACTTTTATACAAACAATTCCATCTTCCTTTGACTTAGCCAGTTTTTAAACTTGTTGCATTGATTTTGGGATTTAGATTTGAAGATTTGAACACGAATTGGTATGTCTATGTTTTATGTTCAAAAAAGGAATTTTAAGCATTCAGTAAACACACTGATTTTCCTGAATTTCTTCAATTATTTCTTAACTAGTAGACTTCAACATTAACAGTTTTATTTTTCTCTGTCAATGAAACATTTCAAAAACTCTTAAAAATTTAATTTTTTCTCAAAGAAGTTGTTTTCTGTTTTCTCATTATTATTTATCTTTTATTTTTCACGAAAACCTCAATCTCCAAATCATATTATATTTTTCTATTACACTTTTTCATTAATGGAATTACTCATTTTATACATTTGAATTATATAAAACATTAACTCTTGAATCTGAATAGTTTAAATAAACAGAAGTCAGGAATTCATTTCAGTGACAAAATTTGTGAACCTGATTGCAAACAGAGTATGTTTTTAAAAATTTCGTCATCAGTCTAAGAAATTTATGAACCAATATAACCCTTTATTATTTTTAAAACGACTTAATGCGATCATTAATTTTTTAAAAAACTTTTTTTAACAACGCGAGATTGGATAAATACTTGAAATGTAGATAGAAATACTGTTATCAATATGAATAGTTTCAACTGCAAAGAGCAAATTAGCATCTAACAAAAATACCTGTTTAATTATAATGTGTCGAAATGTGCACATTTAGAAAGTCATTCCTCAACAATTTTATTATTTGTATAATTGCAATTACCACGTTGCTTACTTATTATAAAGTTTCCCCATCAATACAATTTATAAGCAATGCCTACTACAACCTTAAATCTCAACCTAGGAGCGCAAACTTATAAGCCGAAGTTTCTAAACGAGGATATTTTAACTGAAATCATTTGCAATAGCTAATATAAGCAAAAACACAACACAATGCAAATAAATTTAAAAAACATAAGAAAGACTAAAAAGACAAACATTAAATTGCTTATTGATATAGCATTTCTGATCATGATTGTAGTACAATTTGAGGGTCCTTAGCAACCAAAGCAATTGTAAATTTAAAACCTCATATTGGGTTTTTGAATTGAATGATAGGTCTCAATAATAGCGTTTTTGGAAGATGGTGGTATCATTATTAACAGTTTTGACTATTTGAAGCAAGGGTCTAATCATCACATTCCTGATTTTAACGTCTGCTGCTGGCTTGATATTGTCATAATTAACTATAAGTTTAATTAATAACATTTTTTCATAAAAACAACGTATAAACGATGCTTTATCTTGATTGTGAATGTCAGATTTATAGATGTTCTTTTGAAAAATAAATATGATATTTACATTTTGATATTTTTTTATTGTTGACCTAATTTGCTACCAAAAAACTTTATCATACATAAAACCAAATAACATACAACATTCAATTTATTTCAATTTTAATATCTTTATTGGCTTTAAATCTAAATTGTCAACATTCACATATATACCAAGGGATATATGTGCTTATTGTTATTTATAGGGCATGTGTTTCTATGTTTTGAGGGCAAGCATACTATTTATGATTCTGCCATTAAACAGTTTACACATAGATATTTTGATCATTTAGCCATAATGAAAACTTTACTGGCATACAACATTTTAATCCCCACCTTTTATGAAGTAAATTGTTTCCTTCCTTTTTTAAAATTTCCAAGTTCTGATGCTTAGTATTTTAGAAATCGTTAATGGCATTTTTTGTTTAAAATAATTGTTATTGTACACAGCGAAACGAAAATAAAATCGATATTTGATTTACATTAGTTACATATTCATTCTTGAATAACCCCTCTGGTGATTGAGGATCATGTAGGTTGCGACTTTTTTTGGACCAACACATCACTTTGACTCTTACTTCACCTAGAAGGACGGTTGTCATCGATTCGTGTTCAACCAAGCGGCTGGTCACGCCAAGCCCTACATGCAAGATAATTGATATTTCCTTTTTCTTACAATTTACCTTTTTCTTCACCATTCTTTCTACATATTTATAACCTGCAGCTCTTGCATGTAGAAGGCGGTGGCTCATGGGTCAAATCTGGTGCCTTTGTGATGTTCGATTATATCTTTTAACTTGACATCCATGCAAAAGCTCGAAAAACTGCTAAAAAATGCAGAAGAGATTCTAATAGAGTATATATCTCCGAGATCAATTTTCGCAATCCATTAAATTAAGTCTGTAATACGGTGCGCAAAATTAAAGGTAAAGGTTATTCCGATAATGTTAAACACCTGAAAATAAATCATATAAATTTAACATCTGAACAGGACATTTCTAACAAAATTGCTGCCACGATATCAAAAAACTTGTCCTCAGCTAATTATACTTCAGAATTTCAAAAATATCAGAAGATCCAAGAACGAAATAAATTGTCCTTTAAATCGGATAATTCTGAGCAGTATAATGATATATTTTCATATGAAGAACTTTAAAATGCACTGTCCTAAGCACTTGATACAGCAGTTGGTCCAGATGATGTACATTATCAAGTTCTTAAAAATTTGCCTCCTCAGTGTCTTTTCACTCTGTTACAGATCTTTAATGATATTTGGCAGAGTGATACTTTCCCATCATCTTTGCACAAAGCAATTATCATCTTATTCCTAAGCCTGGTGAAGATCACTCTAATTATAAGCCTATTGCCTTAACTAGCTGTGTTTGTAAAACCATGGAAAGAATGATTAATAATAGACTCGTATATTATCTTGAGTCTAAAAATCTTCTTACTCATATTCAGTGCGGTTTCAGGCGCAACAGGAGTACCTTAGACCACTTAGTTTGCCTGGAGTCATTTATAAGAAATGCCTTTATTAACCAACAACATGCGGTCTCGATCTTCTTCGACCTAGAAACGGCATATGACAGGACTTGGAAATATGGAATTCTTAAAGATCTGCACGACATGTGTCTAAGAGGCCATACCCCTAATTTTATAAAAATCTTTCTCGAAAATCGAGAATTTCAAGTTCGTTTAGGGTTAACATTCTCTGATGTCTTCGAGCAAGAGATGGGTTCCCTCAGAGTTGTATTCTATCTATTACTCTTTTTAGTATCAAAATCAACAGCTTAGCTAAAGTTTTAAATAATAATATAGATGGCTCTTTTTTTGTTGATGACTTTGGCATCTAATGTAGAGGGACTCATATGCATGCTATTGAAAGGCCTCAACAAAATTCAAAAATGGTCATTGGAAAACGAGTTTAAGTTTTCCAAAACAAAAACTTGTTACATATATTTTTGCAACAAACGCAAAAAACAAGTGCTCAAGTGAGCTATTGGTACATATAGAGGCAGACCCTCCGTCGTCCGTCGTCAGTCCGTCCGTCCGTCCGTCAACAATTGCTTCAAACGACTTCTCAGAAACCTCTGGTCACCTTTTGTTTAAACTTGGTCAAAAGCATCTATAGAACTTGTGTTTTTGGTTGCCATAGCTACCAAATGTGGGTCACCGTGACCTACATAGTTAAAATCTAAAAAAAAAAAAAACTTCTCCAAATACACTTCACTCACAGAGATAAAATCTGATGTGATATTTGGCATCTACTGCATCTTATATACCAAGTTTGTGAATTTCAATAATTTTTGTGAAAAATTAGGTTACGCGTTTTTTGTGTTTAATTTTTGTATTTTGTAATAAGTACTTTTTTACAAAAATTACAATAATAAATATAGGTGAACTCTTTTCCCAAACATCATTTTTTTTATGTGAAGAAACATATGTTTGACACTTTTCATGAAATTCTGTAAAATACAAGTCGGTTTTTTCAACCTTTGTCATTTTCAATTTTAGCAACCGAAGGGTCGAGGGTTCAACTCCCAGTGGAGCCACTTTTTTCTGAATTTTTATGACTTACAATGGTGCATGGAAGAAATTTTTGAATTTTTACTTTTTAGGTTGCCATAGCTACATTGACCTAAATAGTTGAAAACCTAAAAAAAATTCTTTTCCAAAACCACTTCACTAAGATAAAATCTGATTTGATATTTGCCATCTAAAGCATCTTATAAACCAAGTTTGTGAATTCCAACAATTTTGTGAAAAATTAGGTTACGTGTTTTTGTGTTTATTCTTATACATTGTAAATACCATAATCCTTCTGTGTATTCGGACAGATTTTAATATTTTCATTAACATTGATATCCACAGATAAATCAATGATGAATTAAAGTTTTAAATAAAATACAAATAAAATTCACCTTTTGTGTTGTTTCATTAATTATTATTTTTTAAAGTGTTTGTTGATCAATAATCATGATTCTGTAAGTAATACACATCGAGATCGTCATTTGTTTACAAGTAAACAACATGACTTTTTGCATTAACTCCCAACGTTTGAAGTGCACCAACATGCCGCTTTCTATTTGTAATTGTCTGCAGTCAAATTATTATTATTATTCGTGTGTTGCATTATTTGTGAATCAAGTTCAGAGAATTTCGTTTCAATCAAACATTCAATATTTTAACATGCGTAGGCCTCCATGTATGTGTGTACATTTTAGGAAATTGCAATGCAAAGATGGAACAAGTCCCGATTCCCGACTCCCGCAAATAAAAGGTTAAAAAATTAAATTATTTTAAATCATATTTCAAACATATTTTTATGTAATTCTCATCTTGGAAGGGCATTTTTTTATCGTATCTGTCGGCTGGAACAATCATCTTGTCGTTTCGGGAATTCCATAACAAACACTAAATGAGATTCAGTGAAAAACATCACTTCCTGTTTCCATCGAAAAAAATGTTTTTGACGTTTAATGTTGAATTAGTGTACCGACAAGATATTGTCTTCCACGATTTTCTCGGAAGTAAACATTAATTTTAATCAACTTTCATAGAAATTAAAGCACTTATTTAGGGTATGATTTTATTGGGTTTACTTAAAAACGTAAACACATTGCACATACCTGTTTCAGGTTACAAATAGCGCCAATACACAATGAAATAAACGTGTGAAAACAACAATTTATTGTTTAAATAATTGAAGACAACGAAGTTTCTTCGTGATTTTATAAAATCTTTATTTCAAGCGCACAAATGTACTTTTTACCAAATTTACAATATTAATAAATTTAGGTCAACTCTTTTTCCAAACATCATTTTCTTATGTGAAGAAACATGTTTAACAATTTCCATGAAATTCTGTAAAATACAAGTCGCTTTCTTCTACCTTTTTGTTTTTCAATTCTAGCAACCCAAGGGTCGAGGGTTCAAATCCCAGTGTGGCCACTTTTTTTATTTAACTTCTGCATTTTATGACTAACAATGGTGCATGGAAGAGATGTTATGAATTTTTACTTTTGAGTGAAGCATTATTTTTAAAATACATGTAATAGCGATATGTAGATTTAGCTAAAACCTTGAATTTTTTTTTTTTTTTTTTTTTTTTTTTTCATTAATAGGAACTCTGTCGTCCATCCATACATCTATCAAAAGACTTCTTCTCAGACACTACTGGTCACATTTCATTCATATTAGTCAATAGGACCTTTAGACCATTGCTATTCTCATTTGTGTTTCTGGTCGCTTTGGCCACCAAAAGTAGGTAACAGTGACCTATATAGCTAAAAACCAAAACAATGAAAATAATGTTATCTGAAACCACTTCTATTGAGGCAACATGTTATGACTTAACCAGGTATTATCAAGACATACCAGTTAAATTTTAACTCAAGTGAGCAAATTAGGGTCATCTTGGGCCTCTTGTTGTATTTTATTTCTCGTAATATTGTAATTCTCCAATATCCTGTATCATAAAAAAATCTGCTGCAGTTATGTTGTTATTGATTTAAATAACTGTAAATAACATAGACGTGGCTTCTTGATCCTGCTTCCACATCACAGATTCCCTCATCTCCTTGGTTTGAGGTTCGCTTGTGAAAGATTAGACTATTTCTGTACTAAACCCTTAACTAATTGAGGATTACTCGACTCGAACTTAAATATTTTATTTTATTGATTTCATAAAACAGTCCATTTTCTTGGTTTGTTGGTTGTAAAGTTCTTGAGGATAGCATCAACATATTTCCCTGCTATTCGCGACGAGAGCCAGATTATTTATCTCTTAGGATTTATCTAAGAACAAGTACATGTATACGTGAGGTGGGCGAGTGTGTATTATTTTACCTTGTACTAAAGCCGATCATTTGCTACGTTATGTTAAGGTGCTAGCTCACCGAGTCAGTATGCCACACAACAACATACTACTCCATAAAATAAATAATTTTGAAACTAAATAAACAAGTCGCTTCCTGTCTTTTGATGCCGAACGACAGACAAGGAATCCTAATCTCGAAGCGAACCTCTACTACTAAGCCACCCAGACTGTCAAGTGTATATATGGGGAAATTCATTTTTTCACATATATTGTAGAAAGAAGATGGTGGAGAAAACCACCGACGTTTGGCAAGCGAACTGACAAGCATTATCAAATGAGGAACTAGCCGAGTTAAATTCGAACCTAGGTAATGAGAGTCACTGCGATCCATGAGCGTTCGCTTTTAACAATTCGGCCACCGAAGACCCGGTTTTCAGTGTATTCCAATTACCAATAAGTCACAACATCGACTCCAATATTATTTATGGTATATGTTTTGAAGTTTCGCATTTGTGGATTGGAAGAAAAGCAATCTAAAGTCCATCAATTTTTAAAGAATATTAGTAAATATCAATGAAATAAGTGCAAAATGTGACATTTTTCTTCAGTTAGTTTTACGCATTTATTAAACTCCAATTCCACGTGTTGGTTCTAAGTAAGTCGAAAACACTTATATCAGTGTCATTTCCTGGTCATTATAATATACTGAAAAGAATCCTCGGTGGCCGAGTGGTCTTCAGCGCTTGCATGCAGTGGCTCTCACCGTATAGGTTCGAATCCCATTCGGCTGTATGGTTATGTTTGGTAAAGTTTGCTTTTCAAAGGTCGGGGTTTTCTTAACCACCCAAAAACTGTCCGCCTTGATAGATTGAAAGATTCATGACTGTGGCGTAAAAAACATTTATTCAATCCAATATCCAATGGACTGGAAATGGTTTTCGTTGAATTTTAAAGGTTAACCCCTGTAAATGGTTAGTTATGATGTTGTTTAACGTCGAAAAACAATTTATTAAGCTATTCGCGACAAGTGATTGTGTATTTAATCTCTATGGATTTTTTAAGTATGTACCGGGGTGTGTGTGTGTGTGTGTGTGTGTTTGTGTGTGTGTGTGTGTGCTATAGCCTATCTTGTACTAACGTACACTCAGGGAGACTTTTTATTGAAGTTCTTGTTTACAGAGTCAATATATCATAGACAAGCATATATCTACCAAAGTCACAGTATTCTGGCACCGGGTGATACATTCGGTACTCTGTGTTTCTAATGCCGAAATGTGCGGAGAAATGATATCTCAAATTTCAAAGTCTTAAATTTTTAGTTCATGAAAATTATTAAAAACAATCAAAAAATTGTTTGGCCTCTTTCTTTGCACAAGATTGATGACAGCCTCCTGGAACTGCTATACGATAAGGGATCGCATGCATTTTGGTATCTGTCCTCTTTAAAGAATTTAAAAAAATGACAAATTAAAGCAATTTTTTAAAACAAAAATAAAAGACAAAGATTGAACAGCTTGTTGAATAGCAAATCAAAGAATAAAGGTCTCATCTGCATGAAGTTGTCAATTAGAATTATAGAATTGAAATGCTAAAAACTGACAAAATGTTTTAATACTTAAGGTCACCTGACTGTGACCTTATATGAGGGTTAATGTCGAACAGCTTCGGAAACTACGCAAAGCTTTATATCTTGACGCTATGGATTACGTCTAAGTTAATGAAGACCTTTGTTTTTGGAAAAGTTAACTGCTTTATGATTTTTATATGGGTTAACGTCAACCAGCCCTTAGGGGAAAAATTAAAGCCCTTAGGTATTTTCTTCAGAAATGGAAAATGTAAAAAAAGTTTCACCATTAAGATTACGGTAACCTTGAATATGGTTAGCCTATTTTGGAGAAGAATTAAAGAGTTTACGAATGGCGAGGGACGACACCTGATAAAAGAGCATTTTTACAAAATAACCGTTTGTGAGCTAACTCATACCTATACACTAAATAATGATATATTGTTTAAAAAACTATTTCTGAAATCGGCTTTTCTGTAGACAAGTTGTAAAAATGTCGTCTATAGAGTTAGAGTATTTTAAATTGAAATCGCATTTTCTTTATAAGTTTGAAGGGGAAAATTCTTACTGTTGGTGTTTTTGACAGTTAAATATGCTTGATTTTCGTAGAAATCCAATTTACTGGAATTAAGTGCAATACTGTTCCCTTTCTTGAGTCTAGTTGTAACTAAAATCGCTTGGTATATTTCAGCACACCGTAGAAAGTTGCCGCTATGGATACTTTACTTGTTGAAAAACAAGACTCATTGCGCGTCAACAAAAACATCATTTCTGGTGTAAACTTTAAGGGTTCCTGTAAGCAAATGTTTTTTTTTTTATCAAAATTGTATAATATTTTTTAAATATCACAATATTGAACCGCATCAAAATCTGCTACGGAATAAAAAAATTATGGAAGGTTTGAAATCCACAATTTTTAACTTCAACTTGATTGCAAAATGAAATACCTCGTTTTGATTTCTAAATGTGTGAAGTCATTGCAGTATTAGAAGTAGTATCTAGCATAATAGGCAGTAGTAACAATTATGATATATCGACGTTTGTAGAAGAAAGTATTGACTCTGACATGTACCTAATTATGTCAAATAGCTTGTTATTATTTGGGGTGTTAACTTGTCAAAAACACGAAAATTAATTATATTTCGTTGACTTTTTTTAAAACAAAATAAATTATTTTATTAAGTCAGACTAGACAGACTCGAGAATTACGATTGATTACATTGCTATAACAAAAATTACGCGAATAGTTTTAACTTCTCAAATACACGAAAATTAATTTTATCGTCGACATTTTAAAATGAATTGAATATCAATTCAAGTCGGACTGACAGACTCGAGATGAATATTATGGAACTTACTGTGGCACCGACTTAAAATCAATACATAAAAATTCAATCGCCTATGCTCTTTTGTGGAATGTTTCTTCGATAATTGAAAGTTTGTAACATAGTTCTTTTCATCAGTCCGAAAGCTATTTAATGTTGGGAAAATCAAAAAGAAAAAAAACAACATATTTCATCTTAATTTTTTGCACAAAAAATATTACAATTGTTAAAATTGAAATCACGAGGATTATTATAATGATACCTCATTTAAAAAAGCATAATTGTTATTATTATTATCATTATTAATATTATTATTATTATTATTATTATTATTATTTCATTGATATGTAGAATAAAGAATTTGAAATAACACAGCTAAAGTGTATGCCCGAAATCTAAAATCTAATTCAATCAAATGTTGTAAGTAAATTAAAAAAACATGCTTTAAATAGACTTCTCTGGTCGTCAATTTTTTAAGTTTGCCTAAAAGTTATATATTATTATTTATTATTATTATTATTATTATTATTGACATGAAAACTAAGAAAATTTTTTCTTTTTCTTATTTTTTTAAATGGAAAAATCAATTACCCACTTTTTCCGAAGTGAAATCTTTATACTGCATATGACAAATAACGTTTACCAAATAAAATTTTTCGAACTGTGAATATATCATTGTATATTACAGGCTCGTGAGATAACTTAATCAACCTGCAAATCAATTTTGCAAATTATAAGTTACATCCTGTTAATTACCGGTGTAGTCTGAATCAAAGGAATGTTTTTAATAAGCAAAAGGATTAATAATAATCTTTATTATCGGTACATGTCAAACGGATGTTAATTCCACTTCATTAAATAGTTTTCCTATAAAATAATCATAGAAAGTTGAACTACGAGTTCGGATTTAACTTATTTTAGTAGTTGGTAAATAATATTCTGTGGAGGTTTGTAACTGGAATGATGTCACTTGACGGGAGCCTCGACTCGATATCGAGCTTTTTTATTTTGATTTCCGAAGAAATTCACCGATATGTTTCTTAATATGTAATGGAATCTTATGGAATTTTCACTAAAGCCATATTTAAGTACGACGAATAAATAATGTATGTCAAAATTATGTTTAAGAAGGTTTTTGGTACAATAGTGACATTGTCGTTGTAATTGTCAATAAATGAAGAACTTACAGAGAGTACAAAATATATAATACAAATACCAGTTAAATTTTGATGTGCCAGATGTGCACATTTCGGAAATTCATTCCTCATCAGTGACACTAAGACCGAAAAGTTTGATACATAAAAAATATAAGCCAAACAGTTGAAAATAATGAATCTAAAGTTTCAAAATTATATAAATCCAAATCCAGCTAAGGAATGCTTTGCATGAGGGAACAAACCTTAGTTTTAAATAAATTTCAAATTTTAGACGACTGAAAATTTTGATAAATTGTATATTTTCTGACAGCACAAAGTACTGCCTACCGAGTTATGGATACCCTCAGGGAGTTTTACTCCACCAGCAGCGATACCCGCTCAGGGGTAGTAAATATATAATACAAATACCAGTTAAATTTTGATGTGTTACAAGTCAGTCCTTATGTTCGTATAGTAACAGTTTGACACCAGATAGGAATTGTAAGTGATTTTTAGAAATTTTAATTTTCCAATGGTAGAAAATGTAAAATGAGCAAAAGTGAAAAGTTGTCTTTATAGGAAATAAGTGGCATTTTAATAGTTCGGTAAGAATGTTATTACACATATATTTCCATGTTTGAGACATGTGGCAATGGCAATAACTGACATTGATCACATAATCATTACACTATGCGTATGAATATTTCAATCTCTGGACTACTTTTCTTAGAAGTTTAATAGCAAAACAACAACACAACCTGAGAAAAAATACTAATGAAATATACATTGAATTAAATTTCCAAAAATCCCACAGTTTGTTAAAAAAAAAAGCCATAGCTGGTCCTGAAGAGTCTGATATATGGTTCACGTCTTTATCCGACATATGCCATGCTGCAAAAGTTGAAACTAAATACACTCCTCTTTGTTTGTGGACGACGGCCATTCAGCATCTTAATGACCTTGGGAACGAGGCTCGGCACATAATGTTTATGTCGAACCATAAATGAGAAGCTTCTCCCGATCTTACGACAGAACTGTCTCAACACAACAGAAAAAAGTCTAAGTAACTCATTGTCAGAATTAACTCACCCTGAAAAAAAAAATTAAAACTAAATCATCTGTTGTTGCACGGCGCCTAAATGGGTCACTACCTGGGTCGCATCATGTGGTCTTCGAATAATAATGACAGAAACTTTGACTTTCCAAAGCAGATAACATTACCGTAATCCAATTAATTCACTCCTGGTTTCTTCGTAAATTCGAATTGCTCGCACTGTACTTTAAATTTCCAAAAATGACAGTGAGAGTGAGACATCATTTTCGCGTCAATTTTCGAGACTGTTCCATCGTTCGCTATCCGACTAAGGAAATTCGTTTTTTATTTAAATAATTTCGTAAAATTGCTATGAAAGTGACTAAATTGATGTTCTTTATACGATGTGGAAAACAATGTGATGGTTAATAAAATATATCATAATTTTTGCGAGTTATGTGTTCAATGGTTAAATGTTTTATATAAAAATAGAGAATAAGACACAGCAGATAACTTGTTTTTCTTAAATATACATGTATATAAGGTGCCTCGTTATTTTTTTAAGATTTAATATTTTCGTTAAATGTTTGTAATATTTTTATAATATAAGTAGCTTAAATGAAATATTTTTATCTTAACTTATTATCGGTCATATTTTAACCCTTTCCCGTTGTGGATAAAATGTGAATTTTACATGGGATTTCTGGGGCAGTCTTATAATTGTGAATTACACGATAATTGTAAAAGGCAGTGCTATGATGTATGATAGCAGTGTAAAGTATATTTGTCAGAAAAGATTTTACAATGATTACTGTTTCTAAAATTAGAAAATATGTCACTTGATCTGGGGACAAAGTCAACATAAATCCTGATTTTAAGGGTAAAATAGATATTTTTCGTAACAAATTTCTTAATTATTTCTATTATTTGTACAATTAGTGTAGTGACTCTTGATTCTTGAAGTCTATTTAATTCTTTAAACATAACTTATAAAATTTGAAAATTAGCCATTGTCTATAGCAACCAGATGGTCAAAGGGCGAAAACACATTTTATACCAAAATCTGTGTTCAAAAAGCATTATAATCAACCTTAAGTTTACTGTTAACAGACCTATAAAACAATTGTGATACACTAACACAGAAACTAAAATTATAGTTTCAACACTCTTTAATGTCGAATCAACCATTCTTAAAATAGCATAAAAGGATCATGTGATCTGAGGTCAAAGGTCAAACTAAATCAAGGAATTAAGAGAAAATTAATTTGCTTTGCTGTTTATTTTTCTATTTATTGCATTCATGTGTGGAGATAAGATCAGATGACTGCTTTAGTAGTACATATTGACGAATACTGATGGATTCCATATGTTGTTGCATAATTACATATTTGCCATGGCGACCAGAAGGTCAAATGTCAAAATTTACCACTGTTTTAATCGCAGGGTTTAAATGAAGTTTCTGCGAAAAAATTTGAATTGTCAATTGTATTGTTTTATCAAACATGTAATGGCATGTATTTATGATTTAGAGAAAGATTTAAAACGAGAGAGAGAGAGAGAGAGAGAGAGAGAGAGAGAGAGAGAGGTGTTAATTGAATTCTGTTCATCGGACTTGTTACTAATATTCCATAAATGAACAACGCGCCTCCATAGGTGGCAATGTTAGCCTTTCATTCAGCACACGGTCTTATAAAAGGGCTGTTCGATATGTAACGTGTTTTGTACTACCCCGAGATAACGCTTTGCGCAATTTCGATGATGATGATGATACGTTTTATTATCACTATTCAATATTTCTCCAACAGGATAAACACGTGTCTGAAGCTCCAAATAGTTTTAAAATTACAACCATTTCAGAAGAGCAAGTCGTTGACCACTGTTGTAAAAATATTTGGGAAATGGATTGAGAATATTGAAGAAACTAAAGCTTATATAAAATTTATGAGGCATTTCGCAGGTAGATAAAGACATCTTTGACTGGCAGAGAATCCGTCAAATATGCAGCAAAATCTGGCCGACTTGTGACTGTAACAGGCAAAAGAATTGTTTTAAATGGCAGGGAAATAAATGAGTGATGGCAGACAGACGATATTGCCAAAGCTGTCGGCATATCTCTGTCGAGGGCGAATTTCATTTTGATGCGTATTTAGAAAATACGAAAGATTTTTGCCAGATGAGATCCGCATATATTGACAGATGATCAAAAACGGGTACGAGTACAAATCGCTGAGCAACTTCTCAAATTTCCTAAATTGAATTAAAGACAATTTAATGATTGTTACTGTGAATGAAATTGTGGGTTCGCAATTTGAACCAGTAAGAAAAATAGGAAACAATATGTTGCAATTAAACACTGTAGAAGGCATGTAGTTGTAAAAGAATACGCACAAATAAGGTTCTTTATTACATATCCTTGTTTTTGTTACCTTTTCTATTTCAAATTACAAGTTTTTAGATGTACATGCTTCCATATGTTTTAACCGAGCGTCTCAGTCAAGATTTATTTCACTATGCGGACCAGTTTGAATAAAATATCCCGAGAAAACCAAATTTATTGTTGTAGTTTCAGGAAAATATAATATATTCAGCAGTATACGCCAAAATACACTAATTGAATTCAGTGAACAGAAACGATTGGACATTTTTAAATATGAAAAAAGCATCAAATAGACTTTAAACTTAAAATTGTTTGTGTTCAATGTTGTAATTCTTTCTTTCTTTCTTTCCTTTTCTTGATTCTTGTTCAGTTATTTAATAATATATAAAAAATAAATCCGAACGCTGATATTTTTATGTTCACAAGCAGGTAATCCTTACAATATTTCTTACAAAGAGAAAATATCTAAAATAACCGGTAGCAAGTCATCTTAGATTTTATATTGTGTTTTTAAAGCCGCATTATTAAATTTTATATTTTTCTGAATTTTGTTTTTAATAAAAATATATTTTAAAACTGATAACTTCTAATCACGATCCGTGAGATTCATTTTCTAAAATGGCATTCCTGTTAAACGAATTGGTCAATGTTTAACGATGATTATTTTTCGCTTTGAATCAAATATTTCGAAAGTAAAACCTGACAAATTGTTTTAAGTGTCCGGCGTTAATATCCAAATGTATTCGCAATGGTGTTATGTATCCCATAAGTCACAAATGACAAATTCAATGAAGTTCTGTGTTTAAAGCTTTAAAGGTAATGCTATTATGACAAAAACATTACAAACTGCCGAAATCTCTCTCTCTCTCTCTCTCTCTCTCTCTCTCTCTCTCTCTCTCTCTCTCTCTCGTTATTTATTTATTTATTTTTTATTCTATCGCATACAATGTAAATAATAAGACGTTGAAACTTGACATTGCCTTTTTTCCATTTTCTTAATATATTGTTGAATAAAATATGAAGTCAAAGTTTCGACCTATGAATGTATTAACGTAAATACATAATGTTCAAGGCTTGTAATTTTTTTTTTAAATTGTTGTAACTATATTTGGTTTGTAAAGAAGGGACTGTGACACCATATAAGTTGCTGGTATCTGTCAGTGGTGTGGATGGTCTCGAGGCGGTCAATTATGGGATGGTAGAGGAAAACACTTTCGACATGCAGCTGACAAATTTCTCAGAATATGGTCTATCGCTAGTAGAATGTGAACCTAGGCTAGGAGTCGCGCTTTAGACCACTTGGACACCGAAGCTCTTACTTTAAATTCAAGATACTTGAATCATGAATCGGTTCTATTTTTAAAACTACTTGTCCACATTTCTCCAGCTTTTATTTACATTAAAATTATTTAAAGGCAATTATCATGTCTTGTCCATTTTTCAGATAATTGTTCCTTAAAATAAATTTCACTAAAATTGATTCAATCGAATGTTATTGTAATGTAAGCCGACTCACCATAAATTTTTCTGGGTCATGTACTCTTTTGAATATTTATGGCTTTTGATATTTTTCTCAATGGAAGGTTTTTGTCTTATTTATATCAAACATAATTCTCAATTCGTCTTACTTACTTGTAAAAGATCAAAGATCTGCTTTTTATAGTGTCCACGACCTTAAAGTGATTAAAGCACTCTCTATACCACAGACAAACATAGCAGTCCCCTCAATTTAAAATGCATGTATTGGTACCGAACCGACAGGTAGATTCCTACGACAAAGAAAATTGCTTTCTTCACTTGCGGTCGACCAAGGTCGAACCAACAATATTAAAATGGCAAAAGGCCGGAAGACCAACACCTTATCCACTTCGCCCTCTAGGTCACAACAACATAAGCATACTGCTAAACTGATCAATATTCGGTTGTTTTTATCGTTAGACATTGTTTTTGAAATACTGCACAAATAAACAAAAACATTATTTATCTAAAACCAACGATCTAACATTTGACGTCTAGTTTGTTTACAAATATGATACGGAAGTTGTAGACATGCCATCGGCGTACTTTTAAATACTTAAATACTTAAATAGGCCTACTCCGTTTTTATGTCCTTTTCCTATTTATTTCTATCAAATATATATGTTTAAAATTCAAGGTAATTGAATGAATTCATAAAATGCATAATTCATTATTACTTGAATACGTTTATTGTTATTGTAATCCCCCACACTGACTGGATTCATTTATTTTACAAGCCCAGCCGTGAAAGAAATTTTATACCTGTCAAGTATTTCACTATGAAAATGGTCATCAAAATTTATCAAAACTGATCAAAGATCGACATATTTTCCCCTAAAATACAAATATAAAAAAATTCTATTGCTTTTGGAATGAATGATGACATTTGTTATTCAAAAATAAATAAATTGTGATAATTTAAAGTAATACAAAAAACATAACGTCCCCTGATCCGCTAGAGGGCTACTACTTCCGGGGAGTTCACAGTTGTAAACAACTTGGTTGCCACTTTTATGTATCTATTAAATGCCCGGTGTATTAGTTTTAATGCATCGGTTCTTTTATGTAAAAAGTTATACAAAGACTGGAATGTTGTTTTAAATACATCTTTTACTTTAATTAATTATCTTTACTTGTCATGAAATTTTAAAGTTTTAAAAATCGATTTTATACGATTTGAAGATGCGTATGTTGACCTTATCTGGACACGTACTCAGTTAATGGGGAGGGTAAGCCCATATAATTTATCCGTAATAAAATGGGGAAAAATCATCATATGTTGCAATTTTTGCTGTAAATAGTGACTTTATACTTAGTTATCGGTCTCGTACACGCGTAACCTGGATATATGTAATATGTGGTTGACTTGGATTTTGGTGTATATAAAATGTAACAGAACTAAACGTCGAAAATCTTTTTGTATTTTTTTTTTCAAGTAATGAGAATTGTTTTTCACTTACTGATGGCAGTATATGATACAATATGTAATATTAAACATGAAAACAGTTAAAAATTATCAATTAAAAAAAACCCACTTGTGTCCTATTTATTAACACGATCCACAGTATTTATTTACCAATAAAGGAAAATAAAATAAAAAAATAAATCAAAAAGTAACGACTACATACATTTTGTATTATGATTTGATTTATTTATATCTTTCGTTTTATCATCATCATCATCATATTTATTATTATTATTATTATTATTATTATTATTAGTTTATGTAAACCCTTGACAACACAAGCGATATGTCTAAAACGTTATGCAATAATTTTTATAATCACTGTTTTTGAAAAACATAATGATTGGTATTCAAAACAAAGTGAAAACGTTTCAACTAAAACAAACAAAAGCCAATTTATTACTATCTGCAAATTTTTTTGCTGTCTTGAGAGAGAGAGAGAGAGAGAGAGAGAGAGAGAGAGAGAAAATATTCGAATATAGTGAATGTAAGTGATAATAAAAAAAAAGAAGTTCGAAGTAATTTTGAGTGATAGAGAGAAAATGTTCGTAGTGATTTTGAGTGCTAGAGAGAAAAGGGCACGTAGTGATTTTAAGTGATAGAGAGAAAAGACTCGAAGTGATTATGACTGATAGAGAGAAAACATACTAATAATAAGTGATAGAGAGAAAAGTCGTAGTTATTAATAGTGATAGGGAATAAAGGGATTGTCGAGATTATGACTGACAGAAGAAAAACGTAGTGATTATGAGTGATAGAGAGAAAAGATCTCGTAGTGATTATGACTGATACAAAGATAAATAATTAATGTTTTTTAATTATTTTTGAATTTTTATATTAACAATAATTCAACATGGCTTGCGTAATTCTCAAATTTGTTCAAACGGCGGGCTCTTAGTAACTATGAAATGTGTTCAGATTATCTCAAATTGAATACCAATTTTGGTTGTTTACTGTAAACAATTCCCTTCCATCAAATATACAAGTGTAAAAAATTTTCAGGGTATTTTGGAAAAATAAGAACCTTTGAAAGTCGGGATAAGTGTGTATAAAATACCTGTGTATATTCAACCGTCGATATACATGTTTATTAAAGATCAATGGTTGTATCCTTGCACCTGAGACGATCTTGCATACATTAAACGTTTTAAGCATGCAATATATGTTCATCTCCATAGTTAAGATCTCCCCTATTACCTGATCAAGTGTCAAATTAAGTCACCATTGACATCAACTCTGATTGCAAAAAATCGGTTTTTTACACTGTTTGATTTAAATGACATGTAGAGAAAATTAAAATAAAATACTTTAAATAACAAAAGATCTTCAAAGTTCATATATATGACAATTTTACGTGAAACAATCGATGTATTTTAACTGAAACACCAGACATTAAATAGATAAAAGATAGTAGCAACCAAGTTGTTTACAACGGTGAAATCCCGGAAGTAGTATATATATATATATATATTGTTTTAAAAATACTCTGTCGAAGTTTTACGTTTTGTCTCTACAAAAAGATCTCTCAGAAAAAGGTAAATGACCTTTTGTAAGCTAATACATACTTCAAAACACTAAATAATGATATATTGTTTAGAAAAGTTTTTCTCACATCGGCTTTTCTGTAGCCTAGTAATAAAATTGTCGTCTACCAAGAAAGAGTATCTTGACTTGAAATTACATTCTTTTAAATTAAAACGGGAAAACACTTACCCGGAGAAAACCCCCAATCTTTGGCAAGGAAACTGAAAAGCTTTATTAAATGAGGATCTAGCCGATTTAGATCGAACCTAGGTAATGTGAGTCACTGTGATCTGAAAGAGCTCGATTTAAACAATTCGGCCACCGAAGACCCGGTTTTTCTGGTATTCCAATTACCAATAAGTCACAAGCGGTTTCGTATTTGCGGATCGGAAGTAAAGCAATCTAAAGTCCATTCATTTTGAAATAATATCAGTTAATATCAATGAAAATAAGTGTCAAATGCGACACTTTTCTGTAGTTTAGTTTACGCATTAATTTAACTCCTATCCCACATGTTGATTCTAAGTAAGTCGAAAACACTTATGTCAGTGTTATTTTCTGGTCAGTATAATATATTGAAAAGAAACATCGGTGACCGAGTGGTCTAAAGCGCGCTTGCAGTGGCTCTCACTGTCTAGGTTCGAATCCAACTCGGCTGTATCGTTGTGTGAGAAAGTTTGCTATTCAAAGATCGGGGTTTTATTAACCACCCATAGTGAAAAATTCTTGACTTGGGCGGAAAAACATTCATTCAATCGAATCCAATGGACTGGAAATGGTTTTCATTGTATTGTAAAGGTTAACCCTTGAAGATGGTTAGTTATTGTGTCGTTTAACGTCGAAAAACAGTTTGTAAAGCTATTCGCGACGGGTGATTGTGTATTTAATCTCTATGGATTATTGTAAGGATGTACCGGTGTGTGTGTGTGTGTGTGTGTGTGTGTGTGTGTGTGTGTGTGTGTGCTATAGCCTATCTTGTACTAACGTAGAATTTGGTGACTTTTTGTTGAAGTGCTTGCTTTCAGAATCAGTATGGCATAGACAAGCATATATGTACCAAAGTCACAGAATTCTGCCACCGGGTTATGCATTCGATACTCTGTCTTTCAAATGCCGAAATGTGCGAAAAAATTATATCTCAAATTTCAAGGTCTTAAATTTTTAGTTCATGAAAATTATCAAAAACAATCACAATGCAAAATTTTTTCACCCCTGTCTCTATACAAGATTAATGACAGCCTCCTGGAACTGCTATACGAGAAGGGATCGCATGTATTCTGGTATCGGTCTTCTTTAAAGGATTTTTAAAAAATGACAGATTAAAGCAATTTTTGTAAAGAAAAATAAAAGACAAAAAAATGAACAACTTGTTGAATAGCAATCTAAGTATACGATCTCATCTGCGTAAAGTTGTCGATCAGAAAGTAAAAAACAGAATTATTGTATTGAAATGCTGAAAACTAACAGAATGTTTAAAATTTAAGGTCACCTAACCGTGACCTTAAATGAGGGTCAATGTCGAACAGCTTCGCATTCAAAGCAGAGCTATATATTACGTTTCAAGTTAATTTTGGTTTTGGAAAAGTTTACTCTTTATTATTTTTGATATGGGTCAATGTCAACCTTAACGCGAAAATTAAAGGCTTAAGGTATTTTGTTTCAAAAATGGAAAATGCATATCCCAACAATGTTCTATCACTACAATAAAACATTAATTTTTTTACATAGTTTTTTATAAGTTAATTTTTTACATTTTTTAAATACATTTAATATAAATCATTTGTTGTATGTACATGTATGTGAGTATGTGTGTTTGTGCGTGCGTACATGCGTATTTAATATTACATGATTCAACATTATATAAGTTACTGTTATATGAATTTAACAATCCTACAATGATTTTAAAAATAATTTACTTCTTTGTTCACTCAAACTATAATTTAAAAAAGTTTTAAAAATAGTTTTGAGGCTTGTAACAACATGTCATCTCTTTCTCAATGGACGTCAAGGTAAGATTATTTATTCCAATCAGAAGCTATAGTATCGTGATTTAGAATCAAAATATATTTCAGTTAAAAGTATATTTTCATCATTCAATTTTAAGGTTTGTCAGGATAATTTATTAGACAATTTACAGGTAATGGGACAAAGTAATTACTTAATGTCTACATTATATTCCTAGTTGGTTATTTCGTCTGTATGACTATACTGCATTCAGGGTAAATGTATATGTCATCAGTTACTTAAAATATTAGCTTTTCTATTTCCATATCTCGTAATACTGTTTTCCAAATGATTCTGTGCTATTAAAATTATGCTGACGTTATTTTACCATTCCGATATAACCCCTAAACAACAGGAATATTGATCAACGATTTATCTTAGGCCTGCACACGTATCAGTTTCTCTGGCTAAAGTTTCGCTATCAAACGTTTAGAGGATTCTTCTAGGCACTTCTTCTCCCCTCCACCTTAACTGACCACAAATTTATGTTAAATAAAATCGTTATTCACTGCTCTGACAGACAATGATGAAAACGAGTTTGTCAGTTCAGTAGCTGAAGGTCAGTGACTTTACCCTGGTACTTTGGTTTTCTCCACATTTAGGCCTGACTTGACTAGGGTATTATAAATCATTATCCTCTACACTCTATCTAAAATAACGAGGTTATTCAACTTTTCAAATAATAGTACAATTGCATGTTGCATGTATTTCTAAGGTCAGCTCAATAGACTCTCTCTCTCTCTCTCTCTCTCTCTCTCTCTCTCTCTCTCTCTCTCTCTCTCTCTCTCTCTCTCTCTCATAAGAAGATTTGTAAGGAATCATCTAATTTAAAAATAAATTTGGAATTAGAAATAAAACAGAAATGGCACTTCACTATAGTATTACACGGTTTTAAACCATAGATTTTTTTTAATTCAATTTTTGGCACAATCACAAAATTTTCATGGTTAAGATATACATGTATAATCAACGTTATAACGGTTACGCAATGCTATATTTCAAATCAATATAAAACATCTTAGGTTCATTTCACAAATATAAAAGTACGGGTAAAGTGTGATTGTAACCATACATTAATATGAGTACATATGCTATATTTTAAATAAACTACGTAGTTGTATTTAAACCCATTAGTTAAATGAATGTGTGTAAATAAAATTCTGAATTTTAAAATTTAAGGTTAGTGCCGACACCAAGGGAAGTAACTCTATTCAACAGGACAAAACAACCGATCTATAATAATAAATGTATAAAATATTACAAAACTTTCCCGTCAAGTCTACTGTCGATATACCATTAAATATTTTTCTGTTTTGAATTATTATTGAGTGTTATCTTATTTATTTTAATCATTTAAGATCGTGAAAATATTCTAAATTTATTATAAAGTTTGGCACACAATCTTTTGCTTGATATAGGGCCTCATACACAGGAATAGATAATTACATGGGTCTATAGGTCTTCCATAAAATACCTGCATGCATTTTAGACATAATCTTTAATATGTTATATCGCTTTTGTGCAAAAAGAAAAAATGTGGCATATGGTTTACCTCTGATCTCACAGAGCAGATACTGGATGCACACACGGTTCTCCGTTTTAACGGACTTAGGATAGCGACAAATATCGATGATGATATGTGTATAAGCATATATAATAAGTTTGTAAAATGTCCAAAATATCAAATAGATCGATTTCATTCATAACAAATCGTGCAATGAATTGAAATACTAGTCTTTCAGGAAGATTGTTGTGTGCAGAAAATAGGATTTTGAAAACGGAAAACGGTTGAGACAATCCGGAAATTGTAATTCGTTCTTAAAGGAGTAAAAATACATTAAAAAGTTAATTATCAAGCAGTTTAATAAAGTTTTGGTTTTTTGGAATATACAAAATATATAACACATACCTGCTAAATTTTGCTTAAACTAATCTTTGTAAAGTTTTACAAAATTTAATAATCAAATATTTCTTTAAGCATGACATATTGCTGGTTTAAAAATTTTAATAGCAATTTAAAAAATAAGGGGTAGGGGAGATAATCCTTCCCTTATCTCGAAAACAAAAACCCAAGCATATTTTTTTTTTTTTTTTTTTTTTTTTTTTTTTTTTTTTTTTTTTTTTTTGAATTTCGTTTTGAAAAATGTCTCAAGCTTGATCTGTGTAGTTTTTGAAAGAAACATAATTCACAGATTTTATGAAGTATGGATTTTTGTGATAAACTGTCGATGAAAATGAAGACACCTTTTGCACACCCTGTTATGAAACTTTTAATATTTAAATGCTATGTATATCACTCCATTGCACATCTTTTATTTAAATATTGATTAAAATCATAAAAATATCTAATCATTATTGAACTAATATCAAACATGAAATTAACCAGCAGGGATATTTAGAAATGAGAAATTATTGTTGAAAAGTGGGGTTAGGTTGAATGCACTCTACTGAAAAAACGAAAACCCAAACATATGTATTTTATTCTTTATTTAACAAAGCACTTTCTAAGGAATGCGTGTGCAAATTTTCAGAAAATCCCAATTCGGCGAAATTTTTTGCCTCTAGTGTCGGTAACTACCTTAAACAGTTGCTGTTTGACGCCTTATATCATGTAGATTTTAGAAGCTTGGGCTACGGAGTTATTATTTTATGGCGTTGTCTGTTTGTGCACTTGTGTCTGTCAGTCGGTTCGTACGTTTTAATTCCTTAACCGTTTCTTAAACCACATCTGATGAAACTTATTAAAATGAGCACTTTAATAATACAGTCAAACTTTTCAATTATATTGAGGCGATTAGTTAAGATATTTTACAAAAATAACAGCTATTAGAAGTCAAGTAAAATTTAAAAAAAAAAGTAATTTGTGTCATTTAACACATCCTACATTAATACATTTAGTATTAAACTTTTAAAACATCAATAGATCCGATAAAAGATCTGTAAATTGGGTTTAACTTAATGATGATGATATAATTTTTAAAAAGCTCAAAATTCGCATTTTAATCAAATCAGTTTTTGTAAGAAGGTCTTTACACATTTAAAAGCAACCTTTGAGAGCTGTGGATAATTTTATTGCATTTTCGCTCTTAATCATTAATCATTAATTTCGCTATTCAATATCATTAAAATGTATTATGGAAACTTAGGATTTATTAAATTTCAAATGTTTGGATTATCTTTTTATCTTTCAATTTTTTCGGTCCTTAGTTTCACTGATGAGGAATAAATTTCCGAAATGTGCACATATGGCACAGCAAAATTACAGTTCCAAAATACCGCTGCGGGGTTATAATTTTGGGATGTAAGTAACAATAAATTATTTTTTAATTCCATAAATTGTGTGTCTTCGTGCTATTCTTATTAGCAAACCGAAGATCTTGCATAAATGTGCAAAAGACAGAATTTTCTCATTTCTTCTAAGAATCCTGTATCTATATATGACATTCTATCTATGTTTTGTGTTTTAAAGTCATAAAATGTATTTTGACTGTAATAGATCATTTCAATTTTATTTTGATAATAACTAGGAAATAATTAAATGTTAATTTACAATATGTAAACCTGTTTATGTTTCAGATTTATCGAGATAAAAATATGAAGATCAGTATCATATTTACTCTATTTTTTTCCACTTGGATAAAAAAAACAGGTAAGGTTTCGTGAATATAATTTTTCTTTAGGGGCAGTTCTTTATTGTTCATTATAATTATTTTGCTTTAAATATTTTTAAATTAATAAACCTATGGTCCACTTATTTAACGACTGGTTCAGTGCCGATCTATATCACAATCATAAAGGCATAGTAATAACTTTCGAAAAAATGCAAATTAGTTAAAAAAAATAAGCTTCCATCATGAAAGTAAGGCCGGTAAGCACCTCTAGCCGAGCCAGCCACATTTGTTACGTGCGAAAACAATTTTTAGAACTCTGGGACGTTATATAAACCCAGTTTAAGTTTGGATAAAACGGCTTAAAACTTATCAACAATATTGTGCCGACGGACAATAAACTTTTTGATAAGCCTTGGATTGAAATATCACTTGGTAAACATTTTATTTATCAGCAGATTGTTTCGTTGTAAAGGTGAAATGAAATGTAAATACCTGTAAGAATTAATTAAAACACCAAAGAATATAATCGCAAAGAAAACATTATGTGATCCAACTTGCTTGGAGTAATCCTCTTGAAAAAAAAAATCATATATCTGCAATGTTTGGATAATAGGCAGTTCAATAGGTCAATTTTTATTCTAATCTTCTTCAAAATGATTAGAATGATCCTCTTGACAAACCCTAGCTCAGGCCATATTAGGTCAGTAAGTAGGTTAGCAGGTAAAATTATAGAAAATCCTGTTAGCTGATTTAAGAACAAAGTGCTTATGTGAGCTAATCTGATCAGTATTTGTTTACTGTGCGTAAACATTTCATTGTTAACAAAGATACCAACGTTTTACTTCAATTTCCATTGAACTTGCCAAAAATTATCTTCATAACAAAAACCTATCATAGATAATTCTTGTTAACACTGTAAAAGTCGAAATGTACGTTCAACTGTCTTCGAACTTTCTCAAAATGATTCTGTTGAACAGACTAAATCAATATCATACATGTAAGGCCAAAAAGTAGGTGTCTAGATTAGATCATAAAAGCCTGGTTTACAATCGAGAAGCAACAATATCAGTGCTATTTGTTCCTCACTCAAAATGATTCCCTTTATAAACTTACCTCAAGCTAGAAGCTATAGTTCGCCAAAATCAAGCTGAATGTTCATTATTTTCAGGGGAGCGACCAGGGCTTTCACGGCTTTGTTGTTTAATTATTCTAGTCCATATAATATTCTAGTGATCAGTTAATTTCACTTTTAAAATCTTTGTTTTTTAAATAGTAAGCCAGACTATTTACATTTGTGATTCTCCAGAGAAGGAATTACATTGTGTACTAAAGTGTAAAACCAAGGATTTCTTACAACCTGTTACATTCTCACATCCACCAAATAATGATGTCGGTAGCTGTATTCCGCCTCATCATTGTCGCTCTACTTATGACCGGTACAGACTTTCGCAGAAAAAAATTGGATATGAAAATGTAACATTTTTTAATATTTATCCATTAAGTCGAGAAAACGATGAAGGAGAGTGGATCTGTTCATACGGGAACAAGGCATCAACAGCAAAATATCTTACCGTCCTCAGTAAGTATGCTTAAGGTGCACTAAAGCATTTAATCTTATTACAAAGAGTACTTCTTTGCAATGCTACTAGTAGAATACATAACAAAATTTGTCCACAGTTGAATAAGTAAGTTAAGATCAACATAAATTAAACTATCATTAGATAAGCATTCGTATAATACTGGACATCGAAAGACTTATTGAAACAATAATGTGAATATCTGTAAAGCATTTTTTATGGTTTTGACCAATTGGAAATCATTATACAGATATATTAGATAAAGTTACAACAAACATCTAACGAATTTGAAAAGTTTAACACTTGCTTAACCAACTACTTAAAAAATAATTAAGTGAGCAATTAAGTGTGTGTTTGGGAGGGTTTAATTGGTGTCTACAGTAATTGAAAAAACTATATTTCAGCAAGACCGGTGAATATTGACGTATTTGTTAACGATACGGGAAAGGTTGCCATTGTGAACTGTTCTTGTTATTGTGTTTATCGTCAAAACAGTATCCGTTTAGAAATTGAGATTTCAAAAAATGTAAGCATAAATTAAACGGAGCGTAAAAAAATAGAAATTTATACAAATATTTTATACGAATACATGAAATGTGGATTTCTCGTAAACATTAACTGACCAAAACCTAAGGTAAAAATATATGATCAAACAACTTTACATCTTGGGTTCATAATTCCGTCGGTAAAATGAAACTTAATATTTGCTAGAGTACGTAGACAAGTCGTTTTCTTAACATGTTCAGCAAACATTTATGAATAAAATATAAAATAGCCATACAATATACAAAACTTTTGACTAATGATTGAATTTCAACCTCTGAAAACAATTTTAAAGTATAGTTCTTGCAATTCCAAACTTACATAATATCTTTACGTTAATAGTGGGATTGTCATTATTTAATCAAGTTGCAATTATACATAATCTATAGAAAAATGTTATGAACTGAGATTTATTATTAATATTCTTTTAGTGCACAAAAACAACTAAATAACACAACAGCAGAAAAAGAGAGTTGTAAAATATTTTTAAAAATATATTTCCAGGACAGACGTTTCAAAAGAAGACTAGATCCACTTTACAGCGTAGATGCCCCACAGCACAATTGTTTGACTGAGGAGAATAAAATCATTGGAACACACATAGTTCAAAAAGACAATTGGCCAGGGAACTTTATTGATATCAGCTGTAGTTGTACTGAGGAGAAGTTGAACTATCAACAAGAAAGAACGACAAAACATTTTTTTCACGGTATTTTGTTCTTTATATATATTTTTTATATTTAATACATTCAAAACTTTCAAGAGTTTGTTAACAAGAGTCAAGAAAATTCCGTTAAAACCAGGATTTCGTAAATTAGAAAAGGGATATGTGAAAAGCAGGTTTTTGTCTTTTGTATATTGTATGTGAGTGAATATGTATATTAGAGTTATAAAATAAATCTGAGAGAGTTGATAAGGTTCTTCAAAATTTCTTATTTATATTAATGATGAAACAAAACAGCAAGCAAATGTATCCAATTGCACTGATTCCCCTTGTTCTGCTTCATATTAAAATATATACCGCAATTACGACACCCACGATAGGTTACATCTGAAGCTATACGACAAACGTGATGACTTCAATTTTTCTATTGTCAACTTTCAGATTCTTTGCAGTAATATTCTTGCTTCTCTTGTGTATGATGTAAACGTTTCAACGTTAATACGACATGATAGCAGTTGCCTTTAAAAAGTTATATTGTTCATAAGTATGACAACTTATACTGGTTAAATTTGAGTTCTCATAGTTCCGGCTTTCTAAAATTTTCAACGGTTTGCACGTGACGGGTGTAGGATGTTTATCCTTCCGAGGCAGCTGGCCACACTTCCATGATTGAAGTTTACGTGCATAAATAGATTGGCTTGTTTTCAAAGTTTTTGCTTTGGTTTTCTGGGAATATGATTTGGACATGGATTGGTATATTTTAGTTCTTTTAGATGATTTTTATTAACATTGCACTTTCAACCTTATTTATGTATGACAAAGTAATGAATTCAAACTTAAATTGTTACATTTCTCTTTCAAACATTTTATTTAAAATTTAACACGCTTTTAGATTTACTATGAGTGAAAGTAATTTTTAAAAAAATCGAAACATTAATTTTCCTCTCACCGTTAAATGTTGAAATGTTAAACTTTTTTATCACATGGTGCTTAATGCACCTTTAATCAAATAAGTTTTTAAAAACATTTCAGCGAAAAAATTCTATTTAAAGGTGTTCCAGAAGGTCCAAAAAATCTAAGAGCTATTGAGATATCATCCCATTCAGTTGTATTATCATGGACAAAATCTGCTAATGGTGGGAGCAGACAGACGTTTGTGATTCAGTATACAGATGTATTGACAGATCTGAAGTATAACTCAAGTATAGAAGAAAATACAAATGATGAAGTCTATAATATATCACTGGAAGGTTTGAAATCAGATACAAAGTATGAAGTATCTATCTACGCATATAACAGAAATGGAATCAGTATCAAACATGATCCAGTATTAATTACTACTTTGAAAGAAGGTAATTAATATTATTATTATTATTATTATTATTGTTGTTGTTGTTGTTGTTGTTATTATTATTATTATTATTATTATTATTATTATTATTATTATTATTATTATTATTATTATTATTATACAAATAACAAAAAATTATATTAGGTTTTAAATTAAATGGACAAACCATGGTAAATAAACGTTTGGCTTTCCTTTTAACTACAATTTTTTCAAATGTTCATGACTCCGGCAAACTCATTTGTTTACACATCAATATTTAAAGAAATCGAGAAACTTATTGTGCATAATATCTTTTTTAATGGACATTTATCAAATGTTTATGTTTTTGATCCACTCAGAATTTGTTTTCACATCGATTTTTTTTAAATCGAACGAATTATTATGCATATTATTTGTTTTCACTGGACATTTACTATCGGATATTCATGACCCACACAAACCAACGAATTTGTTGACACGTCGATACTTATAAAATGAAAAGAATGTATAATAGTGAATATAATTTGTTTCCACCGGACATCTGTCGATTGTTTATCACTAACATAAAACAACAAATTTGTTAACATGCAAATGTTTAAAAATTGAAAGGCAGTATAACGCGTTTCTCAGTTACAATGTTCCAGAGAAAGTGTCACGTGATTTTCATCACGTGACTGAAATTAGGTCACTGTTTTACCGCCTTTTTATCAATAAATATACAATCAGCAACTACTAGGATTAGGTTTTTGATGATCAATTCCAAAGTTTTAAACCAAAAATGTAAATTTTGTTTCTTTTAGGTTTTCAATAATAGAGACACATTAATGTATATTTTTCAATAAAACATTACTGGAAAAATCACTTGTGATGGCTGCACAGTGACTCAAGTGACAAAAAATTTAACATTAGCATCATTTGAAAGATTTACTTTGTATATTTTGTGAAATATAAATAAAACAAACATACCAGTCCTTGTCCATATCACAATCCCAAAAACAAAGTAAAAACTTTGCAAACTGGCAAAATATGTGATACACGTGAACTTCCATCAAGGAAGTGAGGCCGGGTGCTCCGGAAGGGTAAGCACCTCCTGTTTAGCTAGCTACACCCGTCACGTGCAAGTCAATTTTGAGAATGAAAGGAACAAAGAACTATGGTAAGTCAAATATATCCAGTATAAGTTGGGATACAGTGACTACATACTTATCAACAATATTGTGATGACGGCCATAAAACTTTTTAAGGGCCCTGATTAGCCTAGGCTTGCAATATCCTTGTGTCAACAATTTAATTGTAAGTAATTTGCTTCGTTGCAGAAAGTTCCCATAGTGGAAACAAGCTCTACCGTACCGTATTAACTGCGAAACATATACACCATACGCAGGAGAAGCAGGGATATTACTGCAAAGAAACGGAAAGTTGACAATAGAAAAAGTCATCACGTTTGTCGTATAGCTTTAGATGTAACCTTTCATGGGTGTCATAATTGAGGTATAAGTCCAAATATGAAGCAGAACATGGAGAATCTGTCGTGTCTTTTATTTCAAGCTCACTTGGATAGATGACATTCACATATTCTCCAAATTTGTGATTATTTAGAGAAAGAACGTCATCTATATATCTGTATGTGTAGTTGAATGATTTAGCGACAGTCTTTTTTCCAGATTTGACAAGGTTCTGTAAAAATTCTGATTCATATGAATAAAGAAACAAATCAGCAAGCAAAGGTGCACAGTTTGTGCCCATTGGTATACCGATTGCTTGTTGAAAGACAATATTGCCAAACACAACAAATATGTTGTCTATCAAAAACTCTAACATTTTGTTGATGGTATCTTCAGTATATTTTTGTTTGCAGTCTGTATGGTGTTTTACAAAATAACCAGAATCCCTGTTGAGCACTAGATATTTATATCTTGGTTTACCGTTTTGTAAAAGAATGAAAAGTGAATGATTTGTTTTAGACGTTCTTTCAATTTAGCATAAGATGAAATAATTCAACGAGCAGTCTAAAGATGATTATAGACATATATTCTGTTTACGTTTTCCCCTAGTATGAGACTTCCCGATGAGAAAATATACAAACAATCTTTATAAACTTTAATTTAGTTTTTGAGGTGTTATGTTATCTATTTATTTAAAACGAATTTAATTATTTATTCAGGTATTAGCTCGAAAATGCATGTAAATAGTTGAAATTTCGACCCTTCACTATTACCATGCAGCCGATGATTGCTGTCATTTTTGTTATGCCCTAAGTGTGAGGCTGGTCATATATTTAGATCGATACAAAAATCCGAATTGGCAGGGAACGAATACATTCACGAGACGACGCATATTATTTTTAATGGACATTTAGTATCGATTGCTCATGACCCACAGAAGACTCCAAAATTGTTAAAACGTCGATATTAAAGAAAAACAGAAAAATGTATTATAAGTATTTTGTCGCTAAAATAATAAGTTCACAAGATACAGCATCAAAATAGAAACAATTTCAATGCATAAAATTTTAATTTCCGTTCTGAGACCTAAATCAAAGTGTAAATCTTGTCTTTTATTATGTCCTTTACCATGTAAATTATTTCTTTGTTCATTTGCCAATTGGACAGTCTTAATCTATAGAAGTAAAAAATACCAACATTTTTAGAAGTTATGAAGTTTTTCAACTGATGCGTATTTAATGCCGCAAGTGCAATAAATAAAACTGCATAAAGTAAGTTGTTTCATAATTTTTTTTTAAATGTTTCTCTGAATGTTACAGCAATATTATAATTTAAGAAATATTGATTCTATATATCAATTATTATTATTAAGAAAAAGTCTTTTTTTTTCAAAAATACAGAAGATACAGAAAAAGTGCCATTACTTGGTATAATTTTACCGTGTATTATAATAGCAGCTGTCATAATAGTAGCCGTAGTAGTCTTCGTTATATGTAAGTATGATATGTTTTCGCATTAATGAAATTAAACATCTAATTCCACGAAAAGCAACCAGTCGTGTTTGCCAAAATGGAATAAATATTCAAAGCGTTATCAATGAACCGATTATAAAAGAGAACAACGATCGTAGCTTTCTTGTATTTACAAATAACCGAGGTTGTCATTTCAACTTACTAAGCATTGTTACTTTCGTAGTAATATTAGGTAAAATTGTTTATTCAAAACTATGATTATGCATTGAGCTTATGTTCTTGATAAGTAAGAGTAATAAGAATGACCTGAACCTTCCTTTTTTTATTCGACAAAGACAAATATTCACCGAATATTTTAAAATCCCCTAAAAACATGATCGCATTGAATAATTTGATCAGTATAAATGATATTACTCCTTATAAGTTTTTTACGTATTTTAGGGAAAAGGAAATGTAGACAACAAAAACAAAACAAGAAAACCAGGAAACCATACCTTTCATGGAAATAAGGAAGACAAGTGCGTATATTATATTAAGATTTATGTTGGTGGCAAATGTTCATGTTTTAAAAAAAATTATGAGATAACCTTGCATTTTATTTAAAGTCTTTTATCTAACAAACATACCTATTAAATTTTGAAGGCGATATGTGCACATTCCGCAAAAAAAAACATTACTCATCAATGACAATAAGGACAGAAGAAATTTATACATAAAACACACAAGCTAAATCGATTAAAATTATCAATCTAAGAAAGCATACCGCTTATGGAAAAAAGGGACAAGATTTGTGTTTTATCATTTGTATGTTTCAGTAAATAAGTAAATAAGCCAAACAGTTAAAAATCATTAAATTTTACATTAAAAAGACTTTTATCTAAAAACATACTTGTAAAATTTTGATGGCCATATGGACACATTCTGCTAAAACACATTACTCATCACTGAAACTCAGGACCGAAGAAATTTATACATAAAACACACAAGCTAAATCGTTTAATATTATAAATCCAACAAAGGAAACCGCTTAGGAAAAAAGAGACAAGATTTATGTTTTATCATTTGCGGGTTTCATCACTGATGGCATAATTTCCTGGTTGAGAGTTACATTGGATTTCAGGGAAAGTCTTGTATCTAACAAAATACTTGTTAAATTTTACACTGCATATGTGCACATTTTGGAAAATTATGCCTCATCAGTAACACTAGGAGCTCAAAAGGGTAATATATTTATAAAATAAGCCATACAGTTGAAAATTATTCAATTATACATTTCAAAGTTTTAAAGTTGAAAATTTTGCTACATTATACATTTTCTGTCAGCACATGTACTGACAACTGAGTTAAGGATTCCCTCGGGGAGTTTTTCTCCATCCGCAGCGGTGCAAGCCCAGGAGTAGTAAATATCTAACCAAAATACCTGTTAAATTTTGATGTGCCATATGTCCCATATGAGATCATTTTGAAACTTATTCCTTATCAGTGACACTAGAAGCCTAAAAAGTTGGTCCCAGGAACTTAAATTAAAAGTAAGATTTATATTCAGTTTCACCACTTTATTTTTATTAATTTTTAAATTCTCTATATATTGTGATCCATATTTATAACTATCAATCTTCGACCCAAGTTTTTTTAACAAACTACAAAATACAAAATGAAAGAAACCTCACATTTAATTGTATTTACTAGATGAGCTAATATATGACATATTTACCTTATTCTAAAGGTGTGAGCATCCCTATATTAGTCCAATTAATAAACCAATTAAACCCAATTAATTATTTAAGATACATGAAGCATAACTTGATTAAAACAACAAAAATCCCATTATACCATTTCTGCCCTAGTTCACAGATCACTCAATTTAATCACTAGATAAAAGTCAATAAATGAAATTGAATTCAAATTAAAATACTTGAAATTAATAGAAAGTATTCAATATGAAATTCCAACAACATAATTTCCAATTGAATTTAAAATAATTTGAATGTCCTCAGATTTAAATATTTAGTTTTCAAGATTCAAACATTTCCAAATTTCACAGTGTAACATTGGTTATCAAAAAAATCAAATCCCTATATCAAAAATAAAATTTCTACTTACAATTTTCTCTCTCATTTCGAATATCATTCATTCAAGGCCAAGTCTTTACTAAATTTGTTTCGAAATACACCACTTTTTATATACACAACAAAACATCATGAAAATCACAAACTCCACAAAATCCATACACAGTCACACAACCCATGAATATTTACAACGTTACCCCAGTTTGTTTACAAAATATCAGCACATCAAGTGACCTCTCAATTTTGTTTCACTTTTTGAAACACCTATTAATTAGGCGACACTTAAAATATGGACTGGACCTTAACGCCTTTACTAAAATTTATGGCAAAACATAAAATATTGAGCAGACACAATTAAACATGATAAAAAAGATACAATTTTTAGTCAATACAAAACAATATGTACACTGTAACAGTTACATAAAACACATGAGCCAAATAGTTGGTAACTCTAAATCCAAAGTTCTGAAATAATTTGGGTGTAAATCAAGCAAGAAATTGCTTTGTATTTTTTATAAAATGTTCAAGTATCTGGATTTTATAACCATGATAGATTTTTATAAAATCTGTGAACCGCAAAAAGTTTTTGCTGTTGATTAATTTTATTGAATTCCTAGAAGTTCGACACGTTTAGAAATTTTGCAGGCAAAATTCGTTACAACGGTTAATTGTTTGTCTTATTTCTTGTTTTAAGATTCAAATACAAAACCACTCAGTGACAACTCAAGGATGAACATAGGTATATCCGTTTCATAGATTTTATAACACGTGATCATCAAATTTCTTCTCAAGGTTACAAGCCCAAAAAACAAGTGCTGATCAATTTCTTGAGCGTGTAGTCAAGTTAATCTAAACGCTTCAGTCAAGGTCAAGATTCTTCCACTTATATCGACACACGAAGTATGCATATAAACCATTTAGCAACAAAAGAAAATTATTTAAACTAAGACCTGCCTTGGAAGGATTCAAATCTAAGTGCGGTGATCGTTAAACTTATGTTTGAACCATTCATGTCACTGAGTCCCCTTAGATTTGTCTTTCATTGATATCTCAATGACAACAATTCATAGTAAAAAAACAAGAAAAACAACTTAACTTTGATGGAGTTATAATGGAGTAATATTATAAGTGTGAAAAATAATAATACATGTATAAGAATAAGTAACAAAAATAGCTGTTAAATTTTGATGTGCCATATATGCACGTTTTGGAAATTTTATTCCTCATCAGTGACAGTATTAAATTATTTAAAAATAATTGATTGAAATTAAAAAAGCTTTAATTGGCATGTGTATTAGAATATTGTTGGTAGTAAGCGATAATCATTTGTTTGTTATAATTTTCATGTCATCCGAGTGTAAATTTCTAGCTTATACTAAACCAAGCAGTTTCGAATCACTTTGCATCTATTTGTAATCTTTTACAAAATATACTTAACAGAAAGATCATAAACGGTCAGGTTTTTACTAAAAACGTTTTGTATTCACTAAAACTTTCATGTTTTCACAATCTTCAGGTGAATAATATTGTTTATGTTGTACCTAAGACACTTAACTTGGACATTAAAATGCTAAAGGTAGATAATTCTTTAAGAGTTTGTAAGGGGCATAATGATTAATTAACAGTGTCCATTTAGTTTCCATATGTTCACTTAAGGAATTTGCCTAAAGCTTGATTCCCGAATTTGCTGTCTGTGAACTTCAACGCGTTCAGGCAATACATTACCGAGTTTGCCAATATAGATTTCATCAAATATTAAACATTTAATACACTAAATATAATTTTGCTTTTATAAATCATATTGGCATTAATAAGAAAAACTCTGTAATTTTAAATTGGAATTTATAACCTTGGTAGTTTTTTTTATAAAATCTGAACCGCAAAAAGTTATTTGTCTAGATTTGATTCATTTAATTGAATTGTTATGTTCTCGGACAGACATTGCCTAGACCATTATAAGAATCAAAAGTTTCTACTTAAATTGAATGCTTAGTGTCATCTTCAGCAAGACACAATGCTGGCATCAATGGTATGGTAAGCGAGATAGAAAATATTATTGCAGATCAAAACCATAACTATAATTGGTAACTAAAAATTTAACAATTTCCTGAAAATGAGCTTGCTATAAGTAACAAATTCCTAGAAGTTCGGCACGTCTAGAAATTTGACAAACAAAATTCGTTACAACGGTTAATTGTTTGCCTTATTTCTTTTTTCAGATTCAAATACAAATTCACTCAGTGACAACTCATGGATGAACATAGGTATATCCTTTTCATAGTTTTTAAATACGTGATCATCAAAGTTCTACTCAAGGTTACAAGCCCAAAAATAACCAAGACCAATCCATATCTGAAGAGTGATGTCACGTTAATCTATATGCTTCAGTCAAAATTCTTTCACTTATATCGATACACGAAGTATGCATATAAACCTCTAGCAACAAAAGAAAATTATTTTAACTAAGACCTGCCTTAGAAGGATTCAAATCTAGGTGCAGTAATCTTTAGACATAAATTTGAACCATTCAGGTCACTTTAACGTTTTGTATTCACTAACGCTTTCATTTTTTTACAATCTGCAAGTGAATAATGATGTTTATATTGTAACTAAGACACTTAACTGGACATGAAAATGCTAAAGGTAGATAATTGTTTTAAAGGTTGAAAAGGAGATAATGATTAATTAACAGTGCCCATTTAGTTTCCATATGTTTACTTAAAGGAATTGGCCTAAAGCTTGATTCCTGAATTTGTTGTCTATGAACTTGAACGCGTTCAGACAAATACATTACCGATTTGGCCAATATTGATGTCTTCACATATTAAACATTTAATACAGTAAATAAGAATTTCGCTTTTACAAGTCATATTCGCATTAATAAAAATTTCAGTTCCGTTTTTTTGGCGAATATTGGGTCTGTATGATATGAATGACACTATACGAGGTCACAATAGTTAAAATGACTCTTTACTGCTAACCATAAAAAGGGTACAACTTCAATACGATTTCAATATTTTAACGTTCCAGAAAAAATCTGATAGCATTTTTATTCCAAGTTGTATTCAATTTTATATTAATTGGTTTAAAATTTTAGTCATGCAACATTTGCAGTCAAAAAGTTACCAAAATGACATTAAACAGGGTTTAATTCAAAAAATTAAACTAACTTTTTGATCAATATAAAATTAAATACATGACATACATGGCTAAAAAATTAAAAATCAATCACATATAATCAATATAAACTTAGTAAAAAATACTGCTTTACAGATATATAATCTCTTTTCAACCGAACCTAAAGAATATTACAAAAAGTATTATATTGAACATACTCTTTATTGACGTAATTAACTATTTATTGTCTTTTTAAAAAATAGTGCACGGTACCCTATTGTGTTTTTTCTTGATCCTCCTGTCGTCTCTAACAAAGTATCTATTTGTTGAGACTCTATATGGTATAAAACAGATCATAATAGTGATCACTAGATATTAGCTTTTGATACATAACCAAATAAACATTTATTTTGTAACTCGTCTTTGGTCGAGCAGAATCCCGCCGATGTGTAGTGCATTACGATAGCGTAAATTGTGTAGCACAGACTTTCTTCCGGTTGGTTTGTTAAATTGTAACCGAAAAAAAAACAGTTTAATATTTACAATCTTTTTATCATAAAGATTTCAAAATGTGAATCTCTAAAAAAGAATGTTTTTGTTGTTTTATTTTGAAATCCATATGTGCTGGAAAATGTTTTAAAAGTTATATTGATATTTTTATTTTGGTAGTAGCACCAGCAAAATGCATAAAAAACTATTACACTGTGATTGTGTTTGATTTTAAACTTTTTCCTACATATTATTCACTATAAACAAGAGCTACGCGCTGATGATGTCCTTTGCTCAATATGAATTTTGTACATTCTAGAGGTCAGGCGTAATGAAAAAATACCAACAATAAGCTTATGATATAATCCAAGTGTTCATGGAAATCTGACAAGTCTTTCCACTATCACTTGTTTGAACTTTTTTAAAAAGGTCGAATAAAATAACGATCTGTACGTTTATCTGCTATAATGTAGTTATTACAAATGGCTAAAAATGGTTCTTATAATTTGCAACATATACCTACAAAACTTGCTACTTACACGTGTATTTACTACTTTATCCTAGGTTTTATCATATATAGTAACGTTCCTACATTGAACTTTTAAATAAACCATTTTCCCTGGTCATCGATTAATGAAATATATTTTTGTTTACTTTATTGCTAAAATTGAAATTAAGATGCTTTTAATAAGTAAATGACAGAGGTCGTGACCTAGAATTAAAACAGTTGATCAGTCATATTGAAATGCCAATCATCTAACTAGATTTAAAAATTAGGCCATTTCAAACAAATTTAATTTTAATAATTAATTTAAAATTTAAACTTTTATGTTAATTTTATCAACAAGTGACAATTTTCAAATTCTGTGTGTACATTGTAAAAAGGTAGTTTACGTGTAGTTTAAATCTGGTTCGAAATTAAAGCAGAATTCAAGGGTTTAACAAAGAAACTTCATGTCTAAGGTAAATGTTTATTGTATAAAGATTGTCACAAGAACGTCGTATAAAAGTGATTAAATAACAAACCCAACGCTTTTAAAAAAGAAACTGAAAGTACCAAATCAAATAGTTGTTTAAGATTTATTAGGTAACTACGAAATCAATTTTTGCCCAAGGCTGCTGATTTATTAATTTATATTTTTTTAACGCATTTCAAATATAAACCATTTAAGTCAATATTTAAAAAAAAACAATTACCGAAAAGGATTCTTAGCTGTTTTTATTTAATTTAGAAAAATAACATACCCAAAATTGACGCGAATTGTTATTGTGGACAGTCAGTCGTACCTGTCATGTACCTGTCATCAGAAAGCTCTCTCTCTCTCTCTCTCTCTCTCTCTCTCTCTCTCTCTCTCTCTCTCTCTCTCTCTCTCTCTCTCTCTTTAGGCATGCAAATACGGATATTTAAGTATTGAAATGAGAATCATATAAATAAAACAACCATTTAAGGTAATGAATTCAAGGTCTTAGCTACATAAGAATAACAGAAATAGTTTAGGAATTTTTTGTAAATGCATTTTTTTTAAATTTGAACATTGAAAGTTAATCTATTAAAAACATTTTAATATGTACTTCAAAGTTATAGATTCAAAGGTTAATATGATAGCTTTAAAATATCTATGAGATAGTTAATATTCTCGAAAATTTTAAAATATTGGTTTAAGGATTTGAAGGTATTTGATATCGTGATTATTTTGATATATATTTTAAGGTCATAAGTTCGCATACATTGCTGCATAAGATAAGAAAATAGCTCATTATCTCTAAAACTAAATTTTTTGCAATAACATGTATATTTTGATATATATTTCAAGGTCATAAACTCAAATGTAACGGCTCAATATCAATAACAAAATAGTTAATTATCTCAAATATCATTTTTGTAAAGTCATGTATATTTGAAAAATGTAGGTATGGGTTTGACGAGTTTAATATGCAATATCTTCAAAGATTTTGACATAAAAATTTTTTTATATATCACAAAAAAACCTGTTAATTTGGATGTACAATATGTGTACAATTCCCCGTCAGACACCTATAGGCCGAAAAAGTAGATAATCCAAACATTGAAAATTAATAAAATCCAATTATTTTAAAATCAATGAATCCAAAGTTTCAAATTTATATGAATCTAGCTAAGAAATTCTTTGCATAAGGGAGAAAACCTTAGTTTAAAAAAATTCAAACATTAAGACGGCTGAAAATTTTGCTAAATGGTACTTTTTTGGGAGCACAAGGTATTGCTTACTGAGTTATGGATAGCCTTGAGGAGTACCCATTCAGAGGTATATACATTAAAAAAGGTGTTATAGACATTTAGCGGAAAATCATTCCTCATCAGTGACGGGCCGGAAAGTTTGATAGATTAAACATATGCCAAACAGTGGAAGTTAATGTTTCCAAACTTTCAGTATATTTTTAAGAGTCTTAAATAAGATAAAGGTAAAAACTTACTTCTTTTTTATGCGTTTTCACCTTGATGATGATCCTAGGCCGGTTTTACATTTTTATGATTTGAAGTACTGCTTTCAAAAGATGCTAACAAACAGAATCAAAGCATTCTAAATCCAACTTTTAATTTCTAAATCTAGACTTTATTTAAATGTTTTGACATTTGAACTTTAGTTTTGATGTTTCCTTAAATAACCTTAAAATCAAAATATCATTCATGACCTTTTTTTAACATGCACTTCTACACAGTTTTAGGTGTTCATAAATATGTTGTGTATAGTCCTTTGTTATAAACAATTCATAGTATATTTAGGGAAAAAATGATGTCATTGGGTCTAAAGTGCGTAGAAAATAAGATTTCTGTAACGACAGTAATTGTCTATTATACAGAACATTAGCGGCATATCCTCAGATGATCGTTAAGACTATTTGGTATTGGAATTAATACCAATTTTGTGCAGAAATAAGTTGCTGAAAAACAATTAAAAAATACGTTTCAACTGTTGTAATCATTTAAGACAGGCGACATTTGAATTACTTAAGCTTTAGAAACAGGCTATCTAATTTTAATTGTCCAGTATTTAAACGGTTATTTCAATTTATTGACAAATTGAAACAGATATGTTTCTAACAATTCAGAAAATTGAAACTTTGTTCAACAGAGGCAAAAGTCTAAAACACACTCCAACTTAAACACAAAAAAAATGTTTCGTTATCAACAAAGACTGGCAGAGTTTACGAAATATTTAAAATACATGTAGGCTTAAAAAATAATTGCAGTTATACCTTTTAAATCTCAAAAACTAGTTACGTACGTTTACGAAACAATATGTTACTATATACTATAAGTAACTTGCATAACCGTTAAATTTTCTCGAATTTGAAGGCAAAGAAACATTCAAGAAAACAAGAAATAACAATTGGAGATTGAAAAAACATTAGGGAAAATTTCTGCAACTATAAGAATAGTTTTGTCACTGATGAGAAATGAAATTCCGAAATGTGCACATCTGGCACATCAAAATTTAACTTTTTTTTGTTTTATATATTTATTATGAACAGGTAATCATCGAGTAATCATTTAAAATAGTTATATTGCTGACTTTTTAACATGTTCTTTTCATTGGTCTACTTATACATGTTTTGTGTCAAGTTTCTAGTGAAAATAATTTTTTATTTATTTCAGAGAATACGAAAGCCTTAATTGACAGAATAGCAGAACCAGTTTTCGTAATGACAACATCTTTCACACAGGGGGTGCATATACTAGAAACACATGGCATTTTGGTTTATAAGGGTGTGTATGGTGACGGAAGATTTACAAATGCGGTTCAAATGCTTAAACATTTTGAAGAGAAAGGATTTCATCCTGCTTTAATTCACGATATTACAAAATGGAATGAAATCGTAAACGTAAATGTAAAAATGATCTTACTTGTCCCGGATATTCTAAGTAAGCTTGCGATTGATAAAAAATTATATGAAAAGATAATGGGTTGTGTTCAAAAAGGAAATACTAAAGTAATAATGACATGTCAATCACAAATTATGAACGACCTGTGGTTTGTTTTACGCGATTATGATATTTTCAATAGAGATTACCACATTGACCAAGCAGATGATCGGTATAAACTTACTAAAGACGAAAAGGTAAATATTCTGAAAGCGCATTGTGGGAAAAACGATATCACAATATGCACAAACGAAAAAGAAGAAAATTACGAAAATGCAACAATTATAAATGGGAACATGCCAATAAAGATAAGTCTTAAAACTATAAATGAAATAGCTGAAACTGGAAACGATATTGCATATCCCCAGTACTGTGCACTATTTTGCAAGCATCGCGAATACACTGCATTAGGAAAAGACTTCTTTATCCGTCCAACAAAATGCGTTCTTAAAAGTATTGACAAATTGAGAAACTGTTAAGATTCTGAGAAAAAGTTACAGTACAAGATATTAAAAAGGTTGTGGTTTTCATTTCCAGATCCTTTAAACCTTGACAAGGAACAAAAAAACCTTGGCGAGGAACAAATAAACCTTGACGAGGAAGAATACAGAAAGGCCGTTGAGGGTTTGAATGGCATCTATATCGAAAAAAGGAGAGAAAACCAATATGCATTAAAGCACGAAACTATTTATATAGCTGTTGGATTATCGATCATAAAGGTTGAACCAGTAAGAGTTATTAAGGAAAGTAACTGGAATTTCTTTCGATACCATATCAAACCATTGACATCTAAAACTGTCGGAGACAACCACGATGATGGAACAACCTATTACATTGCCGAAAAACTTTATGATGAAATAACCGAGAGGTGTTTGGATGATTTGAAACTAGACACCATGTACAGATATTTTAGATATTTCATTGAATGCTGGCCTGGAAATGCTAAAAGAATACTAGAAGCAATCCAGAAAAAAGAAAAATATAAAGACAAGAAAAAGGATTACTTACAAATAATACAAAAAAGTTGTGAGGTAGATGATGAAAGCGGAATTTTTGTGCAGGCGTGTGTGTACGGCAATATTTCTGCTATTAAAGAACTGAGGGCCCATTTTGAAATACCAGAAAATGTTTTAAATCGCTGTAGGGTATTATCAACAAACAAATTAGATGTTTTATTAGCTCTTGACAATCCGTCGCGTAATGATGAGTAGTAAGGTTAAATTTTGGATAGAACAAATGTTATTCTTACATTAAATTTTTTCATTTGATTGAAAAATCAGTCGACGGACATGTATTGGTTTCTATGTAAATAGTATCGTCACATATGCATACGTGTTCTATTTTAAACTACATTTTCATTTTTTCTAAAGCTACAGTTATATAATACTACATGCTGTTACACGTTTTTTTTCTAAAAGAAAGAGACAATATACAAATAATAAATACTATGTTTATTAGCTTTATTAAATTTTAAAAAATTAAGTAAGTCACAATTGATAAATTGTGTTAAGTTGTTATTCAATACCGGCATTAAGAAAACATTAAATGATATATTTGGGGATAAGGAAATGGTGTATAATTTACAAAATCGAGTATAGAGGTGTATATCCTTAAAAAGTGTTTGCGGTTATTCTAGAGTTAACAGAAGTCCTGGCTTGTTTTTGTTAATAAGGAACTTAGTTCATAAAATCAAAACATATATTTAGACTTATATTTTATTCATAATGCACACATATTCATACTTGGGAATTATCTTGATGATTCAATTCTAGGTTCATGTACAAATTTTAACCGAACAAAAATGTTTTAAATTTAAATGTCAGTCAAAGCGTTTGAAAAAAAATGAAACCGATAAAATTTATATATTCACGAAAATACAAAAAGTTGTGTTTATTTTTCCAATACTATCGTATAAGAATTTTTTTTAGTTGATAGAATTTTTTAAATAACAAAAAAAAAGGAAAAACTGAAAGATTAATTAAATAATTAAATAATTCTTGGTTTTAAAGCTATGACAACTGTAGAAATACTGATCAATTTATTTTTGTACATAAAGTTATTTTTCAAAATAAAAATATCGGTCAAATGTTGAAGAGTATTTTAAAAAATGCAAAGAAAAAAAATTCAAGAGTTTTCAAAAAATGCAAAAAAAAAACAACTTGAGAAATATGGAACACGTCTAAATTTTTAATAATAAAACACAAACATACCAGTCATTGTCTAAACCACAATCCCAAAAACAAAGTAATAAAACTTTGAAAGCTGGTAAATTAAGTCATACACGTGAAATTCCATTAAAAAAATGAGGCCGGATGCTACAGAAGGGTAAGCACCGTCTGTCTAGCATCAAATGTTTGGATTATCTTTTTTATCTTCTCAACTTTTTCGTCACCTAATAAGGAATGGATTTCCTGAATGTCCATATATAACACATCAAAATTAAACAAGTATTTTTGTTAAATACTTTAAACAAATTTATTTAAAAATCTAGACAATGACATGTTTAGATTAGTAATTAAAGTGATTTTTATTTAATTTAATTAAATATCATCCATTATACTTTTTATTTCATCAAAACTGCAATATCGTTGAAAAAAAGTTCCATGTATATACATTTGTTTTTTTATTGTTTGCTCCTTAAATACTTTCAAATAATGGTAGCATATTTTAACTTAACTTTTGTTGTGTTGTTTGAAACGATTAGAACTTTGTTTAACTCAAAAGGAACTTTTTAAAATCCTAGATCTTTGAATTTATTTTGCACAATAAAAATTACCATCTTAATCATCTATTCAAAACTAATATATCGTTGAATTTCATGAAGTATGTGCTATGTAGTGCGATACATCTTGATTATTTTATCATGGAAAAAATTTCCATGTATGATTCTAAAATTACAAAATTATATACATTAAAAATAATCATCAATGTAAAAGTACTTTTTATTATCAATAAAATGAAAAGTTTTTTAATAGTTTAAGACAGATTAAATTCAGCAATTTTCTGCGCAAAAAATAAGAAATAATTTTATCTAAAATATTTATTCTATGTGTATAATTTTAATTTTCAGATGCACAAAATACTAGTATATGGCAAAATAATGTAGAACGTCTTTCGCAGCTTTTTAATCTTTTCACTGTTGCTCCTATGATAACATAGGTTTTGTCATAGTCAAAACTAAAATAATAAACGGTAAAATTATGCTGGATTTCATTGGCATTTTAAATGAATATTCTATTTATGTATGTTTGACTTTTTTTAAATATTGATTATTCAATCCTTCCATCTGATTTTATATTATTTACTTTTGATTTAAATAGCATCTTTTTTAACGCAAATATTAATTACAGTTAATTTGATGTATATAATTCTCATTTCATTTTTTTCAATTGTTTTTTCTCAAACTAATACAAATACAGATCGCATGTTTGACAACAATAGCTTCTGTGATATTTTATTTAAATGATTTAAATTTTAATTCATTTCAAGTACTATTTCATTTAGATGTTGTATATATTTATTTTGTAAGACAATTGCTGTTTAAATATAAAAGTTGTAAAGTGTTCTTTTATTTCAAACTTAGTAATCATCTAGTTACGCAAGGTGTAAATGTATATTTAACTATAAAGCTTGCTTTGCCTCATAATTTTATTATTGTGAAAAATTAGCAGATATACATTTTAAAAACATACAATTATATACCTTAAAAATTAATCAACGTAAAAATGTTTTACATCATGTCAAACAAAAAAAATTACCACTTTATAAATGTTGAATGTTGATTGCCAACAACTATAAGAAAACCTTATACTTAAAATTTTCATTTGATTTACTAGTTTCATAAACTATTGCACAAAATTTAAGTATATAGCAAAATGATATTAAACGTCATTCAGGAGCTTCTTTAATTTCTTCAGCGTTGCTTCTTTTGCCAACGTAGGTGTCATCATATTCGTTAGAACTAAAACAAGAAATTATCTTATGTGAGAACATAAAAAGTTCGTTCAACTGGTTTTCAGATATTAACCTTATAAAAGTTAAAACAATGATTTATTACTGGTAAATTCTATGAAAATTTATTCAATTTATTATAATGTTCTAACAACGTGAAAATGTTTCAATCTGTTTTCTATGTTCCATAATGGATACCTATTTTCAATTAAAATTGTTTCAATTATTTTGTCATAAAAATTGTTTATGCAGTGTTTTGTCCGTATTTAGAGATAGATATCATCAACATTAAACATTTAATCCTTAACATTTAACTTATATGTAATTTATTTAATATTTTACTGATATATGTCGTTCATGTATTCCATATTTTATCTTTTATGATTATTCTTTCTGATTATATTTCATGTATGGTACTACAATGTATTTAATGTAAGAATATCCAAACCTTGCTGATTGTCTTTTTTCTTCAGCACCGTCATCTGAAAGAATATAATTTGTATGCTTTTTATGTTTTGAATAATAAACATTATATCATAATAATTTACTTCAGCGTGATGGTACTTAGACTTGCAAAATTTTTGTTTAAGTGACATACATTATAGCCCTGTGTTACATATGTTCTAAAATAATCCATATTACTTTACTATTTCATAAGAAACAGACCCGTTATTTCAGTGGGGTATTTCCATATTTTGTTCGATATTTTCTTCATTTTTCAACTCGAGAGATGAGCTTTCTTTGAAAATCCTGAAAAATCACTGAAAAAAATGTCATCTCAAATTAACGCAGAAAAAGAATACTTTGTTTCCATTATTTGTAGTTATATCATTTACTGCTCCTGTGCGGGTACCACTGCTGGTGGAGTAAAACTCCCTGAGGGTATCCATAACTCAGTAGGCAGTTCTTTGCGCTGTCAGAAAATGTACAATCTAGCAAACTTTTCAGCCGTCTAAAATTTGATATTTATTTAAAACCAAGGTTAGTTCCCTCATGCAAAGTATTCCTTAGCTGGATTTGGATTTATATAATTTTAAAACTTTAGGTCCATTATTTTCAACTGTTTGGCTTATGTTTTTTATCTTTAAAAATGTTCGGTCTTAGTATCACTGATGAGGAATGAATTTCCGAAATGTGCACATCTGGCACATCAACATTTAACTGGTATTTGTGTTATATATTTACTACTCCTAAGCGGGTACCGCTGCTGGTGGAGTAAAACTCCTTGAGGGTAACCATAACTCAGTAGGCAGTACTTTGTGCAGTCAGAAAATATACCATTTAGCAAAATTTTCAGCCGTCTAAAATTTTAAATTTATTCAATACTAAGATTTGTTCCCTCATGCAAAGCATCCCTTAGCTGGATTTGGATATATATAATTTTGGAACTTTAGATTTAATATTTTCAACTGTTTGGCTTATGTTTTTTATCTTTAAAAATTTTCGGTCTTAGTATCACTGATGAGGAATGAATTTCCGAAATGTGCACATCTGGCACATCAAAATTTAACTGGTACTTGTGTTATATATTACCTATCAAAATGAAATTATGTTTTATATGTTTGTGAAATTTCTATTAAATACAACAACATAATTCCATAATACTATCCGTACGATATAAACAGAAGGTACTAACAGAAATGATAAAAATACCATCACATTAAATATACCTTCATTTTTTATTATATCAATTATTTCGGAATATTCCGGTGCATTCGTTTTTACGTTTTCTTGTCTGAAAAGAAAAGAAAATTGGGAGGTTAAAAATATATTTTCCTTTGGTAATATACAGAGGTTTAAAACTTTTAGAAAAAGTCATTAACAAAACTATTTCACAAATATTAAAACATTATTTTATTTCATTTTGAAATAATTTAATTCTTCTTCAAGCATTTTTGTAAGACCTGTCTTTTTTTGACAAACCTGGCTTTTGAGAGCGAGAAAGCAATGTGGATTTTTAGCTTAATTAAGCTTAAAATTAAATGCAGTAATTTGTCATTGAAAACATTGCTGTATATGAATTACGTCGCATTTAACATAATTAATACTTATTTCAAAACCTTACCGTTCTTCTTGATCTTCTATATCTGAAATACATAGATATTGAAATAGAATATTTTATCATAACCTACAAACAAGAAACGTGCTACAGTTGTTTACATTTTTAGTTAATTTAAAAATAGCAATTACTTAAACTTTTTGATTTGATGATAGAAATAATAAAGAATGTGTATATTTTTATTTCGGTAAACGTCAAAAATAAAGAAGGTTTTTTTTTGCAATTATATAGCTTCGTGCGGTGATAGCCGATCGCGTAAATCTACCATTAGTCGCACTTATTGTAGTTTTTAACAAACGCATTTTTATTTTTTTCTCACAACATTTCACGTTTGAAATAGAAAATTTAAAAAAATGAAAATAACTATGTTAAGCATCGAGTAACAGAACATAATTCAATTGATGTAATAAGGTTATAACACTGGTTTTATTTTAATTGATAAAAAATAATAATTAAATATAATAAGTTTTTTCCAAATGAATAGGAAATTTCAGTAAAAAATTCGATGTGAAAGAACAATAGCAATATATAAACTTAGTAGCTTACAATCTCTAGTTTGCACCTAGGTAAAACATAAATGGTTTAATTCATTAATCTTGATAAATAAAAAATCAGTTTATAAAACATGTACCTGTTGTATCACAAACATCTTTACTTTGGTCAATATCTAATTTCTGTACACTGTAATCTGAGTCTGCTTTACAAATACTAACACTTTCAATGTAACTGGTTGTTAGAAAAAAATGACAGTTTTATATATGATAGTGAGAATTAAACAGAAACTAAAATCATAAATAACACTAATAGCAGATTAGACCCCGTTAACGGTAAAAAAAATTGAATTTTGTAAAGTCCCTTAATACTATAACAAACATTTGTTTTAACATATATATTACTGTACATAAAATGTACAATTTGAACGGAAAAATATTACATCTTTTATTCAGTATATACAAAAACCCAGTAGTCATAAAGACCGAGTGGATGAATGTATTCAATTTAACCGAAGAGGTAAGTTTACATTTTAGATGATTATTTTTAGAACATTTTAAAAACATAACTTAATCATATATTTAAACATTTCAATAAATTCTTTAGATATTATGAAACAATGATTCCGTCCAAAATATTCATAACAATTATCGTATGAAAACAATAAATTTTAATTTCAAAACCTTATTGACTTTTACATGACAAATTATGTTCATACAATATATTTACCTATCGCATGAAGAACATTCCTCTGAAATAAATTAAAACAAAAATGCTTGTGCATTAATACAATTTTCAATCACAAAGAGTAATTATATCAAGGCTTAAATAAATAAGATGTACGACACTTAAACTTTTTAATACCCATGGAACGCCTAGTCACACGATGTGTTTTGTAAATAATAATAGTTTATTTGTTTGTATTCATTTTCAGGTTCACAGACAGATAAACGCAAAAATTAATTTTGATAAAGCTTCGATTGCAATTTAATTCATTTTTGATTCGTTTTCGAGTTTCATTTAACATAATATTACAATTACCCGTTTCATCTTTCTCCTTTATTTCTTTCATTTTGCCATACTTTGATTCATTATATATTGGATCATCTTCTGTTAAATCATCGTAAGACCTTAAATTGAACAAATCAATAATCTACAAACGCTTATTCGAAAATTTTACATAGTTTGTAATATCTTAATTTTTACAACGACCAACTGATTGTACTTTTCTAAAATATTACAACATTTTTTCCTAGAGGATAGATTTCCATTTACGTTCAGTTATGTACGTTATTACGAATAAAACTATATCTCTTTTCATTGGTTTAACTGTAGAACCTTAATCTAAACCTTAACATAACCTTACCCATTACCATGCTGTCATAGTGATTTTATATATTAGTATCTTTCTTGAAGTGTATACATCAATTAGTTTGCGGGTAAATATTTTATTTTGACATGACGATTATACTTTTAAAACAAAAAATATAGAATTAAAAGTCTTTCTCTTATTTAAGTCATAGTGTATAGTACTCACTCTGCTGCCAAGAGCTCTGAAAGATAAAAACATTCAATAAAACTTTGATATTAGAGTACTAAATAATAATTAAACTTGCCCGGGACGTTCCCTTTTCGACTGATCTGTTATCACATTGCAGCTTTTCGAAAAAACTGTCAAGGCTATAAAATATAATTTCAACGTGCTCTACAACAACTATTGAAAAATATAATTTACCACATTATCCAAAAATGCCTTCCTAAATGCAATAAATAAAATACTAAGAAAAGGAACAAAAGCCTTCTTATTTTGATAACCATAATTATTTCTGGTAACGTCTGTATCTTACTTCTAAACTTCATTTGCTTAGTCTGATGATCATAAATTACTTGAGGTCAAGCCCTCTTGCGTCTGTATTGTAACTAACAATAAAAATATTTGTGTGCAAAGATTTTAAATCCTTTACATTGTTTAAGTTGGTAAAAGTAGTACTTAATCATTGATGAAATAAATATTTGACATCGGGAGCAATATCTAGAGACATCCAAATGTAATAAAAGTACTTTAATGTTATGTTACTTATATGTAACAGCATTAAAAAGATTAACAATTTTGAAACGGAAGATGATACAAATAACTGGTATCAATGATAACTTTATTACGGTTAACAAGATGGACATTCTCATAAACATCTTAGTGTTTTTTAGATTGATCGTTCTTCAATTATTTTTAAACTTATTTGAGTGAAAAAAAACCTTTGTCATTGCTAGGTAAAAAGTAAAAACAATTTAACAGCATCCGAGTGGAGGTGTTAAAATACCACAATATACCCGGAAACATAATACTTGCCCATAATTCTCCCATTGTTTTGATATACAGACTCACACTGTTCCATCTCAAACTCCTGTATTCTATGATCAAAAAGTAAATTATAGATAAAATGTACCAAGATGACAAAATGTACAATGTTCACAATATGTACAATATTTACCAAATGTACAATGTTCACAAAATGTACAGTTTTCACAAAATGTACAATGTTTACAAAACGTACAATGGCAACCTTTTTCTGTCCAAATACCCATACAAATGTTCCATTTTATATGTTCAAATCATGTTATCGCATGGATGTATATACTCGCTTGCATGTACAATTTAAGGGTCACAGATTCCTAAACAGAATACAAATATACACGTCCATGTCTAAATAACAAAAAAGAAACAAAGTATAAACTTTAAAACTGACAAATTTAGATATACACTTGAAACTTCATCAAGAAGTGAGGCCGGTTGTATAAAAAGAAACCTTAACTCAGTTTATTATATAAATGTATATAAAGTTTGTTGTCCCTCGTTTTGATAATAAATTATAAAAAACAAAGCTCCTAAAAAGCACATATCATTTAGTTATGTATGTCGCAATAAAACAGATATATAACTGTTAATCGTTCATTCGATTTGTAAAGACAACAGGCGAAACATTGAAATCTAAATGCTAAAATATCTTCGGTTGTATTGGAGTTATTCATCTAGCATGCAACAATATAAAAAGTCGAGTACAAAATTAGAAAGATATTTAAAAACAAGTTGAACAAAAATAAAAATTTACTTACTGGACAAAAATGTCTTCTTTTCTTTCTGAAAGTTAATATAATTTTTATGTAATAATTTTACAATTAAACTAAATACAATACAATTCAAACAAGCCATTCAAAAAAATATTAGTACACTTGTTAAAATTCAACAAGCCCCATTTTCTGCTGAACAATGAATCAAAATTTAATTATAACAACTAGTATATTCAATTAAAAATATTTATGTGCGCATATAACACCACTACCTTTCCCTCCCACATGATTTTATATAACGGAAAAACAAAAAAAAACTTATCAGTATAATGTCTGATCTGGGGTACAGCAAGTACAAGTTCTTTGTAAACGATAACGATTTATCTCTCCTTAACTACCAACAAGTCAGTTTTACATCAAGGTGACACGGAGCAAATGGCGATCCATAACTACCTCTTTAACTAAAATGTTCTTTCTCGGGATAAATCCATGATACAAAATGTCATACATTTGTTCAAAAATAATCTGATCTTCATTCGACGTTCACTTAATAAACTTAACTTGTTTCTAAAAAAATAAATATTCACATGTTGTGTTGTCATATAGTCTGGTATAACATCCAACTCCAAAGTATGACATTTTCAAATAGAAAGCAAATATATGAGCCTGAAGTTTGTATTGTAACATAACATGACTGTTAGACTTGAGGGATTTGAGTGGAAAACGAATTTCTGGTATCATTGATATTTTTATTACGGTTGACATTAGTGTTTTTTTAAAATTGATCTTTCTTCATTTTTTAAAATCTTTTATGTGAGTTGAAAAAACCATTGTCATTGCTACGTGTCCGAGTGGGGTTGTAAAAATAGTACAATATACCCGAAAACATTATACTTACCCATTATTCTCCCCTTGTTTTGATATACAGACTCACACTGTTGCATCTCAAACTCCTGTATCCTACGATCAAACAATAACTTATAGATGAAATGTACGATGATGACAAAATGTACAATGTTCACAAAAAGTACCCTGATGACAAAATGTACAACGTTCACAAAATGTACACTGTTCACAAAATGTACCATGATGACAAAATGTACAATGTTCACAAAATGTACATTGTTCACAAAATCTACATTGTTCACAAAATGTACCATGAAGACAAAATGTACAGTGTTCACAAAATGTACAATGTGCACAAAACGTACAAAGACAACCTTTTTTGTCTTCAAATCCCATGTAAATGTTTGAATCATGCTATCGCATAGATGTTCATAGTCGTTCGCATATACAATTTAAAGCTGCATTAAGTTTTTCAATTTTCTGAATTAATTTTTTTTTTTTTTTTTTTTTTTTTTTTTTTTTTTTTTTTTTTTTTGATTTTCTAACAATATATTTTTTTTAAAATAGATATCTTCTAACCACGATCTGTGATATTCATTTTCTAAAATTTCATTTCTTTTAACTGTAAATAAACGGAATCCTCTTACCGGTTGGTCAGTGTTTTACGATGTTAATTATGAGCTTGGAGCATGCGCACGGATGTACGGAAAACCCTAGAATCGAAGGTGGAACATGACAGATTGCATTTATTGTCCTTCATTAATATCCAGATGTATTTGAAATGGTGTTATGTCTGTCTTCCTAAGTCACAAATGACAAATTCAACAAAGGTCTTGTTTTATTTATCGTATTTCACCGTTTTGAAAGTTGTGTTTAAATGACCCGGGTTTTGATGTCGTAACCATGTTCTAATATTAGATCCTAAATTGCTGCATCTCGCTGGGTAAATACTGTAATTTCTGTATTTATTCGAGCTATAATCGTTGAACCAAAGGTAACATTGTTCATTAGGAACATCATTAATTAGATGAGCAATGTTTAAATTTTTTCTTTGGAAAACTTAATGCAGCTTTAAGGGTCACAGAGTTGTAAACAGAATACAAACATACAAGTCCATGTCCAAATCACAAAAAGAAACAAAGTGATAACATTGAAAACTGGCAAATTTAGAAATACACATACAAGAAACCGAAACTCAGTTTGACATATAAATGTATATAAAGTTTTTTGTCCTTCGTTTTGATAATTAATTATAAAAAACAAAGCTCCTAATAAGCACATATCTTTAGGTTATGTATGTCGCGATAAAACAGATATAACTGTTAATCGTTGGTTCGACTTGTAAAGACAACAGGCGAAACATTGAAATATAAATAATAAACTATCTTCTGTTGTATTGGAGTTATTCATCTAGCATGCAACAATATAAAAAGTCGAGTACAAAATTAGAAAGATATTTAAAAACAAGTTGAACAAAAATAAAAATTTACTTACTGGACAAGAATGTCTTCTTTTCTTTCTGAAAGTTAATATAATTTTTATGTAATAATTTTACAATTAAACTAAATACAGTACAATTCAAACAAGCCATTCAAAAAAATATAAGTTCCACTTGTTAAAATTCAAGAAGCCCCATTTTTTGCTGAACAATGAATCAAAATTTAATTACAACAACTAGTATATTCAGTTAAAAGATATTTACATGCACATTAAACACCACAAACTTCTTCCTCCCATATGTTTTTATATAAAAGAAAAACAAAATACTAATCAGTAGAATGCCTGATCTGGAGTACAGCAAGTACAAGTTAACGCTAAAAATTCATCTATTCTTAACTGCAAACAAGTCAGTTTTACATCAAGGTAACACGGAGCAAATGGAGACCCATAACTACTACTTTAACTTAAATGTTCTTTCTCGGGATAGTACAAAATGTCATACATTTGCTCATAAATACATAACAAAATACCTGTTAAATTCTGATGTGCTATATGTGCACATTTCGGAAAATCATTCCTCATCAGTGACACTAGGGACCGAAAAATTTGGAAGATAAAAAAGCATAAGCCAAACAGTTGAAAATTTATGAATCTACAGTTACAAATTACTATGAATCCAAATCTAGCTAGGGAATGATTTGCATGAGAGAACAAACCTTAGTTTTAAATAAATTTTAAAATGATCTTCATTCGACGTTCACTTAATAAACTTAACTTGTTTCTGAAAAAAAATTAATATTTACAAGTTGTGTTTGCTATTGTCCGGTATGGTATTCAACTCAAAAGTAGGACATTTTCAAAAAAAGCAAATTTATGAGCCCGAAGCCTATATTGTAACATAATATGAATGTTAGACTTAAAGGAATAGAGCGGAAAACGAATTGAAAAAATCATATTATAACAATGCTTACTTGACTTCTTTCGACAGACACAACAGACTACAACAAAGGTCAGTATACAGAAGCCAAGACCGCTAGACAAGCCAATGATAATGTATTCTTTCAAAAGCACTGGAATAAAAACAATTCTGGGAATTGATGACGTTGACAAATTGATATTTGTGTTAAATTCCGCTAATATTACAATATTTTAGTGCTATTCGCTGCTGTATTCTTTATAAAATTATCATAAGCCCTTTTATTTGTCTTTTCTCCAAGTCTAAGGGTTTTTTTAGTTTTATATTAAAACAATTTGTTAAATTGACATTAAAAATTTTAATTGTGCATTTTCTTACGTTTTGGGCTTTAATTTGGACACGAACTGGTATGTTTTTTGTTTTATTAAATACATTTTTGCATCAGAGCTCCAAGTGGGTTACCATTCCCCAGCTTCTTGACTGACATCTAACTGTGAACGTTGTCACTCGTTTTGATTGACCAATTGGTGCATTTTGTAAAATAAAAGCATGATATACAATGTTTTCATTATCTTCAAGACGTTAATTTTTCTGCTACATGAATAAACATTCCTTATTATTGCTACAATGTTACGGTATATTGCTAATTCTTAATATATGTTCTAATTGTTCAAATTCTTTGTAAAATGTATTCTTTTGCCTTATACCTAACTTAATAATGAATATTTCAATACAACAAAAGCCTCGATATGCAAGACATAATTTATATCCACTATGGTAAGTGTGTAAAACCAACAATTGTTAAGATTTGATTTTGAAAGTTTGGAAAACATACCGGGTATCAAGGACTTGCTCGTTTTCTTGACAACATGAACTTGTGCAGTCGATCGGCCATACTGATTTCCTACATAAATGGTGTAATACCCAAAATCTTCGTCTTTGATTGATGGAATGAACAATCGAAATGTATGCATGAACAAGTTGTTTTGTTCACTGACATCTACATTAGGTTTACTTATCAATAAAGGTGACTCCAAACCGGAACCGTTCCTATAAAATCTCCATGAAACCTTAGGTGCTGGGTAAGCTATGAAGTGGAATTTAATCATCAAGTATGAACCAGTCTTTACATACTTGGTTTGTATGTTTTGTTGCGTCATTATTCTATGATCCAATCTAGGTTTGCCTGTAAAATAGACATAATCTATATTATATTCTTCGTGAGATGTTGCAAACTGTTAAGCATTAGTATGTTTCTTATCAATATTAATTGATGAAGTTGTTTTATATTAGTGATAGGAAATCTTAAGTTATGGTGTTGTCGATTTGATTAGATTATCAAGTGTTAAGGGTGTAATGTTGATATGTAATTAAAATATTATTTTTACGTAGTTATTGGGGTGTAACAATGTAAAAAAAAATATCACAAAATGTGTAAAACCGCGTAAAAGTGTACCAAAACATTTAACATTAGATTTTAAGGAGTGTACAAAAGAGTTTGTTTGCATCTGTTCATATTTTTTATAAATACAGTCTTGAATATTTTTGTGAAAAATAATCAGAACATGTTTGAATTATTTTTCAAAATTTCAATCTAAAAAATCGGTGAAATCTCTGCCGATCTGACAAAATCCCATTCGTTTGCAATCTAAAAACAGAACTCAGAGATGGATAATCCCCGAACTGTCCGGAAGCAATTCCGGTAATAAACGTTGTTTTAGGAAATAACAAAGGTTGAAAATAGCCAATGAAAGTGCTCCAAACTGTGTAACAAGGTGATATTTGTAATTATTTTGGAAAACATGTGTGTTTAAATCAATTGTAGAAATAATAAAAAAAATACTAAAATAAGCGCACTTTAACATTATCACATCAGTTCTCTTAAGATAAATAAGCATAGTCATATAAATTGCCGCAATTTATAATAAATATAAACTACTTCGGCTACTACTGAAAGTAAACTAAGAACTCGAAGTTCATTCCATTTTCAAGAACAAATGCTTACAATTTACAAATATGTCGATCGCTTTGGAAACTGGTTCTCCGTGACCGTTTGAAGCTTTGCAAGTGTATGTATCAGTATCCCAACATTTAGCTTGTTTTATATAATGATAATCAGCCATCGCAGCATACGAGAGTGTGGTGTTGCCCTGTATCCATGACACATTAGACGTCGGGAAGCTGTCAGCTTTACACAGTAAATCCAGGCTGTCATTTTCCATTACAGGGTTAGTTTTTGCTTTGAGCTCAGTAATTTTTGGTGGATCTGAGATATGTAATAGAAAAATGAATACTTTATAACGGTCGTTTATACGGGATGAATAATTCAATTTCTAACGTGTATTATTCAAATACAATTGATATGATATCACTGATATACCATGATATCTCTTTCTTCTTTCCTAAGAATTCTTTCGAATTATCTCATTTTTAGTCTAGAATGAGTGTGATTTCCAGCTGATAAGTTTATCACAAAACCGAATGAATCATGCGTGTTTCGTCAAGCCTAATCTCTATGAGTGTACTCCCTTAAACGTTACTGGAATTCCAAACATATGTTCCAGCTTGGTTCCTAAAAACATTTTAAAACTAAAAATTACGGAATGAATACAAACACGATACATTAAGTTGAATATCCCTCAGACCAATCCAAATAACATAAGTTGCATTGCAAACATATGGTCCGGCTTGATCTATAGAAATATTAGTGAGAGTCAAAACTAATGAATGGATACGTACACGACACATCAATCTTAATCTCCGTCATTCCACTCCCAATCACGTTACTAGCATTACAAACATATGTTCCAGTTTGGTCTTTAGAAACATTTGTAAGAATAAGTGTACTTCCATCAATAACCCGTATACCACGATGCCACCAGGTAAAGTTACAAGCTGGGTTGCAGTCACTTGAACATGTTACAGCTTTAGATGATTCATATTCCGGTATTATTAGATTGCTTGATTGTAGTGAATGTCTGACACCTTCTGGCCCATCTATAACATAAAACGATATACCAATATAAACAGATGAACCATAGAACGTTAAAACGTACACTTGGCAGTGACCAGGGTACATGTTACACAAAAAGTTAGGACCTTAGATTAAGACAATATTTTGTTACTTAGGTTATCAGAGTGAATTATGTCTATAATAAGACATTTGTACCAACGTTACTATCATTGTAGTATCATTAGCTTCCATTACTTTCTAGAACTGTGGTTAAGGTTTACATACGGCGTGGTGTATAATTCATTAGATTTAACGTTACATGAACAAAGTTTATATTCACTCTTAGTAAGATTTTTCTTAACTGAAATCTGGCAAATTTGAAAGTTGTTAAGTTTCAAGATATTCAAGAATTTCAGGTACCCTTTTGAAGGTAACTTCGAACATAACTACCTATATATAGTTTTGTTAAAGACATGTTTACTTTGGTCCTACAAGGGTATACAAACGAACTGCAACACTAGGCATTACTCTGTTGTTATTTTTGGTACCCGTGACTGCAAAGTCGTCATTACATTGACAAACAGCAAAAAAAATGAAAGAATTTACCGTAAGAGAGGTTAATACAAAAAAATTAACACTAATGAGGAATAACTTTTCAAAATATGCACATTTGGCACATCATAATTAAACTGTTATTTTTTTTAGATATTTAGAGTTGTACTTACAAATAATTTCCATTTTGATGGTTTGAGCAAAGTAGCCAGAATTCCATCCATTCACTGCTTTACAAGTTAATATTTTTCCATTTTGATTCCGCGAAGCCTGAAACTTCCATCTACTGGTTGTGATATAAGTGTCTGTATCTTCATTTCGTTTCTGCTTATTCATCGTCCATCCCGTGACAATCCTTTCAAATTCATATTGGAACGAAATGTTGGCAGGCGGACGGCATGGACCAGCAAGACATTCTAACTCACCTAAATCGCCTTCTTTGAGTTTCAATATCTTCATCTGATTTTTAAACGTTACCTCCCTGATGGGAACTGACAAAAAATGTAATTATTATCATTATCATTTGGATTTGAATTAATATAATTTTGGAACTCAAGATTCATTAATTTTCAACTGTTTGGCTTATGTTTCTCAACTATCAAACTTTTTAGCCCCTAGTGTTACTGATGAGGAATGATTTTTCAGAAATGTGCACATATGGCATCATAATGTAACAGGTATTTATGTTATATATTTATTAAAAACAAACTATTACAAAAAATCAAAGAATGTTAGGGTTGAACGTTAATAAAAACAGGAATTATTATCTGGAAAGTCATCATATAAATACTAAAAAACTATCGTTAGTGTTTAGCAAGTTGTATATTTCGATACAAGAAATATTTGTTATGATTTAATTGTATTTTATACATCAAAAGAACTAATACAAATAATTTACACTACTTTAGTATATGTTTTGCTATGGATGAATTATTCCAACGAAACGTTACTTAAAAAAATCTTTCTACTTTTGGTTAAGATAATTTAGTTTTCTTTTCATAAATGACGACATTTGAGTTTAAGCTTAAATTACATAATGAACGACTTAATTCTATCAAACCACGTAAACCAAAACCAATCCAATTGAAAAACCTTAAATCAGAAACCGTCCAATTAAACCACGTAAAACAAAAACGTCTAATCAGACCAAATAAAACACTAACCGTCCAATCAATCCAAGTAAATTGCAATTCCCCAAATCAATACACGTAAAACACAAACTACTGGACATTACTTTATCATTATTTAAGACAGAAAGCGGGAGTATTACAACTAGTCTAAACTACGTGGTTTTTTTTTCTTTTCGGTCTCAATAAAATACTATATCATCAAAAAGGGTTTTAAAAAAAGGTTCTGGAAATATCATTTGATGAAGCAGAACTAAAGCTAATAAAAAATCAAATAAATAAACAACTCCGGGCTAATAATAAATCAAATAAATAAACAACTCGAGTTTTATTGGAGATGTCACATAGTTGGTACTACGAAATCATTTCATAATTCATTAAAACTGATTTTAAACGTCCGATTTTTTTCACTCACTGTTAACATAAAGATTGAGTTCATTGCTTATTCCTCCATACGGATTGACGCAAGTCCAAAGTGACCCATGCAGCTCATCTGTCAACTGTGATTTTGGAATTGTAAGATTAAACTGTCCTTCTTTACAAGAATAACTGTAGTTCTTGGAATCATCGGCGACAAAACAAGTGTCTGTATACAAAAAGGCGATATTTTGTCCATTTTGTCTCCACCGTATACCGTTTATATCTTTGGTGGTTTCGCATATCATAAGAAAATCTTCATTTAGCACAGCCGGTTTCGGTGCATAAACAAATACGCCATTATCTGTAAATCAAAGAAGGTTATAAAACTTTGGATACGAAAACAGTGTTATAATACTTCCTCTCTGAACTGTAACACTAAGCAGCAGTACGCCTTTATAAGTTTCTTCATAAACATGTACAGATACATTTTAACACATTACATTTTTACCATTCAAAACACTCGTATAGTTCTGACAAACATCCAGTTTCAATTAAGATACAAGAATAGTCTAAACGCTGTAACTATGGGTTCGTTTTTACGGGGATTTAAAATTATTCTTTATTCTGACTTATCCTTTAAGATAATTGTTTTGAAAATATAAAAAACCAAACACGATTTTATGATTTAAAATGCTTACTCTATTTCATTTTTATAAATATTTCACATTTTACAGTAATTGTACAAGGGTGACAATGTGTATATATATTATAGCATTTAACCTTACCTGTATTGTTGGAACAAAGACCTAGAGTGACCAGACTGACCATCACCGTAACTAAAAGTAACAGTTTGACTACCATGATGGGTGGAACATCTATTTGTATAATCCCATTGCCATGATATCTGTTCTTTTGATGTACATTCCAGCAAATTCATATTATATCTTGTTGGCACGGAAATATTTTACACAAATAAAAAAACTTCGAATAATTGTTTATAGGTCAGAAGAGGAAATAAATGCAGTATGACTACTTAGTCATTCGAAATTAGTTGGATTTTTGGAAGTGGCTTGTGAAAAAGTTGTCCATGTTTAAACATTCATGTGCAGCAAATAATACGTAATTTCTATCTGGTAACTTAAAGAAATTGAATAATAAACCTTCCATTCTTTTATTAATGATAATGTTGGTTCTTTCCTTATTCTTTTTTTTAAATTTCTAGTGAAGCAATAAGTCATGTACTTTTTGTACTGTAAAAGTAATTGGGGTGCATATTGATAGATTATTGGCATAGATGTAAACGATGTATATTTAAAAACTGTACCGTTTTGAAAGGCGTTTTAAAAGCCAATATGATTGCCACACCTTTGTATAGCTGAATCAGAGTAAACATAAATTGATTGCTGTATCGAAATCTGTCGCTATTACACACTTAATACCTTATATAAAAAGTTCCTAACAATTTACCACTACGATAGCTCAGTTGGTAGAGTGCTCACTTAGTATTTAGACAGTCACAGAAGATAACCATAATGCAGCATGACGACTTAGTCATTCGCAATTATTATTATTATTATTTTTTTTTTTTTTTTTTTTTTTTTTTTTTTTTGGTAGAGGCTGGTTAAAAGGTTGTCCAAAGTTAAACATTCATGTGTTACGAATAATACGTAATTTTTATCTAGTAACATAACGAAATTGAATAATAGAATTTAGATTGGTTTGGTGACCACCACATTCATAAACCTCCCATACTTTTGTTAATGATTTTTGTTCTTTCTTTTTAAAACAATTTCTAGTGAAGCGATAAGTCTTGCACTGTAAAGATTAAATTGGGTGCAGGTCAACAGAACATTGGCATTGATGTATATTTAAAAACTGTACCGTTTTGAGTCAATGTGATTGCCACACCTTTACATTTCAAAATGGACAATGCATGTCAGTGAATTAAATGAATAAATGGTTAAATTACTAAATGATTAAATGTAATGCAAAAATATGGCATTTATATTGACTATATATATATATATATATATATATATATATATATATATATATATATATATATATATATATATATATGTATATATATATACCAAAGCACAAATCAATTTGTTTCATTTTCATTAAAAACTGCAACACTGTTTACTAATTACGATATTGTGACGTCAAGGAAATGCATCTCCGACAGTTTAATTGGAAACAAGGGACGGAATAGATTGAACTTATATAGTCATACGCCGCGTCATGTCATAAATGTCAGTAATTGGCATATAAATTGCCTTCTTCTCTGACTGAAGAAAATATGCTAAACAAAGAGCAAATAGAAATATTTCACCGTAAATCCTAACATGAACTTTCACCAATAATCTGTCTAAACAGAGATGCAGCTCATTATTTAGACAATACAAAGATAAATGAATCATGGAAATTCAACCACAGATGGGCAAACAGTAAAAACTTCTGAAGAAAATTTGATTTATCGACATAATAGATAGATATTTGTCATAAATTGGGGTTTTAGGCAATCAAATGCGAATAGTCAATGTTTAGATTCAGACCAGGTTAATGTATATTTGTTGTCTTTAATCAAGACGGTTTCAGAGTATACATGAATTAAATGCAGTTTCAAAACTGCAATATGAAAACTTAATACATTATATAAAAAGTTCCTAACATTTTACCGATAATGTAGGTCAATTGGTCCAGTTTTTGCTTAGTAAGTGAGAGGTTAAAGTTGGAACCCCGCTTGATATGACCAAAATTTGAAAATAGGTGGAGACTGTTTTTTTACCAAGCACTCGGTATTTAGAAATGAAAGTCAAAGGATCTTTCGGAGGAGACCCTAAAAACCTATGCCCGCCACGGTAGGCGTATCACACTAGGCGTGGCACGGTTAAGAACCCATTATGTACATTGCCAAGAGCGCATTGCCCTTCACCTATAGCTTGTGACTTCTCGAAATAAGTGAAATATTTTTGACTTGGAGATAAAATCCCATTCAATTGATCAATCAATCCTAACCACATAGAAATAACGATTATTTTTGTTATTCAAAATGAATCTAAAAGGAGGTTACCGCTGATGTTATATCAGCAACACATGATTTAATTCTATGAATTTTTTAAAAATAAAAGTTTATTTCCTGTATTCCGTTAGATGTGTTACTTCCACTGGAAATTAAATCAGAACGGTACCATGCTGTAGAATGAATCATTGTCCTAAATAAATAAACCTCTTCATATTTAAGTGTCAACTTGATCGGATTTGCTTGGCTAGTTATTATTCAATTACCATGACCATGTTCATCATTGTGAGTTAACCGTTAAAGAATAACATCACATAACGAAAAACATTATTTTTTGTATGTAGATTAAAACCTCTGCTGCAAAAGTTTAAATAACGGTATATCTTACAGAGTTGGTCGTGTGTTATGCTGGTTACTATTGGATTTTTATGCTCCCAAGTTGTACTTATGAAATTGTTTTTGTCGCGTGTTTTGGTACTATGTTCATTCTTTATTCAAATAAAAAATCAATGACTTGAACTGAAATCAAATCACAATTTAGCTTATTTTTAAGATCATATTTTTAGACTTGAAACAACTGAGCTCCTCTCTAAAGAGACAGACAAGTGACTTATTGTCAAACAACTGAGCTCCTCTCTAAAGAGACAGACAAGTGACTTGTTGTCAAACAACTGAGCACCTTTCTAAAGAGACAGACAAGTGACTTATTGTCAAAAACTGAGCTCCTCTCTAAAGAGACAGACAAGTGACTTATTGTCAAACAACTGAGCTCCTCTCTAAAGAGACAGACAAGTGACTTATTGTCAAACAACTGAGCACCTTTCTAAAGAGACAAGCAAGTGACTTGTTGTCAAACAACTGAGCACCTTTCTAAAGAGACAGACAAGTGACTTGTTGTCCACTACCTGAGCACCTTTCTAAAGAGACAGACAAGTGACTTGTTGTCAACTAACTGAGCTCCTCTCTAAAGAGACAGACAAGTGACTTGTTGTCAAACAACTGAGCACCTTTCTAAAGAGACAGACAAGTGACTTGTTGTCAAACAACTGAGCACCTTTCTAAAGAGACAGACAAGTGACTTATTGTCAAACAACTGAGCACCTTTCTAAAGAGACAAACAAGTGACTTGTTGTCAAACAAGTGAGCTCCTCTCTAAAGAGACAGACAAGTGACTTGTTGTCAAACAACTGAGCTCCTCTCTAAAGAGACAGACAAGTGACTTATTGTCAAACAACTGAGCACCTTTCTAAAGAGACAGACAAGTGACTTATTGTCAATTTACGCTATTTTAAGACACTCTTTGGAGTTTGATTTCACTTTCACTTGTTCTAAACCATTTACAAGACAATAAACTAATCATTATAGGTGTACTACTATACCTAATATGACATTTTAAACCAACAACCAACATAGTATTTGCAAAAGATACAGAACTGAAGATGAAGACAAATATAAAAACTAGTCACCGACCTTAAACTTTGTTCTAGTTTTTAACAAAAGAAACCCGATAGGGGTAATTAATATAAAGCAACATAAAGCAATATAAAGCAATATAAAGCGGTTTTATTTTCCTTCTTTTGGGGTTTTTCCGTTGAATAATGGTTTCTAACAACATTTAACACTGTTTAAAATAAATTTCAATCAACTTTATAGAAGAAATAATTTCCCTGTACACAATATTTTGGCGACGAGATTTATGTAGTAGAACCCTGAAGTCATGGCTACATTCATCGGCAAGATTGGTATTTTCGATGAAGCGGTCGAAACTTGGGAATCGTATTCCGAGAGGTTGGAACAGTACTTCATCGTCAATGAGGTCCACAATGACAAAAAGGTCGCAGGTTTGCTTAGTTTAATAGGCCCAAGAACTTATAATTTGTTGAAAAATTTAACGGCTCCTGACAAACCGGCTGATAAAACATTTAAAGTTTTATGTGACTTGTTAGACACTCATTTTAATCCAAAACCACTGCTTATCGCGGAACGATACAGATTCCACAAACGTGATCAACGTTCTGATGAAAATATTATGACTTTTATTGTTGAACTTCGTAAACTTGCAGTCCATTGTGAATTCGGAGCTGCCCTGGAGGATAGTTTACGTGATCGTTTAGTCTGTGGATTAAGATATGAGAACATTCAGAAACGTTTGTTATCAGAACCCGGGTTAACTCTAGATAAAGCAGTTAAATTGTCTGTCGCCATGGAAACCGCCGCTAGTGATGCAAGCGAACTTCAAGGTCGTTTTCAACATCAGTCGACCACTCCAGTTCATAAACTCAAAGTAAAAAATGCTAGACAAAGTGTTCGACAAAGAAACAGACCGGAAGAAAAACCGAAACAAAAGTGTTTCCGCTGTGATGGTGATCATAATGCCGACAAATGTTCACATAAACAATCAACATGCCATTACTGTCGTAAGAAAGGTCATATTGCTAAGGCATGTATGAAGAAAAAACGTGACAGTCGCGGTAAAGTTCATATGCTTGATGTCGAGGATTCCGAGCCGTTATTGCACATTGAAGTGAATTCTGTGACGAACAGTGACTCGCATAGTACTCCCATTTACATTACTCCGATAATTGCAGGTAAGAGTATTCGTATGGAGTTGGACACAGGGACTGCTTTGTCAGTCATATCCGAGAAAGATTACCGTAATAACTTTTCAGCTAAATTACGGCCGTGTGCGAAGGTTTTAAAAAGTTACTCCGGACATACTTTAACACCGGTGGGAAAGATAAACATGGATGTTAAACTTAATGACCAATGTGAAAATTTAGATTTATATGTTGTACCACAGGATGGTCCAGCATTGTTCGGAAGAGATTGGCTTTCTCGATTTAAGTTAAATTGGATAGAGATGAATGCATTACGGGTACCACCGCAAAAGCCAACTTCGAGTAATACGAAACTACAAAACTTACTGGATCGTCATAAACCGGTTTTCTCGGAAGGTTTGGGAAAATTGAAGGACATTCAAGCTCACCTGTCACTTGAGGATAATGTTACACCTAAGTTTATGAAAGCACGTAATGTTCCTTATTCACTACGTCAGAAAATCGAGGAACAACTCGAGAGCTTACAACGCGACGGTGTTATCGAACCTATTGAACATAGTTCGTGGGCAACGCCAATCGTTCCGTCTGTTAAACGTAATGGCGATGTTAGAATTTGTGGTGATTACCGTTTAACTGTAAATCCCGTGTTGAAGGTGGATAAATATCCGCTTCCCAAAATCGAGGATATCTTTGCAAATTTATCCGGCGGACAAAAATTTTCCAAGATTGATTTGAGACAGGCATACCATCAGATGGAATTAGATGATACATCGAAATCGTTGCTTGTGATAAATACTCACAAGGGCCTTTTCCGATATAACCGACTCGCTTTTGGAGTGGCATCTGCCCCCGCAATTTGGCAACGTGCCATTGATCAAGTGCTTCAGAGCGTACCCTTCACACAGTGTTTATTGGACGATATTATTGTGTCTGGTCGGTCAGACGATGAACATTTGAAAAATTTGGATTCGGTTCTGCAACGTTTAAGCACATATAATTTGAAAGTGAACTTGGACAAATGTGAATTCTTTCAGAGTAAGATCAGTTATTGTGGTCATCAGATCGATGAGCAAGGCCTACACAAATCGCCCGAGAAGATAATTGCTGTCACTGAAGCACCGCGCCCGGAAACTGTTACGCAGCTTAAAGCTTTCCTCGGGTTAGCAAATTATTACCATCGGTTCGTGTCGAACTGGTCCACTATCGCTGCGCCACTGCATGATTTATTAAAAGCAGATGTACAATGGGAATGGAATGAATCGCATGAATCCGCTTTTAAGGCAGTTAAAGACGCGATCGTGTCTGACCAGGTATTATGTCATTATGACCCTGACGTACCACTTAAACTTGCGTGCGATGCATCGCCACACGGTATCGGATGTGTGCTCTCTCATTCATTTCCTAATGGGTCTGAACGACCTATAGCGTTTGCCTCACGAACATTAAAAAAGGCTGAAAAAGGATATTCGCAAATTGATAAAAAGCTTTGTCTCTGACCTGGGGTGTTCGCAAATTTAACACCTATTTATATGGCAGACACTTTACATTAGTGACCGATCATAAGCCACTTCTTAGTATATTTAACCCGTCAAAGGCGTTGCCTCCGATGGCAGCAGCTAGGCTACAGAGATATGCATTGTTTCTTTCGGGTTATTCTTATGACATTGAATATAAGGGGACTAAACACCATGGTAACGCAGACGCCCTGTCGCGCTCTCCGTTGGATGTCGTTGCCAATGATGAACTAGATGAAATCGATCTATTCTATAGTGCGCAATTTGATACATTACCCGTTACATCTGAGAAAATACGTTATGAGACACAACGCGACCCTGTCTTATCACAAGTGTTGGACTATGTTCAAAGTGGGTCATTTCCGGTTAAGAACTCGGAAGTATCAGATGATTTGAAGCCATACATGAGCCGTAAAGATGAACTTTCGTCACATCAAGGCTGTGTTATGTGGGGTAATCGTGTAATTATACCACCAAAGCTACGTGATACTGTTTGAAATGAGCTTCACTCTGGCCACATGGGAACTGTTAAAATGAAAGCTCAGGCTAGATCTCATTTTTGGTGGCCGAAACTTGACGACAATATTGAGACTGTCTGTAAGTCGTGTAATGGATGTAGGTCAGAGAGGAATCAGGCACCTGCTGCACCTGTACATCCATGGGCGTGGCCGGGTACCCCATGGTACAGGATCCACATCGACTTCGCAGGTCCGTTTAAGAATGCTATGTTTTTGATTGTAATTGACGCATATTCGAAGTGGCCCGAAGTGTTCCATATGCGTTCAACTACCACTAGCTCTACAGTACAGGTTCTTCGAACATTGTTTGCAAGACAAGGTGTTCCGCGCGAGATCGTGTCCGACAATGGCCCCCAGTTTAAATCAGATGAGTTTAAACATTTCATGGTTATGAACAATATCCGTCATATCACGTCATCTCCGTTTCATCCACGAACAAATGGACAAGCTGAACGGTTCGTACAATCGTTCAAGAAAGCTATTAAATCAGCTGACAATGATCATATGTCAATTAATCAGAAGCTTTGTTCGTTCCTATGCAAGTACCGTACTATTCCGCATAGTACCACCAACGAAACGCCTTCGATGCTAATGTATGGGCGTAACATTCGTACTAGGTTAGATCTATTGAAACCAAAGGCAAGTGAAACTGTTCTCAGGAAACAATTTCAAATGACTAATTCGAAACATGTTGGATCAAATGTTCGACAGTTTGTACCCGGACAAAACGTCATTGTCCATGACTACCGCCAGAACAACCGAAAGTGGATGCCTGGACAGATATCTTCACAAACTGGACCACTTTCATACAAGGTTAATATTGGAAATGATTCAATGTGGAGACGTCATGTTGATCAGATGCGCGATAATTCTGGATGTGTTGAACGTAATACGATGCCGCAGTTAGATGTTCTACCCGATGTTGAACCAAACGTTACAGATTCTGTGATCAAAACACCTGATCATGAGGTAAAAGTTGATTTGTCTAAACATGCGAAATCTGATTCTAGTGCTAATGAACCAGTAGTACCACCTGCAAGAGCACCACGTCGGAACCCAGTGAGAAACCGAAGCGCTCCGAAACGATTAGATTTGTAAAGTGTGTTTACAAGCATGTGACGTGTAGTGTATGTTAGGAATGGAGCATGGATATAGGGCATAATAATCCCTGTGCTTCATCGAGAACCCAGGTTCTCTATCATTCTTCTTATTTGTATTTTTATTTGTATATGTACATTGAAGTACAATGTTAACATGTGTCTAATGTGTATTATCTCAGTATTTGATATGTACCAGTATTTGTTCAGTTCAGAGGTATTTGTTTTTTTTTTTTTTTTTTTTTTTTTTTCTCTACTTGCTAAGGACTAGAACCAAAATGACACTGACAATAGTACACTGTGAGCATTTTTTTCTCTAAGGGGGGAGGAGTGTTGTATATCCGCAATTTGTTACCTGTCCGTTCTGGGTATTAGTATCGCCTCGCGTATGAATATGTAATACTGATTTTGATATATAAAAGTAGTTCTCAATATACATGTGTTGTTGTTGCTCAGCGCAGCTGATGTTGGGGTAAATAATTTCCCTGTACACAATAAAATAGGCGCTTTATACTCATTTTTTTATCGATATTACAATATTTGCCGAGCCGCCATATTTCCTTCAGTGCGCATGCTCAGTTCGTGTTTGCTTATGAATGAACTACCGAAAGATGGAACACCTTTTTTCCTTTAAGACTTTCCTGGTGTCGTAAATTATGATTTTTTTTTCAAGTTGATCAACCGCCAATTAAAAAACCGACTTTTATGACCGAAACCAACACGCGCGCTTGTGATTACCGAAGGATTAAAATAAAATGAAAGATCAAAAGATCAAAGGATATATTTAACATACTATATAATTTTTATTTTAAAAAAATACTTTATACTTATTATTTATAAAATATAATTCAGATTTTTATTATTTATAAAATAGAATTTATGATTTTTATTATTTATTAAATACAATTTATGATTTTTATTATTTATAAAATACAATTTATGATTTTTATTATTTATAAAATATAATTTATGGTTTTTATTATTTATTAAATATAATTTATGATTTTTATTATTTATTAAATATAATTTATGATTTTTATTATTTATAAAATATAATTTACAATTTTTATTATTTATAAAATATTATTTACAATTTTTATTATTTAAAAAATATAATTTATAATAGTTATATAATGAATATAAATTTTAATTTTTATACAATGAATCTAAATTATAATTTGTATATAATAATTCTCAATTATAATTTGTATATAATAATTCTCAATTATAATTATAATTATAAAATTATAAAATTATAATTTATAATTTATTATTTATAATTTTTATATTATATTATTTTTATAAATGGATTTATTTTCTTTATTTTTTCATTTCTTTATTTATTTAGTTTATTTTTTACATAAAGCTATAGCCTTTATAATTAGATAATTAAATTAATTAGATATAATTGCGTACAAGCAGATTTACAATGGAAATGGGAAGCCATGCACCGACGAATAGAATTAATCACGAATTTAATAAAAAGGTCTAAATCTACTTGTCCTGTCATTCTAGGGCCGATCTTTTTACACTGGGATGAGGAGTCCACATCAAACCAGAGATTTTTTCGCATATTTCGGGAGTTCTAAATGCAAAAATAAACCATACCGAGATAAGTTTGGATAATTTGTCAATAGGAACAGATGAGGAAAAAGCTCTTATCAAGGCTTTAAAATCAGCCTTTCCCTGGGTTAATATGACGTTATGCACTAGGCATATTGAAAATAACGTTTAATATCATCTTCGTCGTAAAATCGGCATGTCAGGTGTGGAAATTAGGCCTATTACGGACAACTTGTTCGGGGACAATGGTTAATCTAATTCCAATACACTTTTAGATTTTGATCTTAAAATTTCTGAATTTCGGATTCGAAACAAGACGGGTTTGTGGGAAAGTTTCAACTTCCTAGAAAAATAATACTGAACTGCGAGTCGATAAATCATTCATTAAAAGCTGCTATAAAATGGAAACCTCAAAGGTGTCCGGATTTGATAAAGTTTTAGAAAGGGAGGTTAAATTTCAGGAAAATTTAATTAAAATAGCGATTCAGGGCATTGGGGAATTGAATCTCGCTCCTAAATTTCAGTACCTAAAAATTAAAGAAACTGTTTGGGAACGGAAATCGGAACACGAGAAAGATAGCATACTTAAAAAAATATATGGATTCAAGCATTCAAACTCAAAACTGGTCACATCAACCGATGGTCTATTACAAGTCCCTAAAACAAGGGCCATTGCCACTAAACCGGGTCAGAAACGAAGAGCTCGATCCAAAAAAAGAATTCGCTACCCAAAATAGCTAAGATTTAAAGCTGCATTAAGTTTTCCAAAGAAAAAATTAAAACGGTGCTAATCTCATAACTGATGTTCCTAATGAACAATGTTACATTTGGTTCAACGATAAAAGCTCGAATAAATACAGAAATAATTAATTACAGTATTTACCCAGCGAGATGCAGCATTTGGGATCTAATATTAAAAATGGTTACGTCATCAAAACCCGGGTCATTTAAACACAACTTTCAAAATGTTGAAATACGATAAATTAAACACAGAACTTCGTTGAATTTGTCATTTGTGACTTAGTAAGGGATAAATAACACCAGTTCAAATACATCTGGATGCTGTGCTTGTAGCACACGTACAAATGTGCGCCACCCGACTTTATTATTTTTATTTATTTTCTCTGTTACCATAAGGCCATCTGTCGTATTCAGTACTTATTTTTATTTTAACATACTTGGTCCGGGTGCTGTGCCTGTAGCACACGCACATATGTGCGAAACCCGACTTTTTCTTGATAATTTTTATGTATATATTGTATCATACTTTTTGTATATTATGTAAATATTTTGGTCCCCGGGAGAACTTATAAATCATTTATTATTTCAGTTTCACTAGTTTCACTAGTTTAATAACTTTAGTTAAGTATTAAAAGGGGTCGAAACTTTTCTGGTGCTGCCAGACTGAACTTTAAAAAAAATTATAAAATTAAATAAATTTCCTTTTTTTAAAAAAGGGAAGCCTGTGAAAAACTTTATTTATTATTATTTTTTATATAATTTTAATTATTAAAAAACAGAAACGAAAAGCATAAGAAAATGATAAAGCAAAATTATTACTTTTATTATTATTATAATTTTTATTTATATTATTTTAATTATTATTATAAATTTAGTGCACATTATTAATTATTTACGGCACTAGGAAAGGCTTAAAGGAAAAAAAGGTGTTCCATCTTTCGGTAGTTCATTCATAAGGAAACACGAACTGAGCATGCGCACTGAAGGAAATATGGCGGCTCGGCAAATATTGTAATATCGATAAAAAAAATGAGTATAAAGCGCCTATTTCTTCTATAAAGTTGATTGAAATTTATTTTAAACAGTGTTAAATGTTGTTAGAAACCATTATTCAACGGAAAAACCCCAAAACAAGGAAAATAAAACCGCTTTATATTGCTTTATATTGCTTTATGTTGCTTTATATTGATTACCCCTACCCAAAGAAACCCAATCGTTCCTTAGTTATGGTCTCAAAATATAGCCACATTTTTGTGGTCTGAAATTTCTAAAAAAAAATCAAATGGAAAACTATACAGTGAACTTTGATCCTCAGCCTTGTGTAGCATGCAAGAAAACTCCACAGTTCTTTGTGAATTTTCTGTAGTAAATGCCGAGATACTCAAATTGAGCTTTAACCTCGTTAGCTTCTACAGTTAAAAATGAATTATTTACATTCATTATTTTTTAACTGTTTGGCTTATGTTTTTTATCTATCAAACTTTTCGGCCCCTAGTGTTACTGATGAGGAATGATTTTACGAAATGTGCACATATTGCATAGTTCTTTGTGAATTTTCTGTAGTAAATGCTGAGATACTCGAATTGAGCTTTAACCTCGTTAGCTTCTACAGTTAAAAATGAATTATTTACATTCATTATTTTTTAACTGTTTGGCTTATGTTTTTTATCTATCAAACTTTTCGGCCCCTAGTGTTACTGATGAGGAATGATTTTACGAAATGTGCACATATGGCATAGTTCTTTGTGAATTTTTTGTAGTAAATGCTGAGATACTCAAATTGAGCTTTGAACTCGTTAGCTTCTACAGTTAAAAATGAATTATTTACATTCATTATTTTTTAACTGTTTGGCTTGTGTTTTTTATCTATCAAACTTTTCGGCCCCTAGTGTTACTGATGAGGAATGATTTTACGAAATGTGCACATATGGCACATCAAAATTTAGCAGGTATTTGTGTTATATATTTACAAAAGATTGTTGAATACAATATAGTAACTTTTTTTTTTCAACTGATAGGTGCCAATGCAAGGATATACCTCATCATATTATAGATGTCTCGATATAAGTGAAATATTCTTGACTGGGACATTAAACACCATTACTCAACTCTCATTATATTATATTATATTCGTATAAGATCTGTAATTCTTGCCATGTGACCTGCAAAATTTGCCATTTTGGGTACAGAAACAATTGACATGATAAGAAGCTGTTTGAAATGACATCACTTAACAACAGATAATTTAATGTAACCAATGGCAACATTTGTTCTCTGACATCAAACTGAAGGAAACTTTTTCATATCCAAGACAAAATGAAAGATTTCACGGAGATGACTCACAGAATATATTATGAGAATTTACTGCAGAATATTTCCATTAACTACTTGGTTGGGTAAAAGGATTATATTTATTGAAAAATAAATAAATCTTGTATATTATATACTTTTATTTGTACATTTTATCACAGATTAAAAAATTAACATAAAAATATACATATAATGATTTAATTTTCAACATGAACAGAAATTTATTAAGTGCCAAGTGTGTGCTTTTAATCACATACACAAATCTCTATATAATAAATCATAAGGTAATTTTTTGCTTTTTAAATCTTTATTCAAGAGGCAGCATTATATGTCTGTAAAAACAGATTATTTGTTGTTTACTAAACTCAGATATATTTTTTTTCAATATCAAAGTTAAAGCATGATTTTACATTAAATATTCACTGCTAATTGTTTGGAATTTTTTAGCAGTATACTTGTATAAAGTTCTATTTGCAAACACTTAATGTCATTCTATAATAAATAAAGTGTCTTCTCAATGTTAATTATTTACACTTAACCATAGACACATAGATTGTGAAAATAAAAATATTTCCAGAGTGAGAAAAACTGTGAACACTAGTTCCTGTACAATTCAATTTTTCAAAATGACATGATTATTTCCTCTTTCAAAAATAATGTAAATAATGTGCCAATACTGAAATTGTATCAACAATGATGACATTATTTCTAACACACATATATATCTTTGACTTAACATCTAAAAACATTTTTAATGATTTGACATCAACTGATGAAATATTTGACAATTATTTCAACCTAAAACCACATACAGCACTTTGAACTTCATTATGTTTCTAAATAAAAAATTCCCCAAATAAACCCAGAGAACAAGATCACTTTCTCTCCTTTCTCCTCAATTTTACATATTTATCATTAAAATTTTTAAAATTCATTGTCATCACCATTCCTGTTATTATCCTTTTTTACCGTGTTGTGGTATTAAATTGCATAAAGTAGGCAGCAGTGGGCTCGTTGGTGTACACTTCTTTATCCATGAAGTCTAAGTGAGCTTTTTGTTCACGAGCTAATCTTCTATTTTCTTCTGCTTGTTGTCTTTCTAATTCTGCTTGTTTTCTGGCCTGTTCTCTCTCCAACAACATAGCTGCACGTGCATTAGCTACCCTCTGTCTATCAAATTCTTTCTCTCTTAGTTCCTGTTCCTGTCTTAGCCTCTGTGAAAGGTAAAGAAAATTTACATGTAATTAAATGCAACAGTAAGACAGATAATGTTAGATTATGTTTATAAATCAAGAAATATGGCATTGCCCGGGTGTTACTGAGGTGTGTATTTCAACTGTGTTTTGGTTGTAAAATCTTTATTAATGGTTAATTCATTCAGATGAGCATTTCCAATCAATCTGGATATAGTGTGCTATTTAGATTATGATGTTTTTATAATTAAATAAACATTTTCTATCAAACTGCCAAAGCTACTTACTACTTACATAGCTAGTATTACACTGTTTAGTTTGCAATGATAATCATCAAGACCAACTAGACTAGACCAACTACATGAACATTTCAAATTAAGCTGGATATATGGTAAACTACTTAGATTACAATGATTTTTATGATCAGCTAGATGAACATTTCCAACAGATCTGAAGATGGTAAGCAATTTAGTTTACAATAAACTGCAAATTAGCAAGTTACCTACTAAAATGTATGCCAGCATAATTATTCAGATTTTCTTTTTTTCTATAAATTTTAGAATTTTACCTCTTTTTCTTGTCGCTGTAATTCTTGTTTCCTTCTGATATCCTCAAGTTCTTGTGGACTCATTCCCTTCCATCTATCAGTGATAACACGATGTGGACCAAATGCACTCTGGGCAACTGCTGGGTTTTCTGTTAGTACATCTCCAAACACATGATTAGATAGTTCAGTCATGTTGTCATCATGTTCCTGTTGTTTCTGAAGTCTCTCTCTTTCTTCTCGTTCCCTTGCCTGAAAAATTGAAAAAAATTTAAAAATCAAAATGACAATACTGGTAAGAACAATGCACCAAATCTAATTTCATGATCAACTTTTCTCAGTTTTGTCACTTAATGGAGTTTGCCATTGTACCACATGATATTTTTGTGTGGAACAATGGAAAAGTTACATTTCATGTTCCTGGATTATTATTTTTTTTAAATTAAAATGTCAAATTTTGTAATCAGATACCCAATGAAAACAGTTCCATATTTACATGCCATGTGATATATTGGTAAAACCATTTTATAATACTAAAAAATAAGACTTTAATACAGAATCCTAAGGGCAATAAAAGCATGTAAAACCAGTCTAAATAAATTATATGACATTAAAAGTAACACATACCAGAGCAAGATTATAGTCCTTTGTTGCTTCATTGATTGCTCTGCGACAATCTTCTTCTGCTTTTTGTAGCTCCATTGCACGCTGATCTAACTCCCTCATTTTGAGTTCATAAAGTCTGTCTGCTTGATCTTGATTTTTCTTAGCTTGACCTTTTTCATCTGCTTGTTCTGTAGACCATTCTCTAAGCTGTTCTTGTTGATACTTTCTCCTAGCTTTGTTATTCAAATCTTCACCTATAAAACAATCAGAAATAAAATTGTCAAACTCTGCATATCTGATTATTCAGACAGTAGACTGATTTATCCATTGTTTATTTCTCTAAAAAAATTAAATATCAGCTTAAATCATTTTTTGTTATTAATCTGAAACTGGATTGTATACAAGAAATGAAAACTTTGCCTTAAGATATGAAGTAGAATTGTAAAGTTACATGTAAAACAAACTGACCAAATATCAAATATTCAACAACAAATAAACATGTTTTAAGTTGCTTTATCAGGCTTTTGGTAAGGGGGACAACTCACCATCAAATTTCTGTAAACTTGATATGCCACATCTTGGATCATCATCGCTGACTCTTGCTGGTTTATCTTTCTTGAGATAATCTGGATCATATAAATCAAACTCCCTTCTACTGTCTGGTTGTTGGTGCATGTAGCGGAATTCATTTAATGCTTTATTAAGCTCCCTCATATCCTGTTCCTGACGACGTTCAAACATCATGGTCAACTTATCATTTCTAATAGCATCAGCAGCTGATAAAAAAAGAAATAATATGATTTTATATAAGATTATATTTTTTCTGAAAGAACCAAAACCCATTGGTTGTAATAGTCTTAGGATGATAGAATTAGATGTATAATTTTAAGATTGTTGTCATTTGTACATTATCATTATTTATAAGTTTCTTAATTTAGTGTGTGTGTGTGTGTGTGTGTGTGTGTGTGTGTGTGTGTGTGTGTGTGTTACATCTTATTATTTTACAGTGATGAAGCTATAGCATGTTTCGGGCTTTTAATCAAAAGTTTATGCACAGTCAAAAATATAAAATCAAGGGATAAGACTTGTTTGACTCCAGAATAATGAGCCAAAAAATGTTATACAGAAAATATAAGATGCTACCTATTTAGATGATATCATTATGAAAAGTTACAAAGGGGGATGTTCTGAAAAAAGTGAAAAATGTTTATTTTTAACTGGAAGTGCAGAACAGCTTATGTTATATTATCTAGGAATCAAGGTTTTGTATGTTAAAAAATTATGGTATAGATAAGTAAATGTAAGAGGTATAATTACCAAAGGCTGCATCTCTTTTACGTTCATAATCTTCTTGTTGCTGTTTATCCTTCTTTTGTTGTTCTATTGCCTGCAGATCAATCTGCAAATAAATACATTAATTTAACATGAGAACAACATTTTAGCATGGGTTAAGGATTAGGAAAATTTATCAAAATAGTTATCTGAATTTATCAACTAAATGTCAGAATTTCTTTTGAAGATGTCAGGTAAAAAAAAATTGGGTCATTTCATCTTAATACTGGTTTGCCCTGGAGTTTTGAAGACACTGTATTTGATAATTCATTTATGATGTTAATGATCATGTTTGAAATTTGCAATTGGAAACTGGGTAGAAAGAAATATGTGATATATCCATTAAATTCAGTATTGTAGTTATACCTGGCGTTATTCATGAATTGAGACAAAATACCTGATATGGTAAATTATTAGAAGCCAGTTTTATAACATCATTGTGGCTAATATTAGTTAGAGTGAGGGGAAGTTAATCAATGACTGTAAAAGCATTGTCAAAGAATTTTTTGTAGGTCTTATGTGACACTTTTTCAAATGATAAAAAGTGAATGTAGATTTATTTTATAAACACAAACAACAATTATTATTAATATATAAAAGCAATATATACTCAGTTATTAAAAAACTAGGTGAATCGACCCTTGCAAAATGGAATAAGGTCGGAGTTTTATTAGGGTGAAAGTACCCGGATTCCTACCAGGCCCTTTCACAAATGTGTTGTTACATATTTCACAAGTTGGCATTGGAAAATGGAAAATGGAAAAAAAAACCTTAAACATACTAATGATAATTTGCTTTATAAATAAATTGGAAAATTGACACATAACATTCACGAGGTATCCAAATAATAAAAAGTTCCATTGGCATGTTGATTTCAAGTGACAAGAAGTAAAGAAATGAGAATTCAACACAACTTACACCTATTGTTCTAACTTTGGCATTAAATATTCTTGATTTTCTCTGTTCTTCCATATTTCTTCGGCGCTCAATAGCAGCCGCCTCCTTGTAATCAACGGGAAGATCTAACTTATACATTTTTCTGTTTTAAAACGGAAAACAACTCGAGAAAATCAAACTGCAGCCTTGCTGCTATCCGTTGCTAAGTTTACGTCTGTTGTTAACCGGAAATAGTAAGCAGTAAATGATCTTTTGTTTGGTTTGTATTTATATATAATTTTTTTCTTAAAACCATACTTAAAAATTAATGAGAAAATTTATTGTTCTATTTTACAATTTTTATAGATATTATACATTTTTTTTATTTTTATGCGGAATAAATCATTAAATTATTCGGGTTAAACAATGCGAGAAAAAACGAGATTTCACTTCAGCGACTATTCGCGCTGAAAATCGACCATGATTGTTATGTTTGCAGAAAATGTTAAAAACAAACTGGTTTGCTTGTTATTTTGATGCATATTTGTTGAAATATAGTTAGTGAAGTACATTGCAATAATACAAACACAATGCCTGGATATCTTAAGTACATCGAAGTGGACAATTTCAAGTCCTACCGAGGAAAACAAAAGATTGGACCTTTCAACAAATTTACAGCAATTATTGGACCAAATGGATCAGGTAGTGTTTGCACTCTCGGTGCAGTTTAGGTGTGCTAGTGGAAATTTTGTTTGCATGCATATTAAAATGGCAATTATTTCCCAAAGAGAATGTACTCAATAGAGCATTATTTACATCTACAAACATTGTTTATTGGTTTACCATTGCTACTGTGCTTCCTTCATGTCCTGAGGATGTTGAGCTTTGAGCAGTCCAATGTCTATCCTAGCACTTGATTTTGATAGTGTGTGTACTGTTGCATTGTATGTGTACCCATTGACAATTAAATACTAACTCGCCCATAGTCCTGAATACATGATGCCATCCTATATAAAAACTGGGGAAATTACATTTACCTACATGTAGGTTAAAATTTTTTATAATCACAGGATTTACGGGTGTTTGAACAATTCCATTTTATTGCCTTACCAGAAACATTAATGAATTGATCCACGATGTTTATTCAACCAAGTTAGTAAAAACATCCAAATTTTAAATCCATTTGTATAAGCTAACGGTGCAAATATTTTTTGTGTTTTGCCATGTTTTAAATATGCATTACAAGACTTCGCACATGTGCGCAATTATATTTTTCAAAGGGACATCGAGTACTTATTTTTTCATCAATTTCATCGATAACTTTTTAACCTGGATTTGATACCAGCTTTCAATAGAAATAAAATATGTGCACAGTTATTGCAATTTAAGCCACTTGGTTGAAAATCCTTCATTTTCGTGCATGCCTGAAGCCTAGTAATGCATATTTAAAGCATGGCGACAGGCAAAAAATATTTGCACCACTAGCTTATACAAATGAATTTAAAACTTGGATATTTTTACTAAATTGGTTGAATAAACTTGCAGATCAATTCATTAATGTTTCTGGTAAGGCAGTATATAATGAAATCATTCAAATACTCGTAAACTCTGTGATTATAAGAAGTTTTTAAACTGCGTGTAGGTCAATGTAATTTCCCCAGTTTTTATATAGGATGGCATCACACTAGAAGGCAGTTTCAACGAAAATGTGGCCAAAATTACGAATATTCATAAAAATTCCGGAAATTAGCCGAAAAATCACCGAAAAGGTAACTTTCACTGCTTTTTCCGAGAAAAAATGAATAAAAGTGTAACTTTGGCAAAAAAAATGAATATTTGTAATGAGCTTTGCACATCCGTAATGAGGTTGTAATTTTCGATAGCACAGTTACAATTTTCGGTAAATTATTTCCGACTGTAGGAAGGCGGCACACTTTGAAGTTAGGGTTACCTAAAATGAATAAAATTTGTTTATATATATAAATCTAACATCTAAGGAGAAAACACAGAGTATATATAACACCTACGGTAAGATTGAGAATAATTCCATTGCTTTGGTAACTTGTTTGAACATCGACATACATGTAGCATGCCAGAAATCGTAACCAATGAACATGTGACCGATGATCATATTTGAATTTCATTTTATTCCTTCATATATTTAACTGATATTTCAATGATAGATCTACATTAGAATATTTAAATAAAACATCAAATGAAAACAGTTTTGTTATTTTTGTCTGTAAAAAATACAAATTCAAGAAATCAATCCAAGGCTTCTAATACCGCATCAATTTTAATCTGCTAACTTTACGTCAGTTCCGAGTCACGTTGGTAGGTAACCAGGGGCTTAACCTGAAAATTTAGTCAAGTGATCAGACTGCAAATTTACTTTTTATAAGAGAGGAAGGGGAACTAAACCGTCCTATTAATTGACCTTTTTTACGTTTAATAAAATAATGTAAATACATGTACTTTCAGATAAAAATGATGCAAGTGTATATAATTTTAAGGCTTGAAAAAATTACTCCCACTGAATTACAAGATCGTTATGACAGCGAGCACTAAATAGCCAAGTTTTGTTGTCTGTGTATATTCTGAATAACTAGCGTTTTAATTATTTTTCTTCACTGAAAACTTCATTTTAATATTTTAAAAAAAATTATTTATTGTATTATATTCAAACTCTTCACTGAAAATAATAAAGATAGATTGGAAGAAAATGTTACAAACATGTGATCGCGGACTTTTTATTATTTATTTATTTAGATCTAATTATTTATTTTATTTTATTTTGACACCATAACTAAAATTTCATATTTTTTTAGTTGTCTGTTTGAATTAATGAATGGAAATCCAAAGTCGATTCGCAGCGATCTAAAAATAGGATTATTTTAAATCTGTCACAAAGCAAAGTACTTCTCCCATCCGAAACAAAATGTTTTATTGATATTAATCATCTGTGTATAAAGTATTACTTGTCCCGTTTTAATTTGCTACCTGGTCACGACTGCAGACATGATTTGAAAACCTCTCAAGGTGTGATGATAAGCATATTTCAGGGGATTAAGAATATGCATCCTACTAAATAGCGTTTCCGTTTACGATCTCATCAGTTATTTAGTTTGTCAGTAACGATTGACCATTCTTTATTTAGTTCCTCTGTAATCACTGTTTCTTCTTATAATCCAAGGCCAATATTATTAAAGACAAATAAAAATAAATAAATAAATAACAGTTAAAGAAAAAGAAAGAAAGAAAAAACGGGACAGATTCTCGGGCCTCGTGGAAATGATAACCATTCTAATTATACCTGACCTAGCTGTCAAAACATTTGTAAAGGTTAACTGGTAAAGGCACGTGCAGTGCCTTGAAACTCGTGGTTGTATTTTGTTTGAAGTCAAAACTTCTTGTCAAGTTATATACAAGTAATCAGAGAAGACGCTGTTTAACTAAAAATGTTTTTGGAATTAGTAAATCTACGATACAATTTTTCTTACAACCGGGATTTATTTATATTTATGGATTAGATTTTGATACACATCTGACTAACAATTTCAGGTAAATTATATTTTTAAAAATTATCTCCTGCTTCAACTATTTTAAAAAATTACGTGAAAAAAATCTGTTAAAAATTCGTGTTTTATTACATTTTTTTTTTTAATTTTCACATAATGCTTTAATCTCATGAGTTTTGTAATTTAATTATGATATAATAACGGACAAAATCGATCAACAACTAAATCAATCATCCATGTAAACATTTGTCGTATGTTCAAATTATTTACGTCTCTGAGTACCCATGAAGGATTAAATGTACATTGAAATTATGTTTCAATAATCATCGCGGTAGACATTTTTTCTGCCGGTGGACGATTTTACTGACCACCGCGACAAAAATATTCCTAATCTTTTTTCTCTTTATTCGCGATGGACCGCGGTAGAAATTTAATCCCCTCTAATCGCAACCTTGTCCACCGCGGTGGGTGGAAATTCACGAATCCACCTGAGCTGTACTGTATGTCGATGTTCAATCAAGTTACCAAAGCAATGGGATTATTCTCAATCTTACCGTAGGTGTTATATATACTCTGTATTTTCTCCTTAGATGTTAGATTTATATATATAAACAAATTTTATTCATTTTACGGTAACCCTAACTTCAAAGCATGCCGCCTTCCTACAGTCGGAAATAATTTACCGAAAATTGTAACTGTGCTATCGAAAATTACAACCTCATTACGGATATGCAAAGCTCATTACAAATATTCATTTTTTTTGCCAAAGTTACACTATTATTCATTTTTTTCTCGGAAAAAGCAGTGAAAATTACATTTTCGGTGATTTTTCGGCTAATTTCCGGAATTTTTATGAATATTCATAATTTTGGCCACATTTTCGTTGATTCTGCCTTCTAGTGTCATGGCTCCGAAACATCAACATCAATATAATAAAAAAGCCATTCAGAGCCATTTATTTCAGGGCTAACTCTCCCAAGATTCTGTACATATTAAATAGTTGAATGCATTCATATTCAGCCATGGTCAGTTCAACCACAGGGGCTTGTATTCAAAAATACATATAACAAAAAATGAGTCGAAAACCCCTAATAAGTAAAGAAAGGGAAGAAACAAAATTGCAACCATTTATTTTTTTTTTTTTCAAACATTTGTTTTTCCTTCTTAAAGGGTACCTGTAACGATTTTCAGTTTTCACATATTTTATTCCTCGTACTTAAATATGGCTGTAGCGAAAATTGCATAAAATTCCATTCCATAATAAGGGAGATATCGATGATTTTCTAATACATCTCTGAAAATCCAAATCAAAAAGGTCGATATCGAGGCTCCCGTGTTGTGACGTCATACCAGTAACACATCTCCATAGAATATTATTTACCAACTACTAAAATAAGACAAATATGAACTTGAAGTTTAACTTTCTATGATTATTTTACGGGAAAACTGTTTAATGAAGTGGAATTAACACCTGTTTGACATGTACCGATAATCAAGATTATAATTAATCCTTTTGTTTATTAGACACATTCCTTAGATTTAGACCCACACCTGTAATTAACAGGATGTCACCTATAATTTGCAAAATTGATTTGCAGGTTGATAAAGTTATCTTACGACCTGTAATATACAACTATACCTTTACAGTTCGAGTAAAGTAAAATAATTTTATTTGATAAACTTTATTTGTCATATACAGTATAAAGTTTTCACTCCGGAAAAAATGGATATTTCATTTTTAAATTTTAAAAAGTAAGAAAAAGAAATTTTTCTTTAGTTTTCATGTCAATAACAGTAATAATAATAATAATAATAATAATATAACTTTTAGGCAAAATTGAAAATTCAAAATTGATGACAGAATAGTCTTTTAAAAACACGTTTATTGATCTACTTACGACATTTGATTTTATTAGATTTTAGTTTTCACTTTTCCTTGGGCATACATATAGCTCTGGCCCCAGTTTCACAATCATTCACTCAACTGAGTGTACACTCAACTCAAATTCGGGAATAAATTTAATGTCAATTTTTAAGACATCACACAGCTAAAATTGAATATCTAATGTTATATCTAAATTGTTTAGTGTAGGTTTGTAAAACAAAAACAACTATTGTCTATTAAAACGTAAAATTTTTTAGAATATCAATTAGATAAAATGGGAATATTTGAGTTGAGTGAATGATTGTGAAACTGGGGCCTGATATTTTTAAATTCTTTATTCTATATATACAAATCCATAAAATTATTGTATTATTGTTATTATTATTATCTCGTTATTTTTTAATGTGGTCTCATTCTGAAATCTGTGTCATTTCATTTTAAACAATAATAATATATTTCGTAAAAAAATTTGAGATGGAATATCTTGGTTTTTTTTGTTTTTTTTTAATTACCCTAGCATTAATTAGCCATCGGGCAGTTGAAAAAAACTATGTTACAAACTTTAATTGTGTGAACATCTTCCAATTATCAAGGAAATGTGTCAAATCAGCACATGACACCACGGTAAGTTCCATAATATTCATCCGGTAGTCTGTCGAGTCCGACTTGATATTTAATTCATTTTAAAATGTCGACGATAAAATTAATTTTTGTCGTGTATTTGACAAGTTAAAACTAATCACGTATTTTTTTGTTATAGCTATGCAACTTATCATAGTTCTGGAGTCTGTCCAGTCCGACTTAATAAAATAATTTATTTTTTAAAAAAAGTCAAAGATATAATCAATTTTCGTGGTATTGACAAGTTAACACTCGTCACATATTTTTCAACAGCTATGCAACCAAAGCAGTCACAATTTTCGAGTAGGTCGAGACTCGACTCAATATGTTCATCAGATTCGTTCTTTTCTGGTTCGAATAAATAACGGCTATACTCCAAATTCATCACTTATAAGATTATCTACTGCTTCCCCAAATAATGATGAACTATTTGACATAAATAGGTACATGTCAGAGTCGTTACTTTCTTCTACATACACCAATATATCATCATTGTTACCACTGTCTATTATGTTAGACACTACTTCTAATACTGCAATTACGTCACACGTTTATAACTCAAAACGAGGCGTTTCACTTTGCTATAAAGAGAAAGTTAAAAAATGTGGATTTCAAACTGCTATAACTTTTTAATTTTGTCACCAATTTTGATGCGGTTTTCAATATTGTTATATTTAAATAACATATAAAATAATTGTGATAAAAAAAAATTTGGTTACAGGTACCCTTTAAACAAATTTTGCTAATAAAAACTTATTCAATCGATCGTAGACACATTATATTTCAATACTATTAGTTGGAATCACCTACATTCCCACAAGAATATTGATTATAACATGTCCAAACTATAAAAATTAACTTTTATCACCATAGCTAGACCAGAAGTTGCAGTGATCAGTCTTCCAAGGTGAATAACCCCTCGGCACTTCTCTTGAATTTTTCTTCTCTTTTTAAAATAAAGGCATCCGAAAAGTGTACTGAATGTGCAAAAGGGAAACAAATCAAACATTACTGACAACTTTTTCCCCGAGGCTTAAATTCACTCTTAATTTTCACGATTCATGCTTAAATAAGAATACTGTGAAACATTTCCTAGTATATGGAATTCATTTTCACAAAAAAGTAATGGCATACTCAAACTTTATGCTTTTGGTTTAAAATCATTCTTAGGAGTTATATGACAGATCATAGTTAACAATTAAAGTACTTTCATTGCTGGTAGTCCCATTTCTTTTTTCCAACCTTGCTATCTAGACTTGAATTCAAGGGCTCTTTTAACAGCATTTATATTCGGACAGTGTGTCTAAATATAAACTCTATTACAAGAGGCATGAGTTTCAGTTCTACCTGCTATCCTATCTTTTTTAAATGCATCCAATACAATTTTCATGGAGCTGTCTCGGATTCAGATATTGATTGTCATGTAAGATTTGTGTGAGAACTAACATTATTTCGATAATTTGACCACTATTTTACTGTGACCTTTCTTACATATTTATTAATTCTATTTATAAAGTTAAAGTGGTATTGAAATTACACATTTAAGAAAAACGGAACAAATTGGTCATATTACAATTCATTATAAAGGGAAATGTTTGAAGGGTATGAAAGAGGCTATTACTAGTGTTGAATATCTTTCCATGCATTACATCTGCTTAATAAAGCAATTTTTTTTTTAACTGTTCAGGTACGGATGCTATCTTGGATCTCATTTAGTAAAGGAAACAATTTCTTCACAAATCTAGCTTTTAACATGTTTTAATATTTCAGTTTTGATAATTTTGAATACATTTAAATAAGTTTTGTATTTTATCTTTTCAGGAAAATCAAACTTGATGGATGCCATCAGTTTTGTGTTGGGAGAAAAGACTTCAAATCTTCGTTGTAAAAGATTAAGTGTATGTAATTGTTTTTAGTCTTAATTTTTTAGATTAAAGAGCTATATTATTTTCAACAACATTTGTGTTGTAATCATACACAGTAATGTAATTATATAATTGTGGTTTATCATTTGTCAGTGCTGCCATATAAGTGTAAAAATATGTTTTCCTGATTTTAAAATAACATGTTAACAAATCATTTGTCAGTTTTGATTTTTTATGATAAAAGGTAGCTGATAAAAGAATAAAATAAATTGAAATGTTTTGAAATGTTTATTTTCAAAGTTTGGATTAGCATGACTGATATCATTGTTTAATTCCTCTCTGTTAATTGATATTTTATTTTTCATTATTACAGGATTTAATTCACGGAGCACCAATAGGACAACCAGCAGCAAATAAAGCATCTGTAACTGCTGTATACTACAACACAGAAACAGGAGAAGAGACTAGGTTTACCAGAATTATACATGGATCTTCATCTGATCACAAGATTAATGGAAAGGTACATGGTATTATAATTAACATAGATGTTTTATTTAAGGCTTCCACGTTTACACAAAACCGTAAACGTGTACACAACAGGTAGTAAACGAAACGATGTCGTTTACATGGCCATCATGATTCGGAATATCGCGATTGATTGTATCAAAGAAAATATATCGTGTCAGTCGTACATTCACGAACATTGAATTTTATTAAATTAAAATACATTTGTTTCAAACCTGTAACAATAGTTTGAAACAAAAAAATTACCGTTAACATCGATCCATGTAAAGTGTATGGCTACATTGCCCAAGACGATATTGATATGCATGCGCATGTCCGTGGACTTTCTCAAAAACTTCGAAATTGTAACTTAATCCTAGTTAACAAAAACTTATGTACATGGAATGTCAAAAATTCAAATATTTCAGTAAGGGCTGTTCCATTAACACATATGAGGTACCCGGGGAAGGCACTTTTGATTTTGGGTAACCACCCATAGAAGAGATTTACAAATTCTTATGACCACCCATATATGCAATTTTCTGCAATTTACACCCCCCCATAGAATTTATTTATTCTTTTTTTTTTTTTAATCACAAGATTTTATTTATCCCAAAACTCTTACATCCTCATATGGCATAAATGGATATCCTCGGATATTGTAAGTTCGTGCAGCTAAGGGGGAATTGAATATTACCGTAATCCTTCGATGTATTCGAACCCTCTATGTTTCGGACACCCTAATTTTTAAATTTAAATAATTTTTAAAATTCCTCTAATTTCGGACGGCAATTTTTTACCTCTAAATCCTGACACGTTTTTGCTGAAACTCAGTTGCAGCATGTTATGGAGAGCGCTTGAAATAAAGATTTAATAAAATCAAGAAGAAACTTTGTTGTTTTCAATTATTTTAACTATAAATTGTTGCTTTCACACGTTTATTTCATTGTGTATTGGCGCCATTGCATCGTAACGTGAAACAGGTATGTGCAATGTATTAACGATTTTATGTAAACTAAATAAAATCATACCTTTGATAAGTGCTTTAATTTTCTATGAAAGTGAAAGTTGATTATAATTAATGTTCACTGCCGAGAAAATCGTGTAAGACAGAATCTTGTCGGTACACTAGTTCAACATCAAAGACATTTTTTCTGATGAAAATAGGAAGTAACGTTTTTCACTTATTCTCATTTAGTGTTTGTTATGGGAATTCCAAAAACGACCATGTGATTGTTCCAGCCGACAGATGCGGAAAAAACTGTTTTCCAAGATAAAATGACATTAAAATATGTTCGAAATATGATTTGAAATAATTTAATTTTTAACCTTTTATTTGCGGAAGTCGGGACTTTTTCTATGTTTGCATTGTCATTTCTTAAAATGTACACACATACGCATGGTAAAATATTGCGTATTTGATTAAAACGAAATTCTCTGAACTTGATCCACAAATAATGCAACACACGATGTATAATAATAATTTGATTGCAGACAATTACAAGTAGAAAGCGGCATGTTGGTGCACCTCAAACATTGGGAGTTAATGAAAAAAGTCAGGTTGTTTACTTGTAAACAAAATGGCGACCTCGATGTGTATTACTTAGAGAATCGTGATTATTGATCAACAAACGCTTTAAAAAACAAAAATTAATGAAATTAACAACACAAAAGGTTAATTTTACTTTTATTTTATTTAAAATTTTACTTTATCATTGATTTATGCGTGGATATCGCTGTTGATAATGTCTTAAAATATCGAGAGGGAACCGGGACCCAAAATCGGCTCCAAAATGTCTCTAATTTTTCGGACACTCTAAATATTCGGACACCCCCAATTTTCAATATATTTTATTTTCAAATTTCCTCTAAATTCCCAGACACTTGAAATTGAAATTATTAAAATACATAGAAGGATTACGGTATATAAATAAATATCAAAAAATGTCAAAATATATATTCCCATCTTGTAAATTATTTATTTTCAAAAATCCAGTTTTCAATGTTTTGCATATAGCAGAAAACTTTTTATGACTTCAACTGTAACCATTGTCCATGGTAGCACTAAAAAGTATTGTATTGTATTGTAACTTTGTGCACTCTTTTGTAGATCCTACCCATTAATGGCTCTCCATGATAAACTTTATATTTTCACTCCTACTTGCTCAAAAATACTCATATTTGTGTTATATATATATATAAGTTACAATACCCGACGATGTATAAACTTGAAACTTCGTCTGCCGACATTCGCGCCATCTTTATGCAAGTTCCTCGGATGTTTTCTTTCGCTTCAGCTTAATATCCGAATGTTTTTGCACAAAATACCATTAGTCATTATCGGCGTCAGTCACGATGCAGAACAAAACTGAAAACAAGGGCAGCTACTCGTACTTTCGAACATCGGGTCTATTCGTCCTAAACATACTTTGCCACGTTCACGTTTCGTCCTGGATTCATTCGCCCTACTTTTAATATGGTTTTATTCCGTCATCAATAAGTTGATTTTATTAAAGACGTATCTTATTTTAAAATGCAGAGAAGACTTCAAACTATTGTCCTTTACAATCAGTTATTTTCTGATGGAAAATCTCTTGGGTTGAACGGACCTTAGGACGAACGGATGTAGGGTGAACATACTCAGGGCTGGCGAAAGTGTATCCAGGGCAAATTGACACGGATTTCGTCCATCTGGAAATGACTGTTTTACTACGATTTTGAACACTAGAAATTACCAGTTTTAACGATAAAATTACCGGCCAACGCATAGACTTATATTTAATGTTTTTGGAGAGATTACGTTAGACCAACCACCCATAGATGTTTTTTTATGTCCAACACAACATACGATAGATTTGTTTTTCCATTCTGACCAGCCTGGCATATATTTTTATTAAATTGCTGTCCTTGGATGCCTTATATGTTTTAATGGAACAGCCCTAAATGAAAATATTCAATTTTAACTTACAACTTGTAACAAAAATGACCGTCTCTGTAACAACATAAAATTTAAATATGAATCAGATGGTAGACATGTAGGAAGTAGGAAGCGTAGAAATCGAAGTTGCTGGGATGCTTGGAACATTATCCTTTACAGGCTCTCTCTTGACGACATGCTTCTGAGATAGATCTATTTATTTGTTAGCCGATTTAAGTTTTGATTTCAAACAACGGTTAATAAAGATAAGCTTGTCAACTGTGTCGGAATCAAGAGAAGATATGAATTTATTAACTGTACCACCTGCTGTCGCCAAAACTCTCTGAAGGCACAGAAGTCGCTGGTACCCCTAAATATTTCTGTGTAAGCTGGGAGTCTTGGAAACATATCCTGACTTAATTTTCATCTATTTAGTATGTCACATGTCGTGTACATGGTTCTAAAATTTGTAAACGTTTATAGCCTATATCCGACACGTTACCGTTTACATGTGTAAACCTGGAAGCCTTAGTTTTATTTACATTTGTGGTATTTTCTCACTTTGAAATGTTTCCTTTTAAATTTTCTATTAATTTTAATTCTAGTTACTTTAATCCTTCTATGTTTCAAGACAAATTTTAATAATTTCATTTTTAAGTGTAAGAGAATTTAGGAGGAAACTTGAAAATTAAATATTTTGAAAATTGTTGGGGTTTGAAAATTTAGAGTTTGACAAATTAGAGAAATAAGGAATCATTGTCAGGTCCTGGTTCCCTCTCAGAATTTTAAGTCATGATCAACAAATCAAATGTCATTGTAAATGAACAAATAAATTACAAGTGAAAATTACCTTTTGTGGCATTAATTTCATTTAAATAATTTTGTAAAGTGTCTGTTGGCTGATGATTGCAGTTCATTAAGCAATACATATTGAGGACACCATTTCATTTGCAATTAAATAACGGAATTTTGTAAACCTCTACATTTAATGTTCACCAACATATCCCTTTTTTATTTGAAAAAATCTTGTCAGTATTATTTAAAATTATTAATATTCATCTTGTGTTATTTGTTTTATTCATTTTCAGCATAAAAACTTTGGTGAATAGTACAAAGAAGGATTTTAAGAAATAAGAAAGTTTTTTATTCTTGCAGAATGTTTAAATAAACAAAAATTTATTTGTTTAGGTTTCTGCTATTTGGTCCCAATAGTAACTATTCGAAAGCATTGTTTGAAAGCATTTTTTTGTAGCTAAATGATGAAGCAAGAAAGCCCAGATGGTTGGCAAATGCTACAAGATAGCTTATTTGGTACAAGTTGTCCCATAAATTTTACATAAGTTGCTGGCATCAGAGACATGACATAAGCTTTTTTGCACTTCACGATTGCAGATACCCAGATACCAGAGGTGAATGACTGGCCTTATAATTACTTGAATGTGGATATTGTATGTTTTACATGTTTAGGGACACCTTTTAAATGTGTTTAATCTTTACCTGCTTAATGGTAATATTATTTATGCATCCTACAAGACAAATGAGCCTTTTATCTATGATACTTTCAGACTGTTTCTAATCAGGACTATGCAGGAGCTTTAGAGAAGATTGGAGTTTTAATTAAATCAAAGAATTTTCTTGTGTTCCAAGGAACTGTTGAGAGCATAGCCATGAAAAATGCCAAAGAGAGAACACTTATGTTTGAAGAGATTAGCAGGTAAAATGTCACATATACCACAAACTAGCATTAATAGTAAGTTCTATTTACAATAAGTTAGGATGCATAGTATTCTTACAACATCCAAAGGAGTCAGTTTTACCCACAAGATTCTAAATTCTCATTTAAAAATTAGAAATCTCGCTATGTCTGTAATCTGTCTTAAATGGACCATTGTTTTAACTGACATGACTTGTATTTCTAACCTTAGGTCAGGAGAATTAAAGGAAGAATATGAGAAGGCTAAAGCAGAAATGAGTAAAGCTGAAGAAGATACCCAGTTTAACTATCATAAAAAGAAAGGAATAGCTGCAGAAAGGAAGGAAGCTAAAATGGAGAAAGATGAAGCAGAAAGATATCAGAGGCTTAAAGATCAACTGGTGAAAAACATTTAAATATAAATCTTTGAATCTAAAAGATAACTTGTATACAATGATAGCTGGAAACACACCACAACAATATGAATAGTAAAAGATAAACACACATTTACACCACTGTATTATACTTGGTTTTTGGATAAGGACCAGATACAAATACATGTACATGTATATTGAAAGAATTTATATCCAAGTACTATTGTAAAGTGGTAATCAACTTGATCCATTTGCTTTTCTAAAAATTATTTGGTGGTATTGAACTTAAAACCAGGAAATATTTCTTGCCATGTTGAATTTTTAGACCTATTGTTAATGTTATTTTTTACATTTGACTTACAGTGTGAAAAACAGTTGGAACTACAGTTGTTTAAATTATTCCATAATGAGAGAGACATAGATGAATTTACAGATGAGTTGAATAGAAAGAATCAGATGTTAGAAAAAGAAAACAGAAAGAGAGAAAGAATAGAAGATGAAATTAAAGACAAGAAGAAAGACCAAGGAAAAATGACTCGAGAATTAACAAAAATAGAACAACAAATCAAAGAATCTGTAAGTAGCAGATCAATGTTAACAGTTTTCAGTTTAAATGTGGAATCTTGCATTGGTCATTATAATTTTTTAAAAATTAAAATTGCGACTTTCCTAGATCGGTTCATTGAAGATTGGTAATTGATTCCAAGTGCATTTAGTGAACTTTAAAAAATATTGAACAATTTTTTTTTCTATCCCTTAATGTTTGATTCATCATTGCCAAGTGCTTCAGATTAAAGAAATTTTAAAGTTTTATGAATTGTGGCTTTTCCAAATTATAACTGGAAATATTATATTTTGGTTGTAGTACAGATTACATGCAAATTAATTAACTCTTCTTTATATATATATATATATATATATATATATATATATATATATATATATATATATATATATATATATTTATATATATGTAGATTTTATTTTTATTTTATTTTATTTTTTTAATATTTTATAGCTTAAATTAAAGTGTATATGCCAAGTTATTTAAGCATACAAAAAAAATTATAAGATATAAAAATGATGTGAATGATAGATCTCTATCTTAAATACATGAATGGGTTTTCATATAAACTTTACTTATTCTGTGTTCTCTCTTGTACATGTAGGAAGTGGAATTAAACAAGAAAAGACCATTATATATAAAAGCAAAAGAGAAAACGGCTCATATGATTAAAAAGTTAGACAGTGACAAGTAAGTTATTTGCTGCACAGATAGATAAATGAAAAATGAGGACCTGTTTTATTTCCTGTAAGAGAGGTTGGAATCATTCTCAAGTACATGTATATTTTATCATTAATATAAAACAAAACTTAATGCAAGTGCTTTCAGTATATAAATTAATGACTGATATGTCAACTGGAACTGGTTGACATGTCAATATAAACACACTGTTTAATTAGTAGATCATACTTATTTAACTCCATTATTGATGGATATGATAAAAATAAATTTTACTAATATATTAATTTTTATTGCAGGAAATCATTAAAACAAGCAAAAAAGACCCATGATGGCCATGAACAGGAGGTAATTTAAACTTTTGAACCATAGAAAAATATTATTTGCCATGCTGAAAGAAAAAAAATTGATATAGAAATGACTATTTTTTCAAGTAGTAAATTCGTCGTTATGACTTGCTACTTTTAGTATACTATTAGAGTGCTGTTGTGATATGTTATTTATTGGGGTTTATAAAGATATCTTTTTCTTGGTTCTGTTTTTAGCTAACTTTGAGTAACTAAAGGAAAGAAAAGCATCAAAAAAGTTTTATAATAAATGCTCTTTGTAAAAAAAAAAAAATTCTAATTTTCAGATTCGGGAATTGGAAAAAGAATTAGATGAAGTTGAAAGAAAAAGACGAGAATTTGAAGAAAGAATAGAAGAAGAGTCACAATCACAAGGGAGAGATATGGAGTTAGAGGAATCTCAGGTTTGTCTGCTGCTTTTTATAAACCTGTAGTTTTGACAATACTGAGCATTATATGTATTTTAAGATGAAAAAAAGTAAAATTTTTATTGAAAGTTTAAATTGTGTAATTGTAAGGTGTTCAATTATCTGGTTTATTAACAACTGCATTTTTACCTAAACTACTTGTATTAAAAAATATATATAGTCTTATGGTGACAGGACTAAATGGCAGAAGAGTTACAGATCACCAAACTCCTCTGCCTAAGTTTGGCTAGGTCCAAGTGTAAAAGTTTGTTAGTTTGTTGAAAGGTCATGGTTTTCACACTGGTTTCTTCTACTACCCATAAACATGACATCACTGGAACGTTTGACTGGAGTGTGAACCACCTTTGCTTCTTATTTAACTCTAACAAATATTCATAGATTTTCCTGTATTAGCTAAAATTACAACTAATGACCTTGAATATCTATTATTTATAGGCTGATGGCCTTGTTCTTGTATAATATGAGATGATACAGATGTATATTCTGAATAAATGACATAAACATTTTTGTTAACCTTAACACAATGCTCACTTTAAAATTTAAACAAGATTTTGACAAGTACATATCGGCCAGTGTAAAGCAGCCAATGTTCATTACTGTAGCTTGTGTTTATTCTTCATTAGGTACAAGAATATCACAGATTAAAAGAAGAAGCTGGTAAAAATGCTGCACGATACATGCAAGAACTGGATGCTATAAACCGTGAACAAAAATCTGACCAAGATCGTTATGACAATGAATGTCGGAAGAAAAACGAGTTAATAGCAAAAATAAGACAGAAAGAAAATGAAATGGAAGAAAATAGGAAACGTGTTGAAAAATTAAATGAATACATTGAGTAAGTGTTATTTAATTAAGTAATTTTTTCTTTTATGGTGTGTATTGTTTTTGCAATTCTGTTATGTGAAGTGTTTTGCATAGAAAAATGTTTATTCATTAGGTGGTATACATGTACTTATTGCATGTCTGTCATACTGTTGTGATTGATTTAAGGACAGACAGCATTTTACTGAAATAATAATTGATCAAATACTATTTTAAACCTAAATTTTTTGTTTTATGTGTAAAATACTGGTCTTTTTTATAAAATCATTCCATTTTTATTGATTCTTTTAACGTCATAAAATTAAGGACTTCTTCTGATATAATACCCAAAATATTGTATACTTGTTCTTTGATAATTAATAAAACGATCAAGATTTTAAATTTGCCAACTTGAAGCTTAGAACATTTTTGTAATGCAGCAATTGTGAAGCACAGAATCTGGAATAAAACTTATTTTTGAAATTGAAAATTTGTTTTTATATCTTTTCAGAACAAGTAATCGAGCTGTGGCTGAACAAAAGAAAGTAGAAGAAGAAATGGCAGTTGATGTAGAAATGGCAAATAAACGAATCAGTGAAATAAATGAAGAACTTCAATCAGTAATTGATCAGTTAGGTGAAGCTAAAGTAGACAGACATGAGTCCTCCAGAGCTTCCAGAAAAGCTGAGTTACTGGATAACTTGAAAAGATTATTTCCAGGAGTGGTAAGTTATTTGGTTTTATTTGACATTATTAAGAGTTCTAAAACATGTCATTTACATATAAATCATGAGATGTATGGGAAATTTTTTTAGTTTTGACTTTTTTTCTGGTGATAACATTAGCAAGGGCACTTTATTCTTGGTATTTAAGAATTATATACATAGGTAAGTACCAATTTTACAGATTATGATAAAAATTATCATTCAGAGTAAATGCTTTAGCAACTTCTGGTAAAGTTGACAGTTCAAGGAATTGAATTAGGATGAAAAATGTTCTTAAATTACTTTGTTGAAATGACTTCAAAGTTCATCCATTTTCTATTTTTAGCATGGTTAGTCTATAAAGTTTAGCAGCTAATGCTAAGCTTGAAATTGATAATAATTAAAAAAAAGTAAACAATATTCTGTAATTCATCAAAATGCCATTTACTCCCAATTACAGCATGGAAGATTAATAGATCTATGTGAACCTAGTCATAAAAAATACCAGATAGCTATCACCAAGGTGCTTGGTAAATATATGGAGGCTGTTGTCTGTGACTCTGAGAAGACAGCTAAAGACTGTATACAGTACATGAAAGAGCAGCGTATTGAACCAGAAACATTTTTACCACTAGATTACTTAGATATAAAACCAGTAAATGAAAAACTCAGGTAATTATCTTCTATTTTTATGTTTAGAAAATTTGACAAAACTAACTATATAACATTTTCAAATCTGTCAGAGATATTAAGGTTCAGTAAACAAATAAGTCCATTTTCAAATCATTCACTAAAGGTTATATACATGTATATGTATTATATTAACTCTGTGCTGTATTTTGTTTCTTGCTTTTATATTGTATTTACAATATATGTCATTTTATCTTGGACAAAAATGCTCTACTATCGTGACAAAATGTATATATATATATAAATAATGTGGTTGTGTGACAGATTTGACATCAAAACCCTGGAACCATAATCAGTGTCCATTGATAGTTTATTTATTATCAAAGAGTGAAGTAATGATGTTAAATGTAAAAGTCGAGATTACCTTTACTGATATCAAGATTGTTATTTCTGGATTGGTGGAGGGAACCAAAGTGCCCAGAGAATACCACCAACCTTCAGCAAACACTCAAACTTTCTTACACTGGGATCTGCACAAGTAGGATTCAAACTAAGGTTGTTGAAGGCACTGTAAGCACATGCTTTAGACATTGATCTTTTTGACTCCTTATGCTTTAAAGTTGAATTTTGTAACATACCCATGCAATCTTTCTTTCTATCAAATTTTTATAAAATCATTCGATTTTGGTTTCAGAGAATTCAAAGAACCTAAAAATGTCAAGTTAGTAGTAGATATAATTAGATATGAAATACCATCAGTAAAGAAAGCCTTGATATTTGCCTGTGGTAATGCTTTAGTGTGTGATACAGTAGAAGATGCCAGAAGAGTGGCTTTTGGTACACATGAGAGACATAAGGTACTTGGCTCAATGCACATAACATGTGTAGCTATATTTTGATTTGAATTTTGATTATACATGTATCATGTTTTATTTATACAGGCGAAAAACATGTGAATAGATTGGTTTATAAAATTCCTTAGGGATTTGTGTTCAAGCTTTTTTCGTATTGCACTTGAAAGTAATAGGTCAGTTTGCCAGTCTAAGACCTATGATTTGTTTTGTAAATTTGAATATAATAATAGAAAATGTCGAAATTTGAGGTCCAGTCTGGTTAGAATTTTAGCATAACTTTAGATGCTAGACATGGAGTGCCAGTTTATATGGAAAACATAAAAAAAAACTGTATCTGTCAATTTGTTAATTACATTTAAGAATTTAAGTTTTTCACTGTCTGAAAAAATGCTTAGATTATTACATTTTTAACATTACTCTTACACTTAATTTTTAAAAATAAAAAAATTAATGAATATACATGTACATTGTTATATTTACAGACAGTTGCATTAGATGGTACATTGTTTCAGAAGTCTGGTGTAATATCCGGTGGTGCTAGGTAGGTTTACATTTATTTTAATGATAAATTTATTGATATCTTCATCCTTAATAAAACAGAATTTCTTTGGTTGAAAGCTTTTGAGTGATTCAATTGATATGCCTGTTCAACACTATCATATGGCTCATCTTGCATTCCTGAAGTATTATGAGTGAAATGTCTAAAAAGTGAGAAAAAAACAAATTAATTGTGTATTTTTTTTGGTCTGACAGAGTTTTGGGTTTTGTCAGACTGAAATTTTGACAATTTTTTTTTAACTTTCTGGAAGTCTGTATTATGGAGATAATCTAGATCCAGTGCTTTGTTAAATACATGTAAACAACTTCTGTGATGACTTTCTGAATTATTTTTCAGTGATTTGAAAGCTAAAGCAAGAAGATGGGATGAAAAGATGCTAGGACAATTAAAAAACAAGAAAGATGTTTTATCAAATGAGTTGCGAGAACAGTTGAAAAAGAAAAGAAAAGAATCTGAATTAAGTACTATCAGATCACAGTTAAAAGGTCTGGAGACCAGACTGAAATACTCAATCACAGATAGAGACAATACTGTAAGTTTACATTGTAATTCCCAAAGTGTACCCTTGCTCATTCTGTTTGAATCAACTAAGATTTTAGTATTTTTGAAACTTGTTGAAATAAGTTCAACCATCAACAGTAGTGATTGTAAATGTAATGGCATCATTTGAAGACAATAATATATATATATATATATATATATATATATATATATATATATATATATATATATATTCAGTTATTGTATCAATATCTTTTATACATGTACATGGTTATTAATGCTTTTTTTATGCACATTCCACTCTGAGCATGTTGGTTAAACGAAGTCCCTTATGTAAATAATTCAATAACCTGATGTTATAAATGTAAATTCAAACAACTGGTTTCATATCATCTACTGTTTACACTTTTCAATTCAGCAGTCACATAATGTAAACACCAAACTTAACTTTACACACAACTGATTTTTTTCTGTTTGCTGTCATTCTTAGAAAACAAACAGATTATGATTGGAAAAAAGAAGTACATGTATTATCTAAGTAATCATGTCATCTTTAGAAATTTTTTTATATCTATTCTTTCATTATGTTTTAATCTGTAATGCTTGGTTTTTTTAACCTTTTTTAGCAAAATAAACATCTGATGCAAAATGAGAAAGATCTGAATACATATAATGAAATGCTGAAATCATTTGCAGTGAGTACATTTAGTGATATTTTTAAATCTAGAAAAAGTTTTATGTTTAGAGTATATTTTATGGCACGAAATATTTACAGGAGTAAAATGACCAGCTTAATAATATTCAAATGTACATGTATATATTACTTAGTATTTGCTGTGACGGATAAACTTGATATGTTCTTGTAAAATTAAAGTATTTGCAACATGAGTACTACTGTTTGATAAAGAACTTGGTGGCTGAGGGGTCCAAAGTACACACATACAGATCACAGCATTTCACTGCCAGGTATAAATCTCACATGGGCAGTTCCTAGTGTTAGAAAACATTTCAGTGTGTTTGCCAAAGGTGGGTGGTTATTTACTTTCAAAATCCCAGCAATAGACATCTCAATATAAGTGAAAAAAAAAATTTTTGCCATATACATGTAAATGTACTAGTTTGTATATGCTGTATATGTTATCGGTGCATTGTCTTAGTCTGTATGTATGGTTAAAATAAGAGAAATGACTGCGGCGTAAACATCATTATTCCGCTCCCCAAAACATAAATGAATACAAATTTTCTTTTTGCAGCCAAGAATGCAAGAAATGGAAAGAAGAATGGCAGAAAGAGCAGAAAAGATAAAAGTATTGAGAGATAAAATGAATACAGTAGAAGATGAAGTATTTATACATTTCTGTATTCAGATTGGTGTAGACAATATCAGGTATATAGTCAAAGGGGGTTTATTAATAATCTATCATATACAGGTTTAAATAAAAAAGGTGTAGTTTAAGGAGAAATAGATTTTAATACTTTATATATGTATATTAAGACCTTCATCCATGACACCAAAAAAATGGGCATTATAGTCAAGTCGTCTCTGTATGTAGCTGGCATTTATAGTTGAAATACCTTAAATTAGTAGTATTAAATGGCAGGTGGTATTTACTTAGTGGTTGCTGTACCAGATTTTGCTATATACACATAAATGTACTTGTTTGTATATGCTGTACATGTTTATGGCACGTTAACTGAAGTCTTTGTACATGTATTTTTGAAATTAAAAAAAAATCTAAAAAAATTTTGTTTTCAGAGATAATTTACAAGAAGTGAATAAACTACATAAAGATCTGAGAATAGCTTAGCATAGATATTGTATTTCAAGTTTCTTTTGTCAGACAAAGGATTTTGAACATATATGTGATGGTGTTAAAATAGTTAACATTAATATTTCCTGTCTAAAACTTTAAGCCGTGTCTAAATAATACAGAAGAATTTCATAAAAACTTTTGTTTTAAATGTGCATCTAAACTATATTTGCTTGCAGACAATTTGAAGAAAGAGAGTTGTTGGTACAACAAGAAAGAGCAAAGAAGAGATTGGAGTTTGAAAACCAAAAATTTAGATTACAAAACCAAATCGAATTTGAGAAGTCAAGAGACACAATTGGTAGGTTTACAGCTAAGTGGTTCATTCATTAGTTGAACATGTTTGAATAAATTTTGGCTTTGCTTTAGTTTTTTTTTTAAATTGATTATGTAATAAAACAGATCATGATTTATGTGTATAATTTAAAATGTAGTTAAACCTTTTAAAAATTTCTAAACCATTAAACTATGCTGAAAGTCAAGGTCATACTGAAAAACAGAACAACAAGTTTATTTTTCTTATTGGATGATTCTTTTTGAAGTTGAGGGTTTGTCTTGGATCAACACAGAGTTAGTGATATTGTAAAACTTTAAGAGAATAAACAATATCAGTGCCTTTATGTACATGTTGCACATATTACTGTCTAATTAATAAATAAATATCTATTATTGTTGTTTGTATGCTGTATTTCAGCAAATGTGAAAAAATGGGAGAAAAATGTTTCTAATGACGAGAAGGAATTAGAAAAAGTAAAGAATGATGAAGCAAGACATATGAAGGTAATGTTTCTATAGGCACAACTCACATTAATTGTTGTATGTCTTTAATGTCAAACTTGAGTGTACAATTGTTCACAAAGGGACTTATACCTAAATGGAATCAATTTAAATACAAAGTAAAATCTACAGTACTGGTATGTACCTTATCTTTATGATACTGTGTTAATTATTTTGGGGACTAGATATGCAGGAAAGTCATGTTGTTTGTTTAACAGCTTAATAAAATTACTTAATTTGAAAGTCAAAGAAAAATCTTGGATCAATTTAGCAATTGCCTTGGCCATTAAATTCCCTGTTTTGGGTCTAGAGCCTCTATAGCTAAGTGGTTTTAACATCACAGTGTCCCTCACCACATAGATTTGAATCTGGCTATTGGTTAACAGTTATTATTAAACAGTTATATTTGACATAGCGAAAAAATATCCATACCCTTATGAATAGGCCTCTTACCTTTTTTGGCCTTTTTTTAACACTTTGTGTATGCCATTTGAAAATTTTGTTTTGGATGATTTGGCTAATAAGAATCATTGTTGTAAGATATTCACTTTTTATTTCATCAGTTTTTTGTCAGTGCAAGTGCAAATATTATATTTAAATAATGTTAAATAAAATATTAAATAATAATGATTTAAATTCATGAAGGTTTCACATCTTATTCTTAAAGAATAATGCAATAATTTTCCAATTCATAGTATAATGTGATAATGTCAAGTATATGTGTGATGCATGTGGGCAAATTTTTAAACTTAAAGATACTTGCATTTAGACATTAACTTTTTCATAAAACAAGGTGAAATATTACAAAATATGTCTCAATTTTTTCCAGGTCATTGATGAAGAAATGCAAAACCAGGAAAGATTTAAAAACCAGAGACTCACTCTTAAATCAGAGGCTGATGATGCTGAGTCTGTTATAAATGAAATAAAGAAACGTTTGTCATCCCAACAGAAAGAAATAACAGCAATGCAAAAACAAATATCATCTATAGAGGTTAAACTAGAACAGAAGAGGGCAGATAGACATAGTTTACTGAAAGCTTGTAAGGTAAATAATGTTGAGATTTATTTGCAGTATAGATGTATAATCTACTGCCGCATACTGTATGTGCATGCAAGAAAATTTCAGAAAAAATGAATTTTTCTTTAGGAGTGTTATTCTTTTGAGCAGCCAACATTTTTAATATGCATATTTTAATGTCATCAACTGTACAAGGATCTATAGATTTAAATTCACATGTTCATTTAGTAATGATTCAAAATTGCTCTTTAGAATAAGTAAATTATAAATTAGTTATATACATGCACACATGTACATGTAGTTATAAGGTCTGTCTGGAATCATTTCATAACTTGTAGCTTGTAGGAGGGCCTCTACCTATCTGAAGAAATCAAAAAACATTTATTTCATTTGTTTTTCGATGTGTTATAGATGGATGATATACAGCTGCCGATGAAGAAAGGAACAATGGATGACATTAGTCGTGAAGATGAGCCATCTAGTCAGCCAGATGGAAGTACATCAGAGACACCCATGGATAGTATGAGTAGCCAAGGAGCCAAAGCTATATATGAACGAGAAGCACAGATAACAATCGATTATGATTTGTTAGATGAAGATTATAAAGATGTATGTATATAATTAATAACTGAGAATGGACATTTATAATTAGTCTGATTATGGTGACTATGTTCAAGTTTGATTATCAGAAGAAGTTGGGTCTATGAGTGAAAAGACTGTATTTCTGTTTTAATAGCCTTTTTGCCTGTTTATTAAAATGCTTTAAAGCTGCATTAAGTTTTCCAAAGAAAAAATTAAAACGGTGCTAATCTAATTAATGATGTTCCTAATGAACAATGTTACATTTCGTTCAACAATAAAAGCTCGAATAAATACAGAAACAACAATATTTTCCCAGCGAGATGTAGCATGTGGGATCTAATATTAGAACATGGTCACGTCATGAAAAAACCGGGTCATTTAAACACAACTTTCAAAACAGTGAAATTCGATAAATTAAACACAGAAATTCGTTGAATTTGTCATTTGTGACTTAGTAAGGGATACATAACACCATTTCAAATACATATGGATATTAATTAATGCAATTTGTCGTGTTTCACCTTTGATTCATGGGTTTTTCCATACATCCGTGCACATGCTCCAAGCTCATAATAATTATCGTTAAACATTGATCAACCGGTTAGAGGATTCCATTTATTTACAGCTAAATGGAATGAAATTTTAGAAAATGAATCTCACGGATCGTGATTAGAAGTTATCTATTTTTAAAAAATATATTTTTAGAAAACCAAAAAAATTCAGAAAATTGAAAAACTAAATGCAGCTTTAAAAGGTAACTCTAGTCATTTTTGGCTTTCTGTTGGTTTTCTTGTATTCAGTGTATATCATTATAATGAGATGGTTTTAAATTCCTTGCTTTATAAATACTTATAGAATCTTTTACATATAGGTGCCTTGGTGGCCGGAAGATTTAAAGTGTCCGCTTACACAAACTCATGCCACTTAGTGCAAGGTTCAAATTTCACTCTTGTTAGTTCATCTTGTGTAAAAATTGTCAATATGGCCATTTGTACAGGCGCTTTGGTTTTTTCATCATGTAGAATGGATGCTATAAAATTGAGAAGATATTGATTAAGGTGTTAAAATACTTTCTTTCCATTAAGTTTACAGTACTTTTCTAATACCTAGTGTTGCTTTAATATTTGTTTTACTTGATAAGATATATTTATTATCCTCTCAAAAAAGTTGCCATTGTAAGACCTCTGATATTTAAGGTGTTTATGTGGTTATGTAACTTGTCATTTCAGTTGGACCATCAAGATGATGTAAAGAAGACACTAGATCAGTTAACTAAAACATGTTCTGATATGAATAGTACACTTCATAGGATTAATGCTCCTAATATGAAAGCCATGGAAAAGTAAGTTTGAACAAAATTTTATACTCATCTTGAAAAGGTGAAAAACCTTTAAAAAAGGTAATTAAGATATACAAAACACATTTTTTCACAGCTACCAATTTCAAATATCTACAGACTTGTAGGGTTATGAAATTTTAGTCTGATTTCTGAGCTATATATGTTTTCTAAGCAAACTGAAAAATTTACATACTTATGATTGAGAATCCTGTTGTTTATAGCTTTCAAATTCATTAAATAGGAAGTAAGAAAGAGTTATGTGAAATCATTGCATGTGATGTGAGTAAATACATGTGCATAAAATGTATTGGTCAAAGAGTTTTGATGGGTAAAATGTTGAATGATCTTTTTATTGCCCAGATGTTTATATAAAGTATATGGATTATATGAAATTAACATACATTGTATATCTTGTAGACTGGATGGTGTTAGAGAAAGATTCCAGGAAACTTCAGAAGAATTTGAAAATGCCAGAAAGAGAGCCAAAAAAGCCAAACAGAATTTCGAGAAAGTCAGAAAAGAGAGATATGACAGATTTATGCATTGTTTTGAACATGTAGCTACCAGAATAGATGAAATATACAAGGTTTGTAATCTTATACATATATGTTATTAGGCCCCAGTTTCACAATCGTTCTTTTACTTAGATTTTCCCTAACTTACCGGTATATTTGGTAAATTTTAGCAATCTCTTTCTGAGTTATAAATAAACATTTGTGATAAAACTAAAGACAGATGTTACAAGCTTGAAGTAATCTTCAAAAAAAACCTTAAATTACAAAATACCTCAACAATGGACAAAATTATTAAGGTTTCAAATTTACTAGATTTAAGATAAAGAAAATATTAAGGAGTGAGTGTGAAACCCGGAGCATATTGTTATAACATCACAACAAATGCAGTATGTATGCAGTATCACAACAATAATGAAATTATTTAGTTTGTATTTTAAATGTAATGCCAAAAAACACAGTTTTATTATGGTTTATTAGTGTACCCCGTTACATGTTTAAGGCAATTTTCCATCTTATTATATTCAGATGGGAAAAATGGAAATTCAGACTTGGTGTCCAGAATATTAAGGTTAAGAACATGGAAGGAATATGGAAATACAATGTAGTACATGAACTTAATGTTGCTAGAAAAATAGTAAAGGTCTTTCTTTCAAATATCCAGTTCAGCCACTTTTTGTATTAGTGTTTGGGTCGTTTATTATAGTGACAGATACGGTTATTTATTCAAACAACTGAATATTTTGTTGTGAAATAAGGAGGGAAAAACATAACAGAAAGATTAATATTCTTGTTCTGTTTATTATTTATAGGCTTTAGCTAGAAATCAAAGTGCCCAAGCTTTCCTTGGACCTGAGAATCCAGAAGAACCCTATTTAGATGGTGTAAATTACAACTGTGTTGCACCAGGTAAAAGATTCCGTCCCATGGATAATCTGTCTGGTGGAGAAAAAACAGTTGCAGCATTAGCTTTACTCTTCTCAATTCACAGGTAGGATTTTATTAATATCTTAGTGAATTCTAATGAAACATTGTACAGTGCATAAACTTTAATAGCTTGTTTCAAATGTCTATTTTAAGACCTTACAGAATTAGTTGACAACATTTGTATTTTAGTTATTATAGGTATCTAGTGAGACATAGAAGATCAAATACTTTGTTAATTTTTCCAAAATACATGTATTTGTCAGACCTGATTATCCTGATTTTGACCCAATTGCTTTAGGATAGTGCTTCAAAGACGCATCTTGGATTTAATCCATTGCCCTTAGTCATAAAGTATTGCTTAGGTAATGGCCCCAGCAGTATAACTGATTGACAATTGCATCTATTTTAGCTTAGCTTGTGCCAATAGACTAAAAATATGCTATTATAAAAATATTTTGTCTAATTATTTATTTGAAATCACATGTTGAAATGTCTTTTGTTTTTAACAGTTACCAACCAGCACCGTTCTTTGTTCTGGATGAAATTGATGCAGCATTGGATAACACAAATATTGGAAAGGTAAGTTTTATTTACCATTGTCGCGCTTCAAAGAAATTTCTTCCATAGCGATATGTTATCTTGCCAGGGTACATGGAACTATGTTGGTAAATCTGCCGGGGTACCTAAACTCAAGTAACATTAAGCGGCATAAGAGAAGTAACTCTTACATTGCTAAAGTAGCCTACAGTAAACAAACACATGGAGGTTCACAAATCGCACAGAAAACAAAATTGAAGTCAAAAGAGCCAAACTAGTGCCATCAAATACAAACAAAAGTAATAAGTGGCAGCAAAAACTTTCAGGGAGTAATTATGTAAATAAGTGTGGGGCTCAGGGTACATAAATCTTTGACAGGGTACATGGGGCCGTGTAACCTGCCAAAAACCTGTATAACTTATATTACATGTATATGTGATAGATCAATATAGTAGTGGTTTTTCTAGACAGTACATGGTAAGATATTTAATATATTATCTATAGAAGACAGTTTTCACATGAATGAAAAAAAAGATAATAAAAGATTCTTCTGTTACTTGTTTTTCCTGCAAATGTATAAAAATGATACTGTGTTTCTACTGTGTAGATGATGTTTGGTAAATATTCTTAATGAATTTACATGTAATATATGAGTTTGTTCTGATTTTAATCAGGTTGCCTCCTACATAAGAGAACAAGCAGAATCTAGCTTTCAGTGTGTGGTTATATCTTTAAAAGAAGAATTCTACAACAGAGCTGATCATCTTATTGGTATATACCCTGAGGTAAGTCACCTACTTGGTTAGGGGAGTCTGCATTGTGCACAGAATATATCTATTTAATGTATCAGTAAATTCTAAGCTCACCTTGGTATTTTGAAGATATATTTCTGTGTGTATTTATCAGTTTCATTTGCTACATTTTCTGAAAGTTTTTTCCATATACATGTAGTTAACTGTCAGCTAGTTATGAAGTATTAGCGCATGGTTGAAAGGACTTCTTCATACCTATTTCCATTCAGTGATAAACCAAGAAAATGCTAGGTATATTAGGGGTCATGTTTGGTCCAAAGTTATTGAATTGAAATATCATAAATAATATACCCTTATATCTCTCTTTAAAGATTATGTGGAAAATATGATGACTCAGTCAACCTAAAGTACAAAGTACATGTACATGTATGTAAAAACATTCTTCACATGTGATGATTTTTATACTGTAAACAATTATTTGAAATATGAAAAGTTTATTGTTTCTTATGTTATTCTATGTACAAGAGAATTAACTCCCAATTTTTATTTTTCACCGACAAATGTTTGAACTTTTTGCTTGATCAGTTATGCAGGTGAGCTACCATGTGTTTCTAACAACTCTGGTTATTATGATTTATTTTTATGTTAATACGCTACCTTTGTTTTACAGCAAGGTGATTGTGTTATAAGTCATGTACTGACTCTGGACTTAAATGAATATCCAGATGCTCTCACTCAAGATGACGATAGTCCTAATAAACTACATAGCTGAGAAATGTGGAGTATTTTACTTAATAGTACACTTCATACAAAGTTGACAATACTAGATGTTAACTTCCAAAGTTACAGTAAAATTTATGTATGAAAAATGCCAGATTTCAATTTATGTATGAAGAATGCCAGATTTCAGTTTAAGAAAGGAAAATGTAAAGCTACGCAGTCAAACGAAATTAATATTATACAGTTTATGTTTTCATGGATTACAAGGTTACTTTTTAGCAAGCCTAAGTATGTTTCCTATTTGGAATAAAGTTTACAAGTGAGCACTGTTTAAGTTGAAAGTTAAGATATGTACTTGTTGTTTATGGTATTTCTTCAGTTTCTTTTGAAGAGAAAGACTGATCTGACGATGAAGAAGTTCTGCATTTAATACATCATACATTGATTATCTACTTTCATTGTTACAGTAAAACTGTAGATCTTTTGTTTGTGGTAAAATGTTAGAGTATTGTAATATATTAAACATTTACTTAATATTGCATTCATTTTAAGTAATGAATATTTTGAAACTATTTTTAAAAGTTCATGTAATGTCATGGTAGATTGCATTCTGCCATATTGTTTTTCCTAGTGTTGCCCCACATAGCAACACAACATTGGGTGTCTCTCAGGTCATTAATGCATTAATAAGATGCTTTAAAGACTGTCAATTCAACTTAAACTTCCTTTACTTAAATATTTATACCTACAGAAGAATACCTCCACACTTTTCAACCACTGAAAATGACTGTGTATACACACAGATAAAATTAATCAAAGCCAGAGAAGAGCACTTTAAAGTTGATCACCTCTGCAATATTTTAAAATCTTAGAGTGACCTAAGACAGTACTTTCCAGTTTGACTGCAAGACAGAACTGCCCAGCATCAACATGAGATATTACTTTCCAGTTTGACTGCAAGACAGAACTGCCCAGCATCAACATGAGACAGTACTTCCCAGTTTGACTGCAAGACAGAGCTGCCCAGTGTCAAAAAGAGACAGTACTTACCAGTTTGACTGCAATACAGAACTGCCCAGTGTCAAAAAGAGACAGTAGTTACCAGTTTGACTGCAAGACAGAACTGCCCAGCATCAACATGAGACAGTACTTCCCAGTTCAACTGCAATACAGAACTGCCCAGTGTCAAAAAGAGACAGTACTTACCAGTTTGACTGCAAGACAGAACTGCCCAGTGTCAAAAAGAGACAGTACTTACCAGTTTGACTGCAAAACAGAACTGCCCAGCATCAACATGAGATAGTTCTTCCCAGTTTGACTGCAATACAGAACTGCCCTGTTTTACTACCAATGTGACCTAAAGAAAGTACTGTCCACTATGACCTTAAGAGTCTCTCCAGTTTACCTTGTATAAGTGTAACTTGTGCTAATTGTACTCTTGAAGTTGATCTGAGTATCTTTACTTCAAGAAAATTAATCATAAAATACCCATGTAATTTTCATAAGAACTTGACATGTGTGATTTGGTCATTTGATATCTTATTTGAAGATAAAACATTTCAAAATTGATAATTTGTGAAAAGGAGGGCATATCTATCATGTTAAGTTTTTCAAGCACTTCTGAATTAAAATATTGAACAGTTGTATGACTATTGTTTTTGAAGCAATTCTGATTTAAAACATTGAACAGTTGTATGACTATTGTTTTTCAAGCACTTCTGAATTAAAATATTGAACAGTTGTATGACTACTGTTTTTGATGTTTAATAATGTCTTTTAAGCACATGATCAGTTATAGATATGATTATCACTCTGGGAAATATTTTACTGATTAGAGCTTTGATTGTTCAATATGGGTTGTTTAGTAAATGTATCACCAGAATTTATTATTTATGTATTAGTTTTAGCAATTTTTGTACAATTGAATAATTATTATGTAAATTTAACTTATTTTTAAGATTTTTAATGTTGCTATATTATTTGATGATTTTAAATTCAAAAATCATTAATGTTTTTAATAAATTTCATGAAAGTGTTTAATTTAGCATTGATATTGGCTCGTATTGTGTATTATGGTGAATTTTCTCTTTTACCATTTTCTTCTTTCTGCTCTGTATGTTCTGATTTTCTCTGATATATTGTATATAAAATAGAAACATCTGCAAATATAGACTTTCATGGTTTTGGTATTTAAAGGCACTTTTTAGCTGGTTTAAATTTTTGCAGTTTAGTGATTATCTATATTCAATATGTAAATTAAATTTCAAGGTGGATATCTTTTAAAATTTGCTCATAGGCCATGCTAATGCTAACTTTGAAACAGCAACTTTCTCTACTGAAACAAAAACTGAAAATTTATACTTTTAAAAATCCAGATTGACCACCCTTAAAAATTTAATGACATTGAATACACTTCTTACTGTAAAGCAAGAGCAGAGAAAAGATATGGTGCTCTGTATGTACACCCATTTAAAGAGTATTTTAAATTTGAGGAAAATATTTCTTGGATGTTGGAGTAAGTCGCTAGTTCAAAACAGGATCTTACATCTTTCCTAACTCTAGGATTTGCCATAGTGGGATTCAAACCATACAACTGAGAAGCAGTGATCCAAAGGCCTGTGCTTTAGACTATTCAAATAACCAAGACCCTCAAATTCTCTTTTATGTAAAAAACAAAAGAATTATAAGTTTTGAGGCTGTTAGAAATGCAGCCAAATTTTGAACACTGTCACTTATGTCATAAATTATGTCATCATATACATAGTCATCATCTTCATTGTAACCATCATCACCATCACCATCCCCATCATCATTATCATCATCATCACCATGTATGTTTTTGTACTGTATAACCAATTACCTAAAAGTCAGATAATCAACCATACATAACTCCATTCATTTTTCGGATCTGTACATTAGATCTGATGCTTTATTTGTCAGTACATTTTCAAATACATGTATATAGAACATCATTTGCATGTACAACTAGATCATCATGTACAAGGCAGCAAAGTGTTCACATTAATTTTACCTGTTGTGTGGTATCATTATTAGGTGTTCATTGTAATATAATGTTGATATATGTCAGATGTCTGTACTTAATTAGTGCTTAAAATATTTACATCTTCTTGCATTGTAAATTGGGAAATAAATGTGTTCATTTTATTTTCATGTAAATTTTAAAGAATTTCCCAAATAAAAAATTAATATTGCATTTTAATCATGTTGTCACCCTTTGGCTTGAAAAGAACAAATTGATTTTTTTTTTTACATGAAAATTTATTGCGTCAAAAATTTCCAAATTTATAGTTAATGTTTGTTTTTTTGTTAACACTAATATTTTTTATGTATAGATATGGAAGATTTTTTATTCAAAATGAATCAAGGATTTGTTTGAAAATTTCACTCTTAAAACTATATCCATATGTAATTTAAAATAATTTAAACTAAATTTAGTTCTTCAGAAAATAATCCAAACTTTATTTTTCTTGCAGATTAGTTCAAAATGCATTAAAATCACGAGTAATTATTAATCTGTTTACTTAGACTTAGACTTTATTATGGTCTACTTAATCCAATTTCAGCAGTTAGATTGTGTATTCTGTTGTTCGAGTTTAGATAGAGATAGTCCATGTTAAATATTTTTTGGCTATTAGTATATTCTAGTTCCTTTAGTGACCCTTCTCACACTAGGACACAATTGTTCAGAGATCTGTTACCTTAGCCATTTGGCTACTACTAATAAAAATTTCAATTTGTTTGTATCTGGCAATATTACATTTATTTGACATTTCCAAGAAAAAAAGTTACTGTTCAGAGTTATATTATATATATCAGATAGAAGTAACATACATATATTTATTTTGTTTATCCATCATGGAAATGGTCAATTGATTTTTAACATTTCATGAACCATGTTGCTAGGCTAACAGAACACTGAATAACTGGCCTCCAATAGTTAAATATTTTGTGGCAATATTTTCATTCTATGTATATGTTTTCATTATTACTTGTTAAATATAGTTATATAATATATATATACATATATATTGTTTAAAGTTCTTATTATCATTTTATTTTTAACCAGGTTTTCATGTTCAAGTAAAACCTGCCTAAATTGAACTCTTAGTACAAAACCAAGCACCTGCCTAGAACATACCATTTCATGGCATTTATATTGCTTGTTAAATTAACTAAAAACCTAACTCCTGACAAATCTGTTTAGGTATTAGTTTTTCCAGAATCTGCTGTTGAAAACTTTTATGATTGAAATAAATTAAATTTTATGAAAAAAAAATTTGCTTATGATGATCATGATTCTGACTGCACTGGATCTTCATTTGGCTTTTCAGGGATAGGATTATGTTGCTTTGACGTAATCAGATAATTACTGCTACTTTCAGACAATCAAATGAGTATGATGCAAATAATGCCTTTGAAATTCTTTTCAGTCATTAAATCATTTTGTTATGTAACTGATAGGGCAATTCTGATATTTATGAAATTTTAGCTTTCCCTGAATGTTAGCAAGTTAGCAAAATAATAAAAAGGAAAATGTCATTGTAAATTTGGAGGTTCTTTATGGTTGTTTAACATTACACCAATTATAATCCTTTGAAAACCTGGTTTTATTTGAAATGTCTGTGACTTGTTTATTTACAAGTTGTTTTCTCATTTTAACTTGTATATATTTCATAGAAAATATATTTTATTATTTCATGATCAATTTTGTATTGTGTTAGTCATTAAAAGTATTGACAGTACATAAATTATATGGTTTTTTTTTAGTACACAAGTAATTTATAATGCAGTTTTTCGAATTGATTTTCCACCAAAGATTTAGTAACCACAAGTAACACAGTACACACACACACACACACACACACACACACACACACATGTATATATATCATTTGACACATGTATTTGTCTTTAATTGAGTTAAGTTCGAGTTTTTCCAGTAAAAACAGGGTACATGTTATTTGCAAGATAAACAATTTTCATATCATTTGGCTCAGATGTTTAACATCTCTGCCATTTCTTTACTCGTATTTTAGCATTTTAAAGAGTTTGGCAATAAATTTATGGAGACAAAAAATAAATAGACTTTGGTTTTTCAAAATACTGATGCAATAAGCAAGGTGTCAGAGTTATAGAGGATCGATATAATAAGGTGTTACTGTAATTTAAATGTACATGTAGCTTCTAGATTTCATATAGAGGGTTTTACTGTATGGGTCTAGAAGTTCTACTAGTTTACTTGCTAGTACTATTATGAAACCCTAATGGTATTTGATGCAAAATGTAAATAGGCTATTGTTTAACACAAACTTATTAATGTTCAAGAGGCAACATCTAATAAGTGTTACTGTCTTGGTAGCTCAGAGGTAGAGATTTCATCTTGAGAGTGGCTGGTTGTGGATTCAAACCTGGCTAGGTCATACAAATGACTGAATTTAAAGTTTAAGAAAGTGAGATATTGCTTCTTTGCCTGGTGCTTGTTATAAAGAGAACAGAGGATTGACTGGTTCACCTGTGGCCAAGATAATGTGACAACAACTGCAACAAAAAGTAACATGAACAATTATATCCTACTATATCTACCTCTTGGAGACTTGTGAAAGAGCATTGACCTTAAGAAGGTAATGTTTAGGGTTCGAACTGTGGCATGACCACATAGGAATTAAAACTTTGAGATACTGCTCCATCGCCTGGGGGAGTGTTATGCATGTCTGCATCATACTGACTCAGCGAGCTAGCAATTAAAAAACAAGTCAACCTAAGTATGCACTAGTAAAAGACAGACCAAGTTGGGACTAGTTACAAGCTATCGGAAGACTTAAAAGGTATAATAAACAATGACGACTCAAGTTGAATATTATGTACCTGTATTTACACATACTTAAAATTTACACATTACAAAAACGGTATACTTAATATCACAGTTTCAAATACATAAAATGTATGAAATAATTGTAAATAAAATTATCTTCTTTAAAATTTATAATCACTTTTATAACACCAGAAATGTTAAAAAACTAATGACCATAATTTTTATCTCCGAGTAAAATATAGTGGAAATGGCTCACTAGTATGCACTATATTTTTAATAAAACAGCTGGAGGAATGTTATACCACAGACTTTTTAAAAATTAAAAAATATTTCTTGAAGTGCATCTATAACCTAAGAAACTTATGTTTTCTCAAAAGCATTTATCATTGGGTCCTTGCATGATCATGTAGATTCAAGCTTTTTGAATGGTCAAATATATCCATGATTAATTTTATTTTCATTATTTAGAAAATATTGAATTTAAATCTGAGAAAATATTTAATAAGGCAAAAAAAAGTTAATTTTCAATAAAAAGGCATTAACAACTAGCTTTCATTGGAGAAGCTTAGTGCATATACTGTTTTAAACTGATGTATTGTCTATGTAGACAAGATATATCAATCATTGTTTCTTTAATTACTCTAATGTTTCCTTTTCTCTTGGATTGACATTAACACAGTTGTTAGCGGTGCTTTAAAAACATTGCAGATTTATGTTTCCAAGATTTTTAACTCTTTCAAACACAATTAATTGAAAATGAGAAGCTCTAAGAAGAACTCATTTTCTTCAAGTATTAATTAAGATCAACACAATCATTTCATGCTTTTTGTTGTACAGGCACTTGTTGGCCAGCAATAGCTGGACCGTTGACCATTGGTTTCTCATTAGCTTTATAACGGATGTGTTCAGCCATCCCTGGAAGTCTGGAAAAGTAGTTACGAGCCAGTACATGGCGCTGTTGGACTTTATGTATAAATATGTGTCCATATCCCTGAAAAAGAGTAAGAAACAACTTAAAATTTGATGACTATTTCAGAACAAGGAATTAAGAATTTTTTTTTAAAGATTTGAAATATACTTTAAAATGTTTCATTCCTTGCAATCACAGCTTGCAAACTTTGCATTAATTTTAATCTTTGCAGATATTTTTACCTTGTTTTACATTTGCTGTTTTTTTTAATCATCTGAAATAATGCAGTTGAGCTATTATAATCTATCAGATAAGTGCATCAAACTACTGTTTATTAATTGACCAATAAAACCCAATACAAATTCACACTACATTAATCTTTGATTTGAAACTTATTTTTATCTGTTTTCTATATATCAGCAGGCTTTACCAATGTACAGAAGGTCCATATGATTACTCCCCAAATAAGTCAGGTAAAAAGTAAATACTTTGTTAACAACTTTGTAACTTAATTTATCATTATTACTATTATTATTTTATTATTATTATTATTATTACTTTATTGCATGATATTATGTGTGTACCTCTTCCAAGTCCACTAATTTCTCATGAGCTGATGCTTCATCCTTCGTTAGTAAGATACAGTTCCATGGGGACCACTCCTGGTGTTTATCCCATCGCACTAAGAGCAAATCATATAGATCTTCCCAAGCACTCAACACACTCTGGCTGCTCCAAATCTTCTCCACCAAATAACGTAAATCTTGTTCCTAAAGAACAGAGCAGAAAAATAATTGGATAATGTTGATTTAAAACACCTTAATTATTCTAAATTTTCAGTCCAGTAAGATACTTTAGATGAAACATGCAGATATTGTTACCTATCTCCTACAATTTCTCAACAAATTAGAATGATAGCCCATCAGTGAATGGACTCTATTGGAGACATATACAATGAGATCTTCTATGAAACACCCTTTCATTTTATTTCTGACCCTTTCATTTTATTTCTCTCTCAGTGGTGTTAATTGTTTTCAATTACTGGTGTATAAAAACATTAAAAAAATTAAGTCTAGTCTAGAATGTGCATGTTTAGTTTTAATGACTGAAAATTAAATCATAAAAAGACAGATAGTTTTTGATACTGTCATGTGACTAAAGCAGAGTATACGTTTTCAGACAAGATTTACTCTGTAATTCTTTGTTTCAAACATTTTTGGACTTGGTTTTACATGAAAATAATTGATTCCTTCAGTTTAATTATGCAAAAATCATTTATTTATGAAAAATAATTGTTCTACAAAAATTTTAGAGTATGATGTAGTGATGAACTTATAAGACATACCTGTAACAAGAAAGCAATCTTTGAGCCATCTCCGTAAGCCTCCTCACTTCTTCGTAGAGCCTTGAGCATATGTCTATATGTACTAAAGTCTTGTCTGGTCCTGGCATCATTATCAATCTTACCACAGCGACGACATTTACCAACAGTACGGGAGTTGGAGGATAAAGTGAATTCTGTTGATGGCAGATACTGGTTGCAGCTTGGACAGAAGTAGATATTTTGTCGTAGAGTTGAGGGATCTTGTGGCACCTGTAAAGGCACAAAGGATATTCATGTACATGACATTTTTAATTACAAGGTAGTAGTGAAACTGAAAAAAATCTTAGAACTAGACAGGATTTTAATTATTTCAGAAATTTCAAGGAAATACATGAAATCTGTACCCACACTTTTGCAATGTAACTTCTGTTTAACATGCCACTTGTTTCTGGAAATAAATTTAGCATCTACTGATTTTGTCCAGTTGTCTGTTTAGTATTAACACTATCTATAGTAGTATAGTGTCTAAATGGAAATATACTACCATAAAAATAGATATAAGAATTGTTTCATGTGGCTCATGTCAAAGTGGGTTTTTTTTTTTTTTTTTGTAAAATTGCATTACAAAAAGAAAATCTTAAAAAAAAGAAAACAAATGAGAGTAATTTTTACCTTAAGTAATTTAGCAGCTTCAGGATTAAATGTAGGCGTTTTAATGTACTGTAAGAAAAGTGTTGATATTCTTTTCCTTAATCCTTCTAGATTACCCTCTTTAACACCTCTCATTAATAAATCAGCCTCTCTGTCAATCAATTCAATAATTTCCTGAGTGAGTTTACAGTCATGTTCCTGAAATTAAATGTTTAAAATTGTTTATCATATTTTTCGATCATGTAATATCATCCATTGTATGCCTTGTGTTAAATTGTAACACATAAAATCTTTGTTACTCAAATCTAATTTAAAGCTGTTACAGGGGTGTACTGTTATTGTATTTTTGTATTATATGCACAATTAAGCATTATGCTGTCATGTTTGTGAAAAAAGAATACATATACAATGTATTTTTTATAACTTTCTTAAAATATTTGTTAATGATTGCCAAGGACATAATTCTTTATTATACGAAACACAATTTATTTTTCCACAAATATCCTTTTTTAATAAAATACTTTTTATACCTTTACTGTGTGTTTTAGGGTAAGTAAGACATCCAGCCTTTCATCTTGTGTAAGATATTTCATGTTTATACTGTTATATATATCCCGTAATTCTTTAGCTCGTATTGTATATGGTGTATCCATTTCTGTTGACTTTCCATCAAATCCTTTCCATTTCTTTGGAGCTGCAGCCTGTAAATACAAAGGAAATATCATTAAAAATGACATATTTTACATACTGAATTTAAGTATTAAGATGAGTAGCTATAGTCGATAAATAGGTAACTATAATACTGTCTGAAATGCTATTAGATTCTCCACCTACAGATTTTTGGTTTCAATTCAAAAGAGTTTTTTAGTTTACATGCATTTAATATTTGCATTTTTCAGACTCTCTGGTGTTTTCTACCATTACAAATGGTTACATAAATTTAATAATAAGTGAAAGATTCTTGAACAAAATGTTAAGCACCACTTCACCTAAGTGGTACCAAGTAAATTTTCTATACAGTCCAAACCAATGTAGTATTCTGATTGTATCCAATTAAGTATTGAACTTTGCAATAAATATCATTCTTTCATGAAAAACATTCACCCAAAAAAAGAAAAATTCAAACTACCAGGTATTTTGTTTTGTGACTATGATACGTGCTCTTCACACATCATGAAACGGGCTTGGCAGTTAAACTGTAAAACTTAAAATCATTCTTGATAAAAGTGATTTATTTACCTTATTTAAGAAGTTTTGAACTCTCTTATCTTTATTTTCAGCATCAGCCTCTAGTTTATGTCTACCAATGGCAGATATAAGCTGAGTTTCCTGGTCCAGTAACATACACAGTGCAGCCTTACGCTCTGCTCCATCTGCCGATCCATTGATACGCTCCAGTTCCTCTTGCCTCCATTCTACACAAATCAAATGTAAGTATCAGTTTTAAACTAGAAGTAATGGATATTCAAACTGAATAATTTTTGTATTAATGATAGAATGGAAATCTTTTGGTGTAAAAAATATCACATACTTTTTATCTGTAGAATTTCTGTGGAATTGTTGAAACACATGCACTTATTTGTAATAATTAATGAAAAAATCGTTTTTAATTATAATGTGAGATGTCTTAGATATAAAATCCCAAAGAATCTGCACCAAATATTACTCATTTACAATGTTAGAGCTTATACATATCATTCAATAAAAAGACATTGTTTTAAAATTTTGCAGTAAAATGCTAACAAGTTTAATCTCTAAACAAATATATGTATACAGTTGCGTTTTAGAAATCATCTAAAATAAACATTAAATTCTTACTTTCTAAAGCATGATATAAAAGATCAAAGTCTTCTTTTGATTTGGGGTTCATCCTTCTCTCAAATTCTTTTCTTATCCTTTCCTCCTTTTCTTTACGTTTACGGATTTCTTCCAGCCTTTCCCACTCTTCTCTCTGTTTTTTGTCTTCTTTCAATTTCCTTACATATTGTTTAGCTAACCATCTTCTATAATATTTCTGAATTGTAATAACCTAACAACAGATAAAAATATGGTTTTAATGTTTTTTATGTCACAATATAATAGTTTTATATAACCAGGTCATTATAACAACTGAAATGAACATCTTTAAGTACAAAATTAGGTTACATTGCATTACCTCTAAGCTGTCTAAGAAAAAAATCTCCAAAGTGCAAAAAGCCTTATTTGTAGCATTTATTTAACCAGTTTTGGTTTTTCTTCTTTTATCAAAAGAGAGATCATTAATTTTATTAGAATTCAGTTTATATTACATTAATAAATGAGAAACAACCAATCAGTTGCATCTGTAATGTAACTGCATGTTTACCTTCATCAATACGCTAAAATGGAACTCATCTGCTGTTGTATATTTCCCAGGTGTCATCAGTTTATCAGGCATGTTTGAGACATAGACACCAATCTTTGTCATTTGTGTTGAAGTATCATTAAATGTTTGTTGGATTCTGTGACGTTGCTCCACCGTCTGTGTGTCTCGGCAGTGTTTGGGTATATTAGAGGGAGGAGGTGTTTTCTTCATAGTTTGTGCAGAAGCATTATGGTATTCTATTGAAGTCTTTTTATGTTTATATCCTCCTAAATATGGTTTCTTTCTTGTTGCTCTTTCTATTTCAACCACCACATCTTTATATATACCTTCTTCTACAAGTAACATTAAAAATAACTCAGAGACCTAATATACCTGCAATAAAACCAATGCATATAACAAAAAAATACAAATATAAACAGTAATTGAAAATCATCTGCACTGATTTGTTACAATTTGAAATAAGTTAGCCATTATATTTAAAAAAAATATTTCCAAAATGTAAGTTAGATTAGAATACACAAGTAAATTCATTAAATATATATGAATAATTATTTTCAAAAAAAAAATTAAATTTAAAATCAATCTAACTAATAGCACAGAGAAAGGAGAGATAATTACCTGTTTGAACTCTAACTGTTATAACATCAGGCATGTGATATTCTTGGCGAGGACGGTATGTTTTGATTGGTGTATTTACTGGGTCAGCTGACTGCATTTCCAGCTGGATTGTACCATTTGGTCCAACTCCTAAATCAGCTAATGTTGTGTTGTCATCAATTCCCTTACCTATGAAAATAAACAAGAAATTATGAAAATCAAATCTATATTTTCTAGATATATACATAGACCAAAGTCATTGGCAAATTAAAAATATGTATTAGAATGGCCAACAAGTAAATGATAAAATCTGTTGCATGTGTTGAGCCAGGAGACATCCAGTGTCACTTCTTTTTTAAATCTTAAATGGGGTTTATCATTAATTTTTATATCTTTTACCTAAATTTTACTTGGATGTGGTTAATAATTATGTAAAAACATTTACTGTCAATCATTAATTCTCTTAGCAAAATGTAGACATAACTTTTGTATTTGGTAAGTGTAATACATTTATCTGACACATTTCCTTCTAAACAAGGTTAAAAATAGGTTAAAACCAGGTATGAGAGAGAGAGAGAGAGAGAGAGAGAGAGAGAGAGAGAGAGAGAGAGTTGTTACACTTGTCATCGGGGAGAGAGAGAGAGAGATTATAAATATTATCATTACAGGGACTGAAAAGTTAAGACCTGTGTAATGATGTCACATAAGATTTACTTACCTTCAAACATAACAAGGATTATGTTGACGGGTAATTTGAGTTCCTGGGCAAAATGGTCTTTAAGCTGAGATAATGTCTGACCTAGTGTACAGGCTAATGTAACCACTTGACCACTAGGCATGAGAACAAATTTTACTGTAACAAAACAAAAATAAAACAAACATTTGAATACAAAATTCAATAGAAAAAATATGCAAAATTAAATTTAAACTGGGATATAGTTGGGAACATTTTAAAAGATTAAATACGAATTACACTGTATTTTATGTTTATATATGTTTCTTTAGAGACAATTTTTTCTAAATCAACTTGTAAATTTTGAAGACTTAACAATTATTTACTCATACATATTCATTATTAAGATATCATAACACAGCACAATTATTGAATACCTGTTGCTGTAGCCTCCAAATTGGCTGTTGTTCTTGGAGTAACCTCCACTCCTGGTACTGGTGTAGGAGCTGGTACTGGAGTGCCTTCTTCCTTCTTTTTGCTGTCATCTTCTAGGCCCTTTTCCACTGTTTCTGTTGCTTGTTCTGTTACTTCTGGTTTTTCATCCTCTGTCTGTGCAATTTCTTTGTTCTCTTCACCTTGATTCTGCTGCTGTGTTTGAGCAGCTTCTTTTTCCTTTGAATCTCCCTCTGCCTCAGCTTTCTCTGCCTCTTCTGATTTTGTTTCCTTTTGTTCTACACTCTCTGTATAATAAAATAATAAAACTAATTAAAGCATAAAATTCAGAATAGAGGAGATACTTATTTGTTCAGTAAAATTTCTATGATTTGTTATAAAGGAACTTTGACTTGTGGTAGTTTTAACTTAAGACACTACTTTTACAATGTATCTCTTCATAAAACTTGCAAGCATTAACCCGAGCAAATATAAATACTTTTGTTCATAACACAAGATGAATAACAAAATACTGGTAAAATATCAATCTTACCCTCTACATATATTGAAGCAAAAAAAGGAGTGAAATATACACTCATCACACACTAACCTTTAGCTGGTTCAGCATCCGGTGCAGTGTCTGGAGCCTTTTCTGCTTCTTTTGGAGGTTCCTCTCCAGCTTGTTCAGAAACTTGCTCACTTGTTTGTGCAGGTGCAGGGGCCTCACCTTCTTTGCCAGCTTCAGGTTCCTGTTCTTTCTGAGCCCCTTCAGATGCTTGCTGTGTTGCTGATGTATCTGGTTCCTGTTTTGGCTCTTCAGATGAATTGTTCTGGAGCAGGGTTTTCGGGTTCCTGTTTGGCTTCTTCAGATGTTTTCTCTGGAGCTGATGTCTCTGGTTCCTGTTTGGGTTCTTCAGTTGACTGTTGGGATGCTTCAGGAGCTGGTGTTTCCTCCTGATCTGCCATTATTAGTAATTCCCTTAAATAAACAAAGGACTGAAGTACAAGTCTTGCTATTAGGAAAGTACATGTATTGACTTTAATTATAGTAATTATATTATTTGTAATGTTATCAACTGAATGTCTGTTTAAAGGTCTAAGCTGTTACAGAAAGTACCATAGTTTTTAAGCGTTATTTAATCAGCATAGGATAACACTCTTATTTTCAAGTTCTTCTTCTTAAGACTTCAGTGGAGACTTTATTCATAGTAATGTTGTTAAGGTTAGAAAATATCACAGAATTTGGCAGAACTGGGTCAATGTTACCAGGTGACATGAAACATTTCTACAGGAAATATAGAGACAAGTTAGAGCCAATCTCATAAAATATGATTGAGATTATTGCATAGATTTAGATGAGACATGTTTGCACAATAATAAATGTCAAATTTCATAATTTATTTTTCATTGAACTATGATGGTGTCGTTTTCATCAGATATATGTTGTACTTCGGTAAAATTAATTCGTATTTTTGTGTCTAGTGTCATGAAATTTTCGCTACAGAATGCATAATTTTTTGAAAGTGTGAAATCATGATCAAATTTTAAAAAAAAACATGAGGACTGGTACACTTACAGCAAGCTCTTGGTTACATGCTTGTCAATTTGATCTGTAGACTATACCTCAAATAACTAGTAACTGTAATTTACATTCATAACATGGAAAGTTGAAATCTAAATGCAATATAGTGTGGTGAAAATCTTGCATTTGTTCGTCAACCTAAACAGTGATACGCAATGATAAAAAAGTGATCATTAGGCTTAGTCGGGCAATTCAGTGTATGCTATGTAAATAAAACCTACTCAAATATGAACTCACTCAACTGCGCCATCGTTGTTTTTTCAATGAAACAAAATATATGATCATGTAGAATGATGATCTTACAAAATTTGCCTAAAGTATGGACATTTAAGGTCTTACCCTTCTCAAAACACAATGCAATCCGTAAAATCGTCCGCCATTTACAAGGTTGTTTTCATGACGTCTAGGCAACCAGATCCCTCCCTGAAGCCACCGAAAAAGCCGAATGCTGATTGGTTTAATTTTCCAAATTGGCCAATCGGCGTATTCGTGACAAGTTAACTTAAACTAAGTTGATGAACCCTCAAACTCGCTCCGTCCATAACAACAAACTACAAAATCATCAGGATTTAACAATCGGATTTTTGTTTGGAAATCTTTTAATTTAAAAATGTAGCATGATATTTTTGTGAACAAGGGTTTAATCTTTATTTTGTATTTTCTAAGCAATTGAAAGGTAAGTCGTACTTTAGAAAAAAGGTTTATCTTGGTTACGATCGAAAAAGGTTGGAACAGATGGACATTTTGAATGGCGGACATAATTGTTATTTAACGTAGAATTTGACATTTAATATTGCTTCGAAATAAACATTAATCCAAACAAACGTAATAGCCCACATATGCTTCTGATTCATTTGCATGTTTTTTATTGTTTCAAAATGGAATCGAAACATTTAAATAGCAAAAAGAAGGGGATAACTTTTTTGGTTTAACTCAACGATCAAGTTTTATTTATTTTTTTTAATGATAATAAAGAATTATATTTAATATAATTTTAAATATACATGCAAGCTTAACTAGGCTAAAGATATAATTTTTTAATTAGAAAAAATAAAGGTTTTGTTGTATCCTTGTCCAACTGAAAAAAACAGTTTTTACAGCTTAGCAATCACTGTGTTGTGACTTTGATTTCGTTAATTTTCATAGAAAATCTATAAACTTTTAGTATTTTTGATATTATTTAATCAAGTTTATTCATAACTGAAAATTGATATGTGAATTCACAATAACCATAGATATTTCTTTAAGGAAAAATTGCTGCTTTAGGGAGTTTACATGCAGAAAATGGCAATGTTTGTAAGAAGTGATAACTTGAAATTTAAGCATACCAGCTTTACAAACACAGTGACACCAACATCATTTCCAAGCATATGTACAACTTAAGTCATTTATGACTAATTTAAATTGTTCTTAATGCCTGTATTTTCAGATGGCGACTACAAATGGTTATGCCAATCACAATGGCATGTCCAATGGCATTAATGGTTCCACTAATGGGGACATGAATGAAGAGCTTACACCCAGAGAGAGAACCAAAATGAGTGGTGTAGGGATAGATGGTTATCCAAGGCTTCCACCAATACAGAGGAGTAAAAAGGCAGATGATCCATATGCAAATAGCAAATTAATGACATTCAGATTAGCCAATCATAAACAAGCTCTCTTAATGAAAATTTTGTAAGTTTGATTTACATTTTTACAGTGTTGGTTCAGCAACTTCAACCATTATATTGATATAGACTAAATTAAAGTGTTTTATGAGAAGTGAGATTAAAATAAAAGGGGCTGCTTAAAATAACATATACTGCATGCTTAGAGAAAAGATGGTGAATGTGGAGATTCATGAAAAGTTGATGAAATAAATGTTTTACTTTTTTAACTGATATGCATATTTTCGTTAACTTTTTAAACAGTTTGTAAGAGTTGCATTTTACACATTAAGGCGATCAAACAAGCATTTACTTAGCAGGATGACAAGGGTCCCTATTAAAATCATAACCTAAGAATTGAGGATTTCATTGATTAAATATCTTATACCATTTTTGTGACCAATTTATTTACAGACAAGAAGATGCCATTAGAGCTGCTGAAGAAACCAAGGAATATGTTGAGAAAACCCCACCCACAGAGACCAATCCTGACTACCCTCCAGAGGTAAATTTATACCTTTATTTTACAGTTTTGACTAGGAGACAACCCCCACTGATTTTTAAAAAATATATACATATTCCTAGATATGTGAACCTGTTTCATACATGCCATAATATAAATACATGTACATTTCTTATATTCAATGTATATGTTACACTGCTAACCCAGGCATTTCATTTTGACTCTCCCAGAACAGCTTTGATATTATTTTCAAGAAAAATTTACAAGTTTAGTAAATCTCCAGACATTTTAGAACAATTTTGAAACCAAACATCTTTCCTTTGACATTATTTGTTATGGAATCTGTCACTCACCTGGCATAATGAAATTAATAATGGGGTCATTTACAATCATTTTATATGGAAAAAGTAGTGCCAGTTCTGATTGTTTTATAAATATCCTTTATGTACATTTTTATTAATGTCCTTTTTTTGTACACTTTATAGACAAATTATTTATTTGTTTATATATTTATTAGTATTCACATATGGACAAATTATTGGTTAGTAAATCACAAAATTGTGTCACATATAATGAATACTTTTATTATTTTTAAATACACGTATTTGTATATTGTTTGTTGTATACACTTGAATGTTCATTTCTTAATATATAAATAAGGCTCGTCACAAGATATAAGCATGTTATGTTGTGAGGTTTTATGAATTATTATTTGAACAGTATTTTGAACTCGGGTGGGGAAGGGTTATTGAAGTATTAGTGAGATCTGCCTATAAACTATTTGTGAAAAATATTTATGGTACAAAATAAGCATTATTTATTTTTATTTTTATTTATTTATTTATTTTTAATCTTTGGATATTGATTTGACACAGAAAAGCAAAAGCTTAATTACTTCTTAGTTGGTATCGAGTGGAGAAAAAATTGCAAAAATTGAACATCCTGTTTACTGTGATCCAAAGTATTTGAAATTTTTTCTATAAGGAAAGGGCCTTGGTAGTTAAGTGTTCTGAAGTGTCAACTTACAGATCACGGTGCTTCTCACCTCTTGGATACAAATTCTAATCATGGCTCATCCTAGTGCAAGGAAGTTTGTTAGTTTGCTTGCTAAAGGTTGTTGATTTTTTTCCCGGAGATTCTATTTTCTTGAAAATTCTAGAATTTTGTGCCTCAATACAAGTGAAATAATTTTGACTGGGATATAAAACATCATAACTCAACTAAATGTTATGAGGAAGATTATGGGAAAAAAACTCCCACACCTGTTACATTATTATCTTTTTCCATACATGTATAATAATAGTGCATTCTCACCTGCAGTTGATATTATGACAAAAGTAACACTTATGATAAAAATCATTTCTATTCATAAAGCATTTTGCACATAGTTATTTTTTATTACTGGTATATCTAAGATTTCTGCATGTTGATGTGGTTGAAAAAGACATTTATAATGTAAAAGGACAGGTAATTCAAAACTCAATTACAATTATATAGTAGCTAAGATGTTTTATCATACAACAAATATCACTGACAGTTTGAATTTTATTTGAACAATTTTATTTGGTAATATGTCATATCAAGTACAGATTCCACTTAATTGCATACCGGTTAATTGCATATTCCGGTTAATTGCATAATTTTCCTCTGCACCAAACCATTTCCTATTTAAACAATGTAAAAAATTCCGTTTATTTGCATAAACAAAAGTCTAAATTCCGCTTAATTGCATAAAAAATTCTGAAAATTATGCGATCTTGGTCTGAAGTTTCATGATTACAAATTATATTTGCCGACAATGCAAGGTAACCTCGAGAGGTGTTAACATTATATAAACGTGTGTACAGCTAACACCAGGTGAGATATGAAGCCAGTTAATTAGTGTTCACTTTGTAGAGTAGTCATCCAATTGGTCTGTCAATACGCGTTTGTCAGGAAACGTAATTAATTATGTCAAACCAATTAAAAAGGGCTATAACAGGTGAAAAATTTGTACCCGGGTCAAACAAGTTTTAATAACGATTTTTTAAACTGAAATTTATTTCAATTACATTTTCTAAACCCAAGACTTGGTTTACCTGGAACTTCGGTGCTGGTTTTTTTTAAACAAAGATTAAATAAAACCAAAAACATTTTTTTTAAATTAATGTTTTTGTTAACATGGTTAAGGAATGTGTATGTACGTGGACTGTTATCCCACAGCAAGTTTGATAACGCGTATTTACAGTTCTTTTAGCGTAAACTCAATAAATCATACCTCAATCAAATGCTTTATTCTTTATTTATTATTTCCTCTTTAAGATAAACTGGTTGAAATCATCGTTTACGGCTGAAAAACCCTTTATGTCGGTATACAGATTCAACATCAAAGACATTTTTTCACTTAATGAAGTGACGTTTTATTCATTAATTTCATTGGATCAGACCTAGTTACACATAACAACGGGAATTTCCAATTTATGACTGATTCAATAAACAATTAAAATATAACTTTGTATAAAATAAATAACAAGATAAGACATCTTTCAATTTATTTACAAAAAAATCTGTTTGAAATTTAATTTTACCGGACATCGTGCACATTGTCAAGCAACTGGATTTTTTCTATGTCACATTTAAAAATAGATTATCGTACCGTGAAAGGGAGATAACTCGAACAATATAACTCAGTGCCATGTGCGAACACGTGGGTTTTTAAAAAGAAGTAAATAAACAAGAAATACGAATATCGCGAGTGTTAAGCAACAATGAATTAAATACCAACAGATGTTCCAGGTACATACATGTTCTAGGATTAAACACAGACCGATGGTCTGAAAGAAAAGTCCACCTATACCACATTTTGGAATCCCATGTAAATACGAGGTTTAAAACGATCAGCTAGAATTTTAAATCTTTATTTAGTAAAGAAAATATACTACAAGTCTTGAGATTTTAATTAATTAATTTAATTAATTAAATATTTTTTTTCAATTATTTAATTATTTATTTTTATGTCAAAGGAAATACAAATTTTCTGCTTTTTCTATAGTACACCGACTTTGATGTCTACTAAAAAAAAAAAAAAAAACGGCCTCACCGGGTGTATTCGCCAATCGATCAGCTAGAATTTTTAAAACATTATACAAATTAAATAAAATAATTTTTTATTTTTTTATTTCTGAATTATTTATTTCATTTTTTAATTTCAAAGTAATAACTATTTTTCTGTTGTTGATACAGTGTACTATGATGCCTACACAAGTACTAAAATGGCCCCGACCGATGTATCCATCAATCAATTGTACCCAAGGGACATTTTCGGTTATTTGCATATTCCGCTTAATTGCATAAAATTTTCTGGCAAACGGACTATGCAATTAAGCGGAATCTACTGTAATGTTGAAGGTTAATTGTGAGATGATAATTATTACACACACACACACACACACACACACACACAATATGTTTGTTTTGTATGTGACATAAATTTAAAAGAAATTTATATATTTTTTTTATTCACCCCACCTCTATCCCTATTCCTTTTATAATAAACCATTCACTACTTAACATATACCACCCATACACCATGAATAGATGATGAGCAAAGACAGAAGAATCAGGGTATGTACAATTCAGTTTGGTTTGAGGCTATACAGAATTTAACTGGCTTTTCTTCATAGATATAGATTATTTAATTTCTTCTGTAGCTTATTTACTGTCTCAGGTTGTTCCTCTAATCTGTAAAATTGTTATAATACTACTGTAATTCATCTACTGAACTAACTGTATCTCTGCAAGACTTTTTCTTTTAGCTATGATATGTACTAAATAATTCATGTACTAATTTCAGCTCATTATTAAATGTGTATCTTTGTACAGTCTAAGTATTAAGCTAGCTTAATGTTTTTAATGGACTTTATTAATTATCATGTGGCATTATTGCTGTATAATTTATTCAGCTACAACATGCTGTTTTGGAAGCATCAGACATTTTGTAAGTTTTCCTGATAGCTTACATTCATGGAAAATTGTGTCCACCACTGAACACCACCTGTTCCATCACATAAAGTAAATAAGTAAATGTTATAGAGTGTCACATGGTATACATTGATGAAGTCCATCACTAATATTGGGTTATGCTATCAACATTTTCTAGAAAGCTTGATCTGCTAACATTGTAAATGGTGAACATTTAACTAAACATTGTGTGTGTAACTTACCTTGAAAAACCATTTGTGTAAAGTGAACTACCATGAAACTCTATACAATTTAAATGCATATACATGTATTAGTTTTCTGTCTTTTTCTGTTATGTAATACAGTTGGTCTGTTTCTTCATTTAATACATGTACAAGGTTAAAATCAACTTTAGATAAACCTGACAAAAGGAAGGCTTAAAAAGGAGAGCTAATGCTCATTTTTACCAGGCAATTTAAAGCATTTACTTGACTTGTAGCTAACAACTTGATCCCTCCCTGTTTAACCTGTAGATATAGCTCATTAGCTGATATTAATTCCTATACAGTAAATTAAGTGGATTTATAGTTTGAATGCTCACTTAGAAGAAAGTCACATCTTCAGATTTGTTTTCCTCTTTAGTACTGCATTTTCTTTATTGGTGTTTCTCAATTGTTTTCATACTGAAACTGGCTGTTTTATTTTTCAGAGTTTCAATGCCACTCGGCTTACATTTATTAAAATGATTTGAAACCTTGACCAAAAAGTTCAAGTTTTTCTTGTATTGTAGAGAAAAGGCAATTATTTAGCTAGCTTAAGTTGTAAAAAGTTAAAGAATATTCAAAGTAAAAAATAAAAAAAAAACATTAATTTTTAATTCAGTGTTTCTGTAGAGGTTGATTAAATAATAATATATTAACTTTGGTGTAGTTTAAATAGAAATTGGAATATGGTTATATAAAACTATTCAATACAGTTATAACACCCAATTTTGTAATGTTTAAATTGGCAGTTTATTTATTTAAAAAAACCTCTTTTGTTTCTTTCTACGTGTTTTGTATGTCATGTATTTTAAACCAAGATGGATTCCTGCCAGCTGACAGGTTACCACCACTGACTTGGCATTGTGCCAGGATTTCCGATTAAATGATTAAAAATTTATTTTGAACTTTTTAGTCATGCAATTCTATGTTGTATGTAGTTTTTAGGTGATTTTATGTTAGATTCTTAAATTATTTAAAACTTAATGATTTTTTAATAATATGCTTTGGTGTACTAAATAATTTGCACAATGTTTCTTGTATATATATTTCTTAACTTAATTATAGTCAATAACAGACTTTCTAATTTCAATCATGAGTGGGAAAAAACATCATTTTAAGCCATTAATAATACTTTGTTATTTATATATATTTAATGTTTCATACTACTGTTAATAAAATCACAATTTTACTCATTTTTCAATAAGAATTTTTATTTATGGCACAACAATCCTTAATTATTATTATAGTAGAAAATATACCAATATTACATTTGCTTTCATTTATGTAAACTTATGAATTTGAGCATTTCACAAATGAATAAAAAAAAGTGCAAATAAAATACAAGCACATGTAAAAACTGTATAAAGTTTTAGCCGAATAACACATACGAGTACTGGTTGTACTCAACAATAATCAGAGCTACTTAGAACATATCATCACAACAAGACAAAACATAATTATGAATTAAAAAAAAAAAGACACAAGATGTTGGCATAGTAATGAATGTTTAAAGTTTGAACAGACACCAGACATAAGGACAAAATGACGTCTAGTTGTTTTTTTTTCTTTTTTTTTTCTTTTTCAAATTTGAATAGGTCCTTGTCTCTTTGATTAACTAGGTCCCTGTTACCATTCACTTGATTCATAACCAATGGTTTCATAGTACAAACAGTTTAAACATATTAAGTCATCCTTAGCTAATTAAAACAGTAAACTGAGTTAGAAAACATATATTTGATTAAAGATCACATACCTTTTATGTCACTGTCTGCTGAAAATATACTGTTTTTCTTTTGGCCCCCAAAAAGCCAATGACAGTTTAATGTTATTCAAGTTAGTGATGTTTAAGTTCAAGACTGAAGAAAAGTGAATATTACCATCAGATAATTTCAAGCTATTTTGGGTATTCAAATTATCAGAATTTGAACAATCAAGGTTCAACTGTGCTATCATCTCTCACCACTTATTTACATGTATATATTTGTATGGTTACAATTAATTAAGAGTTATTGTACATACAGCTGAACTACAGATACCTCAGACAGTGTGTAGAGGCAGGACCATTCACTCCCATGCAGAGTAAGTGGACTGAACACATACTGAAGATGATACCAGACAGATTACAGCAATCTCCTGCACTCAAAGAAGTTGTTAATGAATTGTTTGAAGAAATCAAAGCAGATTTTAAACATAGCATGAAGAAGTCTATGGGTATGTGTATGATGAATTAAATTGTTTTTAAATTTCAGTAAAAATCACTAAACCTTCTTCATGTCATTAATGATGATAGATTAATTTACATATAAATGTACTAAGTGTATTTCTATAAATGATTATGGATTAACGGTAAATTGTATATAAATGTACTATGTGTATTTCTACTAGCTCATGTTATTGCAGTTTAGACATCGAAATTGAATAAAGTTTTGGTATTACTCACTTAAACCTAAACTTAACTACTATGCATATCATTAATTACCATAGAAAATCCCTGTAGTAATGTTCCAAATGAGATTTTACATGTTGCCATATATCTCACATTCACCACTAGCATGATATACAAATTTGACAAAGGAAAGATGTGTTTAGTGCAAAACTTTTTTTTATCTCTTTTCATAGTGCAACATGTGTTAGTAAAACCAGGTGTAAAAGGCTTGGATGGAGAAGAAGCAGGTCCTCCACCTGAAGAACCTCAGTGAGTCTCTCTCTCTCTCTCTCTCTCTCTCTCTCTCTCTCTCTCTCTCTCTCTCTCTCACCCAACCCTCTCTCTCTCTCTCTCTCTCTCTCTCTCTCACACACACACACACACACACACACACACACACACACACACACACAATTGATTTAAATGACATAAATATGTTTTCTGTAAACTTATTTCTTAATTGTTTAATTAATTTTTATAGGGGATTAGACTTCTCCAGACCATGGCACAATGATTTTGTTGAAGCCAGAGAATCCATATTTGACAATCTACATATTCTTCACCCCACTATGCAGATGGTGTTACAGAGTTGCCAGGCAACACTTGGCAACATGATTTTAGTTGACTGCTCAGGATATAGGTGATTTATTTTTGAGTTTAAATTATTATAAACATAACAGCTTTATTTATGATGTATTACTAAAATCCCAAATTTTTCAATAATTGATCCTTACATCAGTGAGACCATTTTATGAAATAGTATGAAGTTAAAAGAAGTTTTCTCTTAATACCACATAGTTTGTTTTTATACCCTAAATCCCTTGTCATTCATGATGCAATCAGTCTTTTAAATACTGTACACATTTAAGTAGTCTTTGACTGGTTTCTCAATTATGATGAAACATGGTTTATTTTTAGTGTTTCGTATTTCAGTAAAGAGAAAATTTTCATCTTAGTTTGCAAATATCTGAAATGGCTTTAAAAATAAGTTTGAAAATTTTTTAGATAATGGGATTATTTGTTTATTTGTATGTTTTTTTAGAGCACAAGGTCCAATGGAATTTGAATCATTGAAGAACAATGTGATACTGGACCTGGAGAAAACTGAAGATAAATTAATGCATAGGTGAGTATATATCTTACGGTAAATAAAAGAATATAAGCAAGCCATTTAATACATGTATTGTTGTCAGTTTGTGGCAGATATCAATGTTATTTTACATTTTTAAAGGTTACATATTTGTCAGTCAGAAAAGTTTGCAGTAGGACTGTGGTAAAAAGCCTGGACTGGAAACATTTAGGTTTATATTTGTTCCTTTTCTCATGTTCATATTTTTATTAGAAAATATTTTATTTTAAGATTTAATTGTGAAAGTGATATTGTTTTTCAAGCACCTGTTTTCCTGGTAACACCAATACATTGACTTGTAATCATGTGTATTTAGATTTCAGTCTTAAATCTTTCTCATCTTTGTGTACAAAATAAAATAAATAGAAGTTGAAACATTGATTTGATAATGAATAAATCTTCTCTGAGACTAATTTCATACATGTAGGTCAAGATTGAATTTGGCCAGTCACTCTCAATGTTTGTCAATTCATTTTTACAATAATGTTTAAACTTTTAAAATAATTTTTTCCAGTTGGTTCCCAGGAATAATTAACATTTTTGCAGACAAAAACAATTTAGCTACAGTGAGAGCTGAGAAACTAGACAATTTCTACAGTTGTTTGACAACCTTGATATCCAATCAGGTTTGTAATTAATAATCTACTGGAATGTGAATTCTCATTCTTCATCTTTATCTCTATCTAACCCACAATCCGTTAATAAAATTTTTTGATTGATTATAATCGCAAGCAGGGGAGCATTTTTAAACAGCTCTATTGAATAAAAAACATATGAAGTTTAATTAAAAATTATTGAACAGATTAAAATATGAAAAAAATATATTGGTTTAGCCTTGGCATATTTTAAATTTATTTATCTGTTTGTTTGTTTGTTTTTAACTTGGATTTTGAAAATTGTAATTCATCAGCAATAAAATACTGTATAGCGGGATATTTTAGTGGAGCTAAATTTGGGTGATTTTGACAAGAAAAAGTCAGTTGAAATTTTTTTTTTTTTATGGGGGGGGGGGGGGTGTAGAAATCAATAACAACTCACTCATGGTTCGATTGGTATACAAAAATTTCATGATTTATAAATTAGCAGTTTTAATACTACTGCCAAAATTTGCACCCTGCTAAAAAAAAACCCTACTATACAGTGATATAGTGACAAAGAACAAAAATAGCAAAAATTCAAAGTGCTTAAAAACATATATATATGTATAGTAATTATTTATTAGTTTTATCCTGATTTATTTTTAATGTAAAATTTTCCTTTTCTTTTATTTAGTTGAAGAATCTACTGGAGAGAACAATAGACAGTTTTGTAGCATTATTTGATCCTAATGACAAACAACACCTACCTTTACTTAAAATGGAGTTGACATTTGATGATGAGAAAATGCAGTTTTATCCACCAAAAGAAGATCTAGAAGAAACTGTTGTATTTGTAATCAAGCAGATATGTAAGACCATGCAGCAAGTACCAACAGTTCAGTCCTGGCTGGCAGGGGGCAGCACTGTCAATCACACTGATGTATCTGTGGCTGATCATGTTGTACACAGAGCATTGACAAAACTGAAGAAAGCTGTGAAATTGAACTTTGAAGATCCCCAGTATCATCTGGAGTCATTTAGTAAGTTTTGCTGGAGGGATCATGAAGAAATTGATATGTTTACCTTAATTTCTTAAATATTTCACAGTAATGGTTATTAATATATATAACAAACACAACTGTTTTTAAATAACAAAACTTTGCAAATGAATATATTGACTTTTTTACTTCTGATGTGCAATCATCCAAAAATGTTAAGTGTTTAAAAATTTTATTTCTGATAATAGCTCTGTATGTTTCTGAATACATTTGTTTGATGTCTTTTAAATTTCATTTAGTTATGTCTAATAATTCGTTACATTTGTTTGACATTTTAGTCAGAAGATATGAATATATAGTGAATGGTCAAGCAGCCAGTGAAGTAGCCGAGTATGTCAAAGAAGAACATACCTTTGCTGAATATCAAGAGGTATGAACTATATACATTACCTTCAGTACTTTCAGAACTTTGATTTGTAATATCTCTTACAAAACTGATAAATATGAATCTAGATTTGAATCAATATGGAAACACAGCTATTTAAGAATTTTTGTCTGTGATAAGGAAAAAATTCTGTTGCCTTTCATAAATTATCGCCATTATTGATTTTTGAAAAAATTATATGTAGTATATTAATTTTTTATTTTTGTTTATTTTTAGCAAATAGAAAAATTCAGAGGGAAGGCCAGAGAAATAATGGGTTTGCCAAGCATAGAACATTTTGATATGATACGATTAGATTGTGAGGATTTAAAGCGGGGTCTGGCTGAAGCCTCCCGGGGACATGCTGAAGCACTGCTAAAGAAGGTCTCAGATGACCACAGGATAGAAAACAAGAGGTAAGTTAAATACTGGTATTCAAAATGTTTTCACCAACATCCTTAGTAAACAGAGGTCTTGATGTTTATATAATGCATCATTTTTGGCATCATGTTCATCCATATACTGTATATAAATGAAATTGTCTTAACAAATGACATGAAAAGTATTTTCAAATTTTACATTGCATTCATTTATGAATTTAGTCGTTGAATTAAGAATTTTTCCAGTACTTGGAATTTTGTGTAAATTTTCCTGCAAACTTTCACAAAGTAACAGTTAAATTAAAAAACAACTCTTTTTTTACATTGTGTCTGTCAACAAAAAGCTTATTTTGGGGAATTGTATTTTGGTCAGTTCAGATAAATGTTTATGATTTACATTGTGTTTACATTTCCAGCATTTGTCAGGAGTTCCAGACAATCAAAGATAGAGCTTTAAAAGTTCCAGAGAACAGCGAAGAATTGATGGAGATGATGTCATTTGTACAGAATGCCAGAACTGGTGGAATGATTAAATTAAATGAGAGAATTACAGAATCAAAGAACAGATTGGCCTATTTGATAGATGTTTACATGTTCCCAGCTGAAGACATAGATCTGAATTGTGAAGTTCTTACCTGGCCAAAACGTATAAATCCGGTCTTTGATGATAATGATGATGTAAGTTTTTTTCCGATTGACTAAATTTTTCCCACTTGTTTAGAGAGCAGATATGCTTTTTACATTTTAAATGACAATGCTGTTAATCTGTTTAATGCAGTTTTTCTACATACATGTTGACAGCCCTGGTTATACAAAGAAAACATATTAGGCAAACAGCATTTAAAAATAACGTAGTTCTAAAGATAGAATTTAAGTTAACCCTATACAATCAGGTAAAAGGTTTTTCATAGAAAATTAATAATCGACACAGTAAATTGATATTAACCACTGAATCAAAGTTTGAAGACCTTGAACCTGATATTGTATTTGTATTAAGATCCCAACCCCTGTCTTCATTTGGATTATTTTATATCAGTAGAAATCACTAATGAAGTACATGTATAATTTCTTTGTTTTTCAGCTTGTAGAAAAATCCAAACAGTCTGGAGAAAAATCATTGTTAGAAAAACGAGAAAAAGTTATGCTAGAGTTGGAGAAATTACGCAAGAGAGTTGATGAGTTCAATGACTATGGTGAACTCGATATGATGCAACAATATGTACAAGATGTTAGAGTTGTACAGAAGAGAATCACAGATGTGCAGGAATCTATCACATGGATAAACAAAGTATGTAATCACATTTCATCCTGTCACTGTTTCAGTAATCATTGTATTTTTATACGAAAATTTAACTTAAAAGTGCATGAACTGATAAAGAAAAATGCACAAATTTCTTATTTCTATCAGGTTTTTGCATCATGGTTTTGAAATTATAAAATTTTAATGTCATGAAATAGTTTATGGTTCCTATTTTCCAAATTTCTTTAATCTTAAGATTTTTCTTCTCAATGTCTGTATACAGTGTCCACTTTCCTTCTGTGGTGTTAACCTTCATTTCATTATCTGTTTTTGTTTTACTTTATGTTCCATTCCTTTCAATTTTTCTCTATGCAGAAAAAGTTCGTTTTTGTTATTATTTAAATTTTTTTTCTGCATTATTGGCAATATACATGATGTAAAAATTTTATAGTTTTATGAAAAATTTTATTTCTAAAGAAAAAAACCAGCTATATAAATAATGGGTGCGATCAGAGTAATTACATAAATAACAGTCATAATTTACCATTGTAAATGTTTGTAACCAACGGTACCATTGGACAACTTTGTTCTCTGAATGGTACGTCGGCATGCCAATGGTAGTTTACTTGACAATGGTACCCATGGTAAACCATTGGTACCATTCTTACCAATGGTATACCAGTGGTTTCACTAGCACACAGGAATATGGCAAACAGACGCATAACTACAGTATTTGTCTTAAATCAATAGAAGCAGGCATATGTTACTTTTACATAATTAAATGAATTACATAAGTTCTGTGGATGTTATTATGCTGCATAACGAATGCCGAAATTCTGCTGGTGTTGCTAGAGTAACTGATTATTATACTGTTACTATTCCTAAATATTCACCTGATAAATTTCAAACACATTTCCATTTATCAAGACAAACTTTTCAAGCTATCTCTAACTTTATTGGAAAAACCGACATTACCAAGTCAGTTTTAGTTGAAGTCGCCATTTTGAAATGACGTCACTACATAACTTGTCATCGCTTGCAGAGCCCTAGACTGTCTGCAAAAAAGTAACTAATGGTATGTTTTATTGGCATCATTGACATACCATTGGTAAATTTCATTACCAGTGGTAATTCTATGGTACCAATGTAATTACTCTGAACGCACCCATTATCATGATAACTGTATTTCTAAATGAAAATAGCTAACTAATATAGATAATAATTTTATTTTTAAAGAGAGAACAGTCATACAATGTAATGGTAATTTTATTTCTAAAGAAAGAACTGCTATATAATGTATAAATTGTATGATAATTTTATTTCTATAGGAAGAACAGTTGTATAAATATCCACTGACAACCTATCCAGATGTAGAGGAGATCAGTACTGCTGTAGATCCATTCCTTAGACTGTTTAACATTGTCACAAAATGGCAAAAAGCAGAGAAAAAGTAAGAAACATTCATATTTCATACAACTGATTCTGCCAGTAATAATTTAATTTGAGACTGCATTGTCCATTTTCTGAAAGAAAGGCAAATAATTTTATTTTATTTTCAAAAAAGTGTTTTTAATTCAAAATGAATTTTATCCATTTTTCAAATTTTCAATTTTAAATTTTACATTTCAACATTTTAAAACAAATTTAAGTTATTTAAAAATTGGTTTTTAAGAAGAAACATACATGTATATTTAAACTTATCATTTAGGTTTTGAAGATTTTAGATTAAATTAATTGAATCAAATTGAACAAATAAAAACTTCTCAAGGTGACCAAAGCATACACTTGCTTATGAAAAATACATATGGCAAGTTATTTATTGCCAACTTGGTATTTTTACAGAATTTTTCTTAATGAGAGTTTAGACTGGTTTATAAATTTTAATGTTGGTTTTACTGATGAGTTGATTTAAAAATTTACAGATGGATGGATGGAGCATTCTTGGACCTGGATGCAGAAACAGTCGAAGCTGAAGTGGATGAGTACAACCGAGACATGTACAAAGTACAGAAAGTCTTCAACACAAAGGTAAAGAAATTACAGATGGAAGTAGAAGAAAGAAACAGAGACAAGAAAAAGAGGAGAAGACAGAAAGAAGAAAGTGGTGAAGATGTAGATAAAGAAGATGAAGATGAACAGCTACATCTACCTGCTGCTGTCACAGTGTGTACAACTGTCCAAGACCAGATGAGAGACTTCAAGGTAGTTACAAATATTCAATACCGGTTTATTGATTTAATAATTCTAAAAGATTAAAAAAAATACATTTCTTTAAGTAAAATGTATATATCTGTTTTTTTAACCAAGCTATTAAAATATATTACATAATGTTTTATTTTTAGGAAACTATTCCAGTAATTGGTATCATGTGTAATGTTGGTATGAGATCTCGTCATTGGTCTCAGATGTCTGAGATTGCTGGATTTGACCTTACACCAGATTCTGGTACCACACTTAGAAAGGTTCTAAAACTCAGCTTGGATCCATTTATGGAACAATTTGAAGGAATTAGTGCTGCTGCTACTAAGGTAACTTTTTACAATCAAATATTAAATTCTTAAGTCAAATGACTAATGTTATCAAAAATATTTTTTTTTAACATGCACAGCCTCCTACCAGAAAAATTTCTCTCTCTTTTAATTGTAACTGGATAATTGGAGTTTGGTGTTTACTTATGTAGTTACTTCATTTAGGAAAAGATAACGAGAGTTACACTGTCAAATGGTTTTGTTCTGACAAACATACATGTAGATGTATAAGAACCATTTATCTAAAAATATCTATGCAAACTTTACAGGAATTCTCCCTAGAAAAGGCAATGAACAAGATGATGGAAGACTGGGAGAGTATAAACTTCAACTTGACAGGGTACAGAGACACTGGTATTAGTATCCTGTCCTCAGTAGATGATATACAAACAACACTGGATGATCAGATTGTAAAAACGCAAACAATGAGAGGATCACCCTTCATAAAACCATTCGACAAGGAAATTAGGGTATGTTATAGAAATATAATACGGTCAGATAAGAATTCAGATTTTGGAAATTTTTGTTGGATTAACTTTTGTCGAAACTAGATATATTCATTTTTAGCTCACCTAGCTTTAGCTAGCGTGAGCTTATGGTATGATGCGGCGTGTGTATGTGCGTGCGTGCGTGCGTGCGTCCGTAAACTTTACATTTTAATCTTCTTCTCCAAAACCACTGGGCCAAATTTAATGAAACTTGGTAACCATTATGCCTGGGTGAAGCCCTTTCAGATTTGCAAAAATGAAAGAGTTATGTCCCCTTGGGGCCCCATAAGGGGGGAAATAGTGAAAAAATTTAAAAATCTTCTCCTCTGAATGTACAAGAGATATACCTTAGTTATTTCATTTATAACATCCTTAGGTCATCTAGTTTCAGATTTGCACAAATGGTAGCCATGGGGCTCAAAATGGGGAAATTATAAGGTACTAAGCGGGGAAATTGCTTAAAATTATATTTTTGTCACTATATCTTGAAAACTATCAACTTTTTGTATAGGCATGTATATTAGAATATTGTAGGTATTGACATGACAACCATTTTGATATATGGTTCAAGGTCATATGTTGAAAGGTCAAGGTCACAGCTGCAAAAAAAGACTTTAATTGCTTATTATCTTGAAAACAATTGACTTTTTGTATAGGCATGTATATTAGAATATTGTTGGTATTGTGACAAAGATCATTTTGATATATGATACAAGGTCATATGTTGAAAGGTCAAGGTCACAGCTGCAAAATTAGACTTAAATTGCTAATTATCTTGAAAACTATCAACTTTTTGTATAGACATGTATATTAGAATATTGTAGGTATTGACATGGGGATCATTTTATTATATGGTACAAGGTCATATGTTGTAAGGTCAAGGTCACAGCTGCAAAAGAAGACTTAAATTGCTAATTATCTTGAAAACAATTGACTTTTTGTATAGACATGTATATTAGAATATTGTAGGTATTGACATACAACCATTTTGATATATGGTTCAAGGTCATATGTTGAAAGGTCAAGGTCACAGCTGCAAAAAAAGACTTTAATTGCTTATTATCTTGAAAACAATTGACTTTTTGTATAGGCATGTATATTAGAATATTGTTGGTATTGTGACAAAGATCATTTTGATATATGATACAAGGTCATATGTTGAAAGGTCAAGGTCACAGCTGCAAAATTAGACTTAAATTGCTAATTATCTTGAAAACTATCAACTTTTTGTATAGGCATGTATATTAGAATATTGTAGGTATTGACATGACGATCATTTTGATATATGATTCAAGGTTATATGTTTCAAAGGTCAAGGACACAACTGCAAAAAAAGATTTAAATTGCTAATTATCTTGAAAAATATTAACTTTTTGTATAGGCATGTATATTAGAATATTGTAGGTATTGACATGGCAACCATTTTGATATATGGTTCAAGGTCATATGTTGAAAGGTCAAGGTCACAGCTGCAAAAAAGACTTTAATTGCTTATTATCTTGAAAACAATTGACTTTTTGTATAGGCATGTATATTAGAATATTGTTGGTATTGTGACAAAGATCATTTTGATATATGATACAAGGTCATATGTTGAAAGGTCAAGGTCACAGCTGCAAAAGAAGACTTAAATTGCTAATTATCCTTTTTGTATAGGCATGTATATCAGAATATTGTAGGTATTGACATGACGATCATTTTGATATATGGTTCAAGCTCATATGTTGAAAGGTCAAGGTCACAGCTGCAAAAGAAGACTTAAATTGCTAATTATCCTTTATGTATAGGCATGTATATTAGAATATTGTAGGTATTGACATGACGATCATTGTGATATATGGTTCAAGCTCATATGTTGAAAGGTCAAGGTCATAGCTGCAAACGGAATACTTAATTTGCCTATAATCTTGAAAACTACTAACTTTTTGTATAGGCATGTATAATAGAATATTGTAGGTATTGACATGACAATCATTTTGATATATGGTTCAAGGTCATATTTTGAAAGGTCAAGGTCACAGCTGCAAAAGAAGACTTAAATTGCTAATTATCTTGAGAACTATAAACTTTTTGTATGGGCATGTATATTAGAATATTGTAGGTATTGACATGACAATCATTTTGATATACGGTTCAAGGTCATATGTTGAAAGGTCAAGGTCACAGCTGCAAAAGAAGACCTAAATTGTGTGGTATAGATTCAAATTGTATACGACATATCTTTCCGAAATTCAAGATGGCTGCCGTTACTTTAAATAGCAAAAATAAAAAAATGGCCATTTTGGGTTTATTTATGTACCGATGAAACATAGAAAATGAATGTTGGGGATAAAACATATAGAACGGGTTTTTCCGTACGGTTTTTCCGTACGATTTTTGTTTGTGTAATAATTATGCAATATGCAAATAAAGTTTATTTTTAGCCAAAATCTTTGAAAATCTTCTTCTCTGAAAGTACATGGCCAATTAAAAGGATATTGAATGTGGAAGGTCCTTAGGTGGTATAGATTCAAAATTTTATCCGACATGTCTGTTGGAAATCCAAGATAGCTGCCATTACTATAAATAGCAAAAATAAAAAAATGGCTATTTTGGGTTTATTTATGTACGGATTTTGTTGAAATTTATAACATAGAAACTAGATGTTGGGGATAAAACATATGTAATGGGTTTTTCTGTACAATTTTCCATTTTTGCAATAATTATGTAACATGCAAATAAGGTTTATTTTAGCCTAAATCTTCTGAAAGTACATGGCCAATCGAAAGAAATTTTATGATTAATAGTGCTTGTAATAATAGAAAATAAGGATATTGCTAGTGAGTTTGTTTACATTTTACTGATTGAATATATTTAAAAAGAAAAAGCAAATAATAAATAAGGATGTGCCTGGTGAGCGATACAGGCCCTATTGGGCCTCTTGTTTGTAAACTTCATAATAATTTCCTTAGTGATGGAACCATGAATACTTGGCTTGTTGTACAAGAAAAATGATTTTAAACAAAATGGTAACAGATATTATACTTTTTAAAAAAACATTTGAAATATAATTGTAAGATGAAGGAACCATATAACTTGTACCACAACTCGGGCCTAAAAAAGCAAAGAAAAGTTTATTGATGATATTGGATGGTTTAATCCTTTTTCTTGGAAATTGCTTCCTTTAATTTGAAAACTTTTTCATAATGTTTTATATATAAATATCTTGTTGATATTTTAGGAATGGGAAGAACGTTTGTTACGTATTCAGGACACACTGGATGAATGGCTCAAAGTTCAAGCTCAATGGCTTTACTTAGAACCAATCTTCTCCTCGGAAGACATTATGCAGCAGATGCCTGAGGAAGGTCGACTCTTCCAGATTGTTGACAAGAACTGGAAAGATGTTATGAGACATACAGTTAGAGATCCTAAGGTATAAAGAGAGATAATTTATTTCAGTATGTTTGTGTAGGTCTTTTAAGATTTTTTTTTCATCTTTTTTGGACTTTGAGAAAAAAAATATGTGGAAATTTTACAATCTTTTCATTTTTGCAAATTTCACAAATTGAAGAATCATGAATATTTAAATTTAGTTCAAGAATTGGGCATTATCAAGTAATGCTGTGATCTGGAAAATGAAACCAAATGGAATAACATTTCACATTTTAACAGTTAAATAACTTTTTATCTGTTAAAATTTCATGTATTGTTGAATAAATGCAGAAATAAGAATTAAACTGTATCAAAGTGCCAAAGAACAATTGAACATTTGATGCAAAATTTGTTTTGATGTAGAATAACCATTTCAGTTGAAATTCACTTGCCATGTTCATTAATTTTATCTTCAGTATTTGCCATTACGTGTAGTATTTAATTTAATGTAATATATACATGATTTGTAGGTTTTACAAGCTACTAATCTACCTGGTCTGTTAGAAAAACTACAAGACAGCAATGGACTGTTAGATAAGATTATGAAAGGTCTTAATGCCTATTTGGAGAAAAAACGTCTGTTCTTCCCACGATTCTTCTTCCTGTCAAATGATGAAATGCTTGAAATTCTATCTGAAACAAAGGATCCATTACGTGTTCAACCTCATTTGAAGAAATGCTTTGAAGGAATTGCCAAACTTGAGTTTGATTCTAAGTTGGACATCCATGGCATGTTTAGTAGTGAAAATGAGAAAGTGAAATTTATCAATTCCATCTCAACATCTGAAGCCAGAGGTGCTGTAGAAAAATGGCTGTTACAAGTGGAAGAAGTCATGTTAGGGTCAGTTAGAGATGTCTGTGCCAAAGCTATGGATGTAAGTAAAAATTGTTAATTTTCATATTATAAATTTTATATATATATACAAAATCATTACTTCATGTATTAAAAACCACAAAAATATGTAGCTTTTGTTACATTTATAAATTTGCATTTAAAAAATTATCCAGATAAAATTAAATTGCAGTAATAAATTACATTGTACATCAAATCAGTGTTTGATATTATTTATGTTGCAGTAAAAGTCTGTTTTGTTTTGTTAAAGTTTGCTTGCAGGGGATTGATTTTTTCCTTAAGGCACTCTGGTTTCCTCAAACATCCTGGAACTGACTTTTTAAATATAGGTTAAAGAATCTTGACAAGAACATAAAACACCATCATTCCACTCCACTCTATATCTCTTCCTCCTTCTCATAGCTTTGTTACTAAACACAATTTTTTCATTATTTTTAGGCTTACATGGTTGAAGCAAGAACAGACTGGGTAAGAGATTGGCCAGGACAAATTGTTTTGTGTGTGTCCCAGGCTTATTGGACCACAGAGGTACATGATGCTATTAAATCAGGACCAGGTGGTCTCAAGGATTATCTTAAGAAACTACTGGAGCAACTTGATCAGATTGTCTTGCTTGTCCGAGGAAAACTAAGCAAGGGTATTAGAACAACACTTGGAGCCCTAGTCACTATTGATGTCCATGCCAAAGATACAGTAGTAGAAATGGATGAAAAAGGTATAAATGTTTGTACATTGTTGTAATGCAGACCTGCCAACCCTTACGATTTTTCCGTAGCTCTTACTGAAAATTGCCGAAAATTTTAAATTCTTATAATTGTACGGATACGGCATGTTTTCTTCCGATTTTTATCTTTTCCGGATATTCTCCTTCATTGTCTTTACGTTTTAAACCATGTTTTAGAAAACTGTCCTGGAAACGCTTTTAAGGCATGCAGATTACAATAAAGCATTAAAAAAATAGCCAGCGATCACTGTCGTTATGCAAAGTCGGAAGAGCGTTTGATAGTAAAGCATTTCAAATACATTCTGAAGTGTAATAATAAAGCATCTTTGTGATTTTAAAGTTTCTCGCGGTAAATGTCACATCTCAAAAATGAGCAAACACAAAGCAAATCTGGCAGATTATGGAGAAAACTGACTTTTGTAAAATCTTACTTAAACTGGTTCAATCTTACTGAAAAATGTCTTTGATCTTACTGAATAGTTGTTATAGGGGGTTGGCAGGTCTGGTAATGTATATAGCTTAAAAATTGTAAATAACCAGTAAAAATTCATTTACTTGTACTTTTTGTTTAGAAATATCCTACATATAAGGTATTTTTGTCCCCAGCCGCAACGCGGAGCGGGGACATAGAAATGCCGGGCATCCGTCCGTCCGTGTTTCCGTCCGTCACACTTTTTTGTAAGCGCTCTCATGCCTACAAATTTTGATGGATTTTCATTGAATTTATACGAAATGTTTATACCACTAATACCTTGGTCAAGTTCGAAAATCAGCATTTGTCTATACTTTTTGTTGGAGTTATGGGACTTTGTGACCTTGTAAGCGCTCTCATGCCAACAAATTTTGACGGATTTTCATTAAATTTATACCAAATGTTTATACCACTAATACTTTGGTCAAGTTCAAAAATCAGCATTGGTCGATACTTTTTGTTGGAGTTATGGGACTTTGACCACAATAATGACTCTGTTTTATCCAAAAATTGACCTTGTAAGCGCTCTCATGCCTACAAATTTTGACGGATTTATCACACTTTTTTGTAAGCGCTTTCATGCCTAAAAATTTTGACGGATTTTCATTAAATTTAAACCAAATGTTTATACCACTATTACCTTGGTCAAGTTCGAAAATCAGCATTGGTCGATACTTTTTGTTGGAGTTATGGGACTTTGTGACCTTGTAAGCGCTCTCATGCCTACAAATTTTGACGGATTTACATGAAATTTATACCAAATGTTTATACCACTAATACCTTGGTCAAGTTCCTAAATCAGCCTTGGTCGATACTTTTTGTTATGGGACTTTGACCACAATAATTACTTCATTATATCAAAAATTGACCTTGAAAGTGCTTTCATGCCTACAATCAGGCAACTCATTTTCATGGGAACAATCTTGACCAGATATTGACAACAGATGACGAGGCATCATCTTGTGTTTTTCCTGTCCCCTATTCTGACCATTTTCTTACATGTATATCTCTGCAATAAGGTATGTGATTTTATACAGTATGTAAACCAGAGTATGAAACTTGAATATGATTTTTAAACAAAAACTGTACAGTGATATTGTCTCGTACATTTTAGATAAACTTATATATGTTAATAGGTATTTGTTTGATTTTAGATTGTAGTATTTTGGATATATTTGCGACAGGAAAAATAGAAAAAAAATGGGTGGTGGGGGTAAAAAAAATGTTCCTCCCAACCTCCCCACACATTTAATTCTGGAACAGCCCTGAATGTTTGAAAATATTGCAATTCATATACAGTATACTAGTATACTGCTTGACCAGCGGGGAACCCAGGAATTCTATTCTTGTATAAATAGAGGTCTAAGTATTATTTGGCAAATGACAGAGTAATTTATCTTTAATAGTTTGCTCATGAATATTGGTAATAGAATGGATTTTGGATTACTTAACTGTTTGTCAACAGGTGTTGATTACTTTATAAAATTAGATGTTGTCTGTACAGACGTTAGTTTGATTTTTGTTATTTCAATATTCTTTTTCAATTTTCGCAGGAGTTAGCAATGAGAATGATTTCAATTGGCTGGCCCAGCTACGGTATTATTGGGAAAATGAAAACATGAGAGTCAGGATGACCAATGCCACTGTAAAATATGCCTATGAGTACCTGGGTAACACCCCTAGGCTTGTTATCACACCCCTAACAGATAGATGTTACAGAACACTTATTGGTGCATTCCACTTGAACCTTAATGGTGCCCCAGAAGGTCCTGCTGGCACTGGAAAGACAGAAACTGTAAAAGATTTAGCCAAAGCTTTGGCTGTACAGTGTGTTGTGTTTAACTGTTCAGATGGTCTGGATTACATTGCTATGGGAAAGGTTTGTATTACAACAGATGACTTTTAAATATCTTTTTATTAACTGATTAAGAATACTTTATCTATATAGGAAATTACCAATGTTAATTAAAAACAAAAATGTAAAAAAATCCAATATGCAACCAACCAGTTTCATAAGGAAGACATAATTAGTTCAAGATAAACACTTGAATAAACATTGCTAGCAGTAACATACATCATCTTATGAATTTTCAATTTTATACTTTCAGTTTTTCAAGGGATTGGCTTCAGCAGGTGCTTGGGCTTGTTTTGATGAGTTTAACAGAATTGATCTTGAAGTATTGTCTGTCATTGCTCAACAGGTTTGTAAATTAAATATCTACTTTATATTTCCATTTTTCACTTTAACTTTACTTTTACTCATTTTTATTTTTCAAACTTATTTTACATATTTTTACTGGTTGTTTTTTTTAAAAAATAGTTAAATTATTTCATATGTAATTGCAGATTCTTTGCATCATCCGAGCTGTGCAGAGTCATATGGATGTGTTCATTTTTGAAGGAACAGAATTAAACCTGAATCCTAACTGTTATGTATGTATCACTATGAACCCTGGGTATGCCGGAAGATCAGAACTACCAGATAACTTAAAAGTTTTGTTCCGCACAGTAGCTATGATGGTACCGGATTATGCCATGATTGCTGAGATTTCTCTCTACTCCTGTGGTTTCCAGTCAGCCAGACCTTTGTCTGTTAAGATTGTGACTGTATACAGACTTTGTTCAGAGCAGTTGTCATCACAGTTTCATTATGATTATGGAATGAGGGCTGTAAAAGCTGTCTTGTCTGCTGCAGCAAATCTCAAACTGAAATTCCCGGATGAAAATGAAGACATTTTGGTAAGTTTTGACATTCATAAAATAAAGTACTGAAAATTGAAAAAAAAAAAGTAACACTAAAGAAGAATATAAAAACATAAAAAATCAAATCTAATAAAAAAGGTATCTAAAATGCAATTCATTGAATTCAGTATTATAGGTTATGGATTCCAGAGTGTTTTTGTTATCACCTAAGTATTTGTTGTACCATAAGATTTTTTAATTTTCTTTTTGTTTCTTTATAGTTGATGCGTTCTATCATTGATGTCAATTTACCCAAGTTTTTGTCTCATGACATTCCGCTCTTCAATGGTATTATGTCAGATTTGTTCCCAGGAGTTAAATTACCAGAGGCAGATTATGAAATCTTTTTGAATGCAATGAACAGAATATGTGAAAAGAAAAATCTCCAGTTTGTTGACTTTTTCAAAGAAAAAATTATTCAGACATATGAAATGATGATAGTAAGACATGGGTAAGATACATTTATATCAAAAACCTTGGAAATTCATTTTTTGGAATATACCTCAATAAAAATTTTGTAGGCCAGTAGTTCAATCATTTGTTTCTGTACATGATAGCAAAATATTATTTATTCAACTCCAGGCACCTGCATGTGAGAGAGACTTTCATCTGACTGTAATTTCAAATTTTCCCAAAATTGTTTGATTTCTAAAGCAAGTGATGACTTATTAGAGTCACAGAAAATTATTCATTTTATCCAGGTACATTAGAGACCTGATTTGATTGGTTACAATAGACAACATTGATAATGAGTAGAACATCAATAAATATTTTTATTTATCATAAAATATGCCAAAAACTGTTTTATAACATGAATTTTTGCATCTTCTCATGCATGGTTCAGCAACTAGTCATTTACATCTTTATCTACTAAACCTTTAACTAAAATTAAAGTCTCATAAAAAAAAGAGCAATTTACAGCTTTCAGCATGACAAGACTCTTGATTATTTTTGTTTTACTGCAGATTCATGTTGGTTGGAGAACCATTTGGTGGTAAAACCATGGTTATAAAAACCCTGTGTGAGGGTATGACCTTGTTAGCAGAAGAAGGTCATCAAGATTATGAGAAAGTAATGTATCGTATTATCAACCCTAAGTCCATTACCATGGGTCAGTTGTTTGGTATGTTTGACCCTGTATCACATGAGTGGACAGATGGAATTGTTGCTAATACCTTCAGAGAATTTGCATCAACTGACACTCCTGATAGGAAATGGGTTGTGTTTGATGGACCTATAGATGCCCTGTGGATTGAGAACATGAACACTGTGTTGGACGATAATAAAAAACTGTGTTTGATGAGTGGAGAAATCATACAGATGTCATCAGTTATGAGTTTAATTTTTGAAACCATGGATCTTGCCCAGGCCTCTGTAAGTAACAATTTATTTTATCCTTTTGCTCTAAATTAAAACTGAAATATTTCAAATTTAACTAGCTTGTAAACAAACCATCCATCATAACAAGCAGTTCTAAGTATTTGAATGAAACTTTTTTTTTACAACAAAACAGGTATTAATAAAAATTAACAACTGGATTTGATTGATACATATGACAAATTGCTTAACTGAGTAATGTGAAATTTTATGTCTTGCTTAAAGACAGTTCATGCAGTTCAGCTGGGATTCTACCCACAACTTTGAATCTAAAGTCAGCAACCTTCACCACTCTGCAATGGCTTTACTGTTGTATAGTTATGTCATTGCATCTTTTAATATTCTGTTTCTTTATTGTAGCCTGCTACTGTCAGTCGTTGTGGTATGATTTATCTGGAGCCTACAACCCTTGGCTGGCGACCAATCATGAGGTCATGGCTGAATGCAATGCCAGAGATAATGGCTAAAGAAGCTGTTGATGTTATTGAAGCCATGTTTGAATGGCTTGTGGATCCATGCATGGAATTTGTCAGGAAAAATTGCAAGGTAAATCTTTCTTTCATAAATGTATGTATTTGATCAGATGTATTTCTAGAAATACTTTGAAGTTGGCAGTTGGTTCAAAAACGAAGAAGTCACTTTCCGATAAAAAATGTTTGATAAGTTTATTATTGACTAATTATTTAATCAGTTAATTATTTTTATTTCAGGAATACATACCTTCAAAACAGGCCAATCAGCTAAGCTCTTTAATGGCTTTGGTTGACATGTTGATGTATGAGGGCATTAATGCTGAAGATGCTCATGAGAACAGACATTTAAGAACATGGGTTATTGTAAGTATCATTAGACAAAAAACACATTTATACAGAAATTGCACATACATGTCATTAAATTGCTACTCGCCCATTTTCCACACACACACACACACACACACACACACACACTATAGTATTTTCAGATAAGTTAACCTTTTCTTGCAATAATATACATACCTACACATTGACAAACACATATTTTGTATATGTTGTATAATTTTTCAGTTTCAGATGCAATAGGTTCGCTTACTGCTTAGAAATAATTAATTGGATGAAATGTACTAGATATGTTTATTTTTCTTTCAGTCTGCCATTTTGTTTGCAATCCCATGGTCTGTCGCTGCTTGTGTTGATGTAGATGGTCGGGCTAAGTTTGATGCTTATTACAAAGAATTACTGAGTGGAAAATTTGAAGAATCCCCTGTTCCAAAAGCTGTTGGTAAATTTGATGTGCCCTTACCAAATGAACAGCAAGTTTTTGATGTCTTTTATGAGGTAAGATGTCTTTCAAATTATATTATATTTTAATTATATTTTTTAAGTTCTCAGTGTTTTCAAGTTTAATTAGGGTTTACTATGTCTCTTTTAAGTTGCTTTTAATAACAAAAACATTTTTCTTTATTGCCACAAGTGGCTATTTTTTTTTTTTCAAACTCTAGAGATTTATTTATCCTGCACTAGTTAATACAAGGCTTCAGTTTGTTTCTAGATTCACCTGAGAGATGTCTTAGTTTATAGTCTCAATTGATAAACATTTCAATCGCCATTTATAACTCTAGTTAGCGCTAAAGATGAAAATTGCTTCTGATAATTGTAGACAAGTTTTGACTGTCTCAACTGAACAGCCAGGCTTCACCCTTATCAAAAGGAATAATCAAAGGCCTGGATAATCTAAACAGGATGATGATGATGATGATGATGATGATTTTAGCCCATAAACTTTGAATATGAAACCTAGTGACATGCTACTTGTTATATCTGTTATTCCAGTCACGGGTATTCATTGTGTTTTTATCTTAACTTCATGGTAACCATATTTTATGTGCATTTTCTATGAAGATTATATCAAATAAGAAAATTCTATTCATAAAAATTCATATTTCAAGAAATAATTTTTAAAATTTTTATTTCTTTGTAGCAAAAAGCTAGAGGTGCATGGAAACACTGGAATGAATTAATCAGGGGTATTGAGATCAAAGGACAAAAGATAAGAGAGATGTTAGTACCAACGGTGGACACGGCCAGATACACCTATCTGATGAGCTTGTGTGTAGAACATGCAAGGTTTGTAAATTTGAAATTTTAGCTTCTTTAATTTTGCTATTATTGGTACAATTTATAGTTAAAGAGTTTACAGACTAATCTATACAAATTTTAAAGTATAGAAATTCTTGACTGCAGTGGAACTTTAAAAGCATATCATTATTTTTTTTGGCTTACCTGTTCTAACTACAGAAGTCGGCACTTACATTCATTTTTTTAAGCTCATGGTAAAATTGTTTTTGATTGGTAAATATTCCCATTAAAATAAATGAGATTTTAGATTTTACTGGGTGACTGTTATTTGTTAATCCATAAATGACTTATGTAAAGAGACATGGGAGAACCGAGTCCACAAATAATATATGAAAAAAAATAATAATTAAATGTATATTTTGTTTTAGACCACTGTTATTTGTTGGACCTACCGGTACAGGGAAGAGTGTCTATGTCCAGGATAAATTGATGAATGGCCTGTCTAAAGACAAATATCTACCTGCATTTGTTAACTTCTCAGCTCAGACAAGTGCCAATCAAACACAGGTAAGTCAACTCACTCTAAATTTTACTTTCAGTGAAAGTGTTTTTTTTCTCCATGCAGACTTAAATCACAGTTATTTGATAGTTAATAGCCTTTTTGTAAGAGGTTCATCTTTCCTAAAATATTGGTGACTTTTGTAATAATTGTATTTTAAAAAGAAAACTGACTGAATGTTTATGCCTATAGATTCTTTTGAAAGCAATTTACAGAAACTTGATTAAAACTCATTGGTTCAACTTTTTTAGCTTGCCTTCATGAAATGTGTAAAAGCTATAGTCATGTCCTTGACATATGAGTAGGATCAGAATCACATATCAAGTGTATTGGGCAACCTTATAAAATGGTGCCTTCATGCAGGTGAGCTGTCTGATGGCATATGTCACCTTCTGGTTTCTGGTGATTTAATGTGCAAATACAGTCAATTATAATCAAATCAGTCTATATATTAATAAGCTTTTAATTTCTAATTATTTTGCAGAATATTATAATGTCAAGATTAGACAAGCGTAGAAAGGGTGTTTTTGGTCCACAAATGGGTAAGAAAGCTGTTATATTTGTGGATGACTTGAACATGCCAGCTAAAGAAGTGTACGGTGCACAGCCACCAATAGAGTTACTGAGGCAGTACATTGATCATGGAAACTGGTCAGTATCTTAAATAATTATCTTTTTGGTTTAGTGGTTAAGTTTAAGTCATGTTAATAGATAGGTCATAAAATGGCTCACGTCTTCTCTTGGATGAACAAATGGCTTCATAATTCTGTTAAATATATTAAAGAACATTTTTTCTACAAGTTTTATGATGCTAGTACAATTGACTTGCTGGGTGGTTTTAACAGCCTCACCCATTCTGTCATAGGTAGTTAATTGACAACAAATATTGACACTTTTATTGAGCATGTGACTCACTTGCAAAATGTCATAAGTAATGAATACAGTAAAATCTTGATTCAAGGCCACCATTTGGTCAGTCAGATTTTGGCATTATAAAGGAATTTGGTAATAAATCACAGAAGCCTTGCTGAAAAAAAAAAAAAAAAAAAAAGGAATACATAGAGATTTTGGAACTTTGAAATAGTATGGCAAGCAGTAAATTAGCAAAGTTATTTAGGGGCATTGTAATGAGGTTTTACAAGTCCACAGTACTGGTATATCACATTGCTTTCCTTAGTCATTCATCTGGTGTTTCTTATCAACTTTACTGAATCAAAAATGATTTTTAACACAATTTGATTTTTCCTTAATAGGTATGACTTGAAAGACACCACAAAGCTGACATTACAAGATGTACAGTTGATAACAGCTATGGGGCCACCTGGTGGTGGAAGGAATGATGTAACTCCACGATTCCTGAGACATTTCAACATTGTGGCTATGAATCAATTCAGTGATGAATCCATGGTCAAGATTTTCAACACACTTTTGACCACTTATTTCAGAGTAAGGAAATGTTTTGTATTGAGTCTTATATTTGTTCTTTTGTATTTTTCTTTATTTCCCAAGGTTAGGTTGTGCAAGATAGAAAATAACTCCCTTTTCTGCCCTACGATAATAATTGATAAAATAATAATAGTAATTATTATTATTATTATTATTATTATTATTATTATTATTTATTAACCAATTAAGGGTTTGCAATGGTCACAGTAAGTTTGTAGTACCAGTACATGTATACAAAAAAGTTATTTTAAAGTTATACATTCATGTATCCAGTTAGTATTGTCTGTTTTACATTTGACTGATGTAGCTTTCATGGTTTAATCAGACAGTTAAAAAGATATTTGAACTTATATTAAACTTGTTGTTTGTTCCCTGATTTTCCTTTTGATGTTGTTATCTCATGATTAGGGTTTAATTTAATTTCTTTGACCTTGTATTTGTGGCAAAAATCTGTTGTTGTTCAGAATGAAAAACTTTTGTGTCTGAAATTTTTTTAATTTACATTTATAATTTAGATAATTGATTTTATCACAAGTTATATTTTGATTTCAGAATTCAGAATTTACAGCTGATTATTTCTCCCTGGCCACTCAGATTGTACAAGCTACGTGCGATATGTATAAACAAGCCATTGCTAACCTATTACCTACACCAGCTAAATCTCACTATGTCTTTAATTTACGAGATTTCTCCAGGGTCATCCTCGGTATCTGTCTGATTAAGAAACCACAGGTAGAAAATAAAAGAACACTAATAAGGTAAGTGTTAATTGTATTGGACAAAAATATTGTTTTGCTCAAATCATTCTCATGTCTTACATCATATACAAATGTGGTATTCAAGCATACCATGTGACCATTATTACCCATTAAAGTTTGTGCAGAACACTTTCAAAAACAGTTGTTTTTGCAAAATTTCAAAATAATGTTTATCATTAATTAATGTGACTACATTAGATGGAACTCTATTGCTCTGATTGTGTTATTTATTGCCTTTCTGTTGGTGTTTATGTTGTGTCTACCTTGTAGCTATCACCATAGATGTCAAGTTTTACATTTATTTTTCCGAGTATAAGCAATTTCTAGAATTATCTTCAGTTGAAGATTTGAAGAGTAAGTACATAGAAAATATAGCATGTGTTAAAAATTGGAAAAAGGTTTTACTTTTTTTAAATTTTAGCCTCCTATTCTATTTTTGATTTATTTAAGTTAACATTTTTTATGTATTATTGAGCTGTGATGATTCAATTCTTTTACCCAGATGTATATTTACTTTGTTTATTTCTTTAGATTGTGGGTACATGAAGTCATGAGAGTATTCTATGATCGTTTAACTGATGATGCAGATAGATCTTGGCTATTTAAGTAAGTTCAGTTTAAATTGTTGTACATTCAGGCTTCAGTAAATTATGTACGACTGTACTGTCTAAAATCTATTTAAAAACTAATTACATATAACATAATGAATATGACGTCATCGATACCGCGATGACAATTAGTAATCAACATCACACATTTACGCGATAATACGTCTATTTTAAAAATATTTTTTTCTTAAGTGTTTGGTATACAAGTTTTTTATTTAATCAAAATGATCAGATAGTGTGATTTACATACACATGGTAGATTAAGTGTTATGTATGTTGAACAAAGTACATTTAATAAAAAAAAATAATTTGTTTATAGTTAAAAGTTAACTTTTAGATTAAATTTGATTTTGAAAAAATTGCCATTTTAAATTACCGGTAAAATAAATTTTGGGGACCACCTGTTAAAATAAAGAGGTAAAGATGATAAGGACAAAAAAGTATGGTGAATATTGAAAAGTTTGGTTCAAAATATCCATATGATTGAATACTGAGGGATATAAAGACTTTTTTAGGCTACAATATATTTTTCTGTTGTTTTTTCAGTGCTGTATCCACTGCTTGTAAAGAGTATTTCAAAGAAACCGTCAACAGCTTGTTTGAACATTTAGCTGGTGATGGCACAGGACAAGGAAATGTAAGATATAAATTTGTCTGGAAAACATTTGTTTCTAGGATATTAATATCTTCTGGACATTTGGTTGTCATGGCATTCACCTATTTTTCTTGTTGATGGCATCAGTTGTAATGTCATTTTTGCCACAGTCTTTGGAAAATACTTTTTTTAAAAAAACTTTATTTCCCATGTTAAAGCTATTTCACATATAAATATTAATAAATTCCTATTCTTGTCACAGATATTTGTAAACATTATTAAATTATATATGAAGAGTCTATAAAGAAGTGAAACTAATAATAGAATTCACTGGTATGGTGTGTCCAGTACCTCTTGATTTTTGTGGAATGATATTAATAGTTTTATATCATAAATATTTAGAATAACATTGTATTATGAAATTCTAGATTTAAAGAAATTTTTTTTTTTTTTTTTGCACAAATGATTCAGGATATGACATAGTTTGTTAGTGATCCCCAGTAATGGTCCACTGTAAATGTCAACTTGTCACATTTTATTTTGTCCAGAATACAACTGTTTGTTCTTACATTCTAGGTAAAAGAAGATGATATGCGCAGTTTGATGTTTGGTGACTACATGAACCCTGATGCAGAACCAGAGGATAGAGTTTATGATGAAGTCAAAGATATAGATCAGATGTACACAATAGCTGAACAGTGTCTGGAAGAGTATAATAACACTCATAAAAACAGAATGAACTTGGTTATATTCAGGTAAACAATTATCTACAGTTTAAAGTATCAATTCTATGTATTTTAGATAGATAATTTATGGATGAAAATGAGATTTTCTGCAAAAGATAAATAAGTTAATGTATCCATAGGATACGGCCATATTAGTCTCTTCTGTTTTCTATAAAATAAGTAGGGTGGAGTAATGATGTTTTAAGCCCCAGTGATGATTCTTTTGTTATATCTACTAGGTAAGTTTTGTATGAGAAAACTGGAGTTGCCAAAGAAAACTAAAGGCTTTCAGAAATGAAATTGACATACTACATCTGCCTAAGTGGAATTTAAACCTAAGCAGTAATGGCATATAATCTTTATTGTTGGAACTTTAGATTACTCAGACAGAGGCCCCTGATTTGACAAGACCGAAACCTAAAACTTTCCCTGTAACTTGTAATATAATGATGTTTTATGCTGTTTAAGTCTTTATTTTCTTGCTTCATTTTTCTGATATAGCAAGATCGTATTTCTCTCATTTGGAAGTGATTTTGATTTTAATCAATTTTTTAATGTTTCCTTTAAAATACTCAGAAAGATAAAATTGATATTATCCATTTTTTGCAGATATGTATTGGAACATTTGTCTCGTATTTCCCGTATTTTGCGTATCCCTGGGGGAAATGCATTATTGGTCGGTGTGGGTGGTAGTGGCCGACAGTCACTCACAAGGCTTGCTACAGCTATGGCTGGATATGACCTGTTTCAACCAGAAATTACCAAAAACTATGGAAAAGTGGAATGGAGAGAAGACATCAAGGTGAAAATCTTTTTGTCATTAGTTTTGATCCAGTGTTGATAGATTTTGAGACTCTTTATTTCAAATTTTAATATTGTTAAACAGAAACTATATTTGTCTTTTATAAGCCATGTACTTTGTACTGTTTGAGATACTTGTTTTTCCGTCTTTTTTTAAATAAATTGTAGTGACAAAATGAGTGTAGTCTGTCTTCTAAAAAATCTTTTTTTAAAAGAGGAAATTTTTTTTAAATGGTATAACTTTAATATATTGAGTCGCACATGGTAGTGACAGAATGAATAAAGACTGTCTGTAAATCTCTCTACAATGAGAGCTCTATAGCTTTAAATTGTAACGTAAAAAAAAAAACAATATTATTATAAAATATAACTGAATTCACTTTCCTGTGTACCTATATGATTTTACAATTTGAGTATCTGATTATTTCTAACAGGGTGTATTGAAAGCTTGTGGAGCTCAAGGGAAGACAACTTCATTCTTGATAACTGATACACAGATAAAGGAAGAATCATTCTTAGAGGATATAGATAATTTACTAAACACTGGTGAAATTCCTAACATCTGGGCAATGGATGAAAAGTCAGGAAATTATGGAGGTATGAAATTTTTTTAAGCATTAAAAAGTTCTAATGTTTTTGAGAAGAAATAACAGTGAGAAATTTACAAATCTGAAGTGATTTTTAATTTTATTTAATTTAATTTTTTTTTATCTCTGGAAAAAATGACAGAATTACATCAACAGGAATTAAAAAAAAAACAATGGTTTATATGATAATGAAATATTTGCTTAAAGTCCTAGCAATGTTTAGGTTTTTAACTATTATTGGTTTGTAGTGTTGTATTTATAATTTGTTTCTTTATTGCAGACCGTCAGACCAATAGCTCAAGCTGGTGACAAAATGGCAGATTTCAGTCCTCTGGCACTGTTTGCATTTTTCGTAAATCGCTGCAGAGAAAACCTTCACTTGATTATTGCCTTCAGTCCAATTGGTGATGCATTCCGTAATCGACTCAGACAGTTCCCTGCACTTATTAACTGTTGTACCATAGATTGGTTTCAGGTAATTTTTATATCATATACCTGTATAATTATTCTTTTCAATCTTTTTTTTATGATGATTTTGTTAACCACAAGAGTTCTCTTCTTCGATTATAAATATTATATATATACATATATTATATCTTCTATCATTGCAGTTAAAATCTCTATTCGATGATTTTAAATTTTTTTTTTCTAGAAAAAGACTTACTTTATTTTCACAATGAAAGCTTATATTGGGTGTTATAAATTCATAATGTTTGGATTAATAGGATTGTCTATTGTAACTTCCACTGCTTTAAATTTAATACATTTATATAATTTTTGGTTTGAAAAAAAAAATCCTAGATTTGTTTAAAATGATTTGATTCAATCATTTCTAAGCTTTTTTTTTTTTCTTTTTTTTTTTTTTTTTACACAAGTATTATTTTCAAATTTTTTCCCTTTAAATACATAGTACTTACAAAAACATAATGTGATTTCTGTTTTAATGACATTCTTATTTCTCATTTTTTCATGTCTTTTGAAATTTTTTTCAGGCTTGGCCAGATGATGCTCTGGAGAGAGTGGCTAATAAATTCTTAGAGAATGTAGAACTAGGAGGAAGAAGAGAAAGTACAAACTGTTCACATTGTCAAGTACTTTCATCAAAGTACTAATGTACTTTCTACTAAGTTCTTACTAAATCTAGGACGTCATAACTATGTTACACCCACCTCATATTTAGAACTGATCAATTCCTTCAAAAATCTGCTACAAGCAAAACAGGATGAGACAATGAAAGCTAAGAGGAGATATGTTGTCGGTCTGGAAAAACTGGCTTTTGCTGCATCACAGGTAAGAACATGCATAAACATGTGTTATATATACCTTAGCTGAAAAAACACCATAATTGTAAAACAAGATAAAAAATATCCTGATAATAAGGACTTAAACACATAAAATTTACAGAAATGTTTATGTGATTTTTTCATAAGAAAGCTATTAAATGAAAAATTATGTACTTGCAAATATGAAACATATACCATAATTGTATATTCACTAATACAGACTTCAAATATACATGCATACTAGTATCTGTTAAGTTTCTGATCAAAATGCTTGTACATTTTAGGTAGCTGACATGCAGAAAGAACTTCAAGACCTGCAACCACAGTTGGTTATATCAGCAGAGGAAAACGAGAAAATGATGAAAGTTATTGAGAAAGAATCAAAAGAAGTCGAAGAGACAAGCAAACGTGTCAAGGCTGATGAGGCTGTAGCTAATGAACAAGCTGCTGAAGCACAGGCCCTGAAAGATGAATGTGAAGCTGATTTAGCTGAAGCTATACCTGCTTTAGAGGCTGCCATGGCTGCTTTAGACACACTTAAAGTAATTTGATTTTAAATATTCCTCAGAAAAAAATGTTTTTCATATAAATTAATAACTAACTTTAAAGATAGTTTGGCCTTCATCAGTTTTTTTAACAAATGATATAAATAGTTTGGCCTTCATCAGTTTTCTTTTAACAAATAATATAAAAAACTTTTTTAAACTACAAGTATCACTATATAATCTTATTTGCATTTGTAGTACATTTGTTATTATTGGTGTTTTATGTTATTTGGTTACATGTGTTTTTGGTGCATAGGTTTTTAAAAAATATTAATGTAAGAAATGAAAGTTTAGTATTTAGAAATAAGAAAGAGCCAACTTTATTGAGAAAATGGCATGTTATAAACAACATAATTATAAAAGTTAAATTTAGACCAAACCGACTGAATTACAAGTAATTAAACAGAGGAGAGAGAAAGAGAGAGAGAGAGAGCACCTTTGATTAAAGTAAAGATGTAACTTTGTGTTTTATTACTTTTCCAGCCTGCAGATATTACTATTGTGAAATCTATGAAGAATCCTCCATCTGGTGTTAAACTTGTCATGTCTGCTGTCTGTGTCATGAAGGATATTAAACCAGACAAAATCAATGACCCAGACAAACCAGGACAGAAAATCCTAGACTACTGGGGACCATCTAAAAAGTTGCTAGGAGACATGAGTTTCCTATCCATGTTGAAGGAATACGATAGAGATAACATTCCAGTAAGTTCTCATCTACAATTAAAGTTGTCTTAATCCCATCTCGATAAACAATGTGGAAAGTAGCAGAGTGATTGTTCATTCATTTCATTAACTTATCTATTTTATCTAAGTGTTGACATTTTTATTTCCATTTTCATATTAAGATCAAGATACATTTTGTCATTAAAATTTTTAGTCTCTTGGCATCTGTCTGTGAATCCTTGGTGCTACTCTGTCATATAACTTTAAGGTTATTGAATTTGTTTATTAAATCAACCTACATGAAAATATTAATGAAAACAAAAATAGAAATTGCTGGTAGTAAAGTGGTCACATATTAAACTTTGTTTATGATAACAGCTAATACCAATCTGTCATTCAATAAACGACTTAGTAAACTTTGTTTAGTCATGTCTTTAGTAACCTAAATTGATAATTTCATCCTATAAAAATCTGTTTTAAATCTGTTTTAAATTTTCAGCCACACATTATGGCCAAGATCAGGAAAGAGTACATTGGCAATCCAGAATTTGATCCTGCTAAAGTAGCCAATGCTTCATCTGCCGCAGAAGGTCTGACCAAGTGGATTCTTGCCATGGAGATATATGATAGAGTGGCAAAAGTTGTGGCTCCAAAGAAAGAGAAATTAAAACAAGCAGAAGAGGAGCTTAAAGTTACAATGGGATTGCTTAATGAAAAGCGAGCTGAATTGGCAGCCGTTGAGAAAAGACTGGCAGATTTACAGGCCACGTTCACTGAAATGACAGAAAAGAAACAAAATCTAGAATTCCAAGTCGATCTTTGTGGCAAGAAGTTAGTCAGAGCTCAGAAACTGATTGGAGGTCTAGGTGGTGAGAAAGAGAGATGGACTGTTGCTGCATCCAATTTACAGAGTATTTATGATAATTTAGTTGGAGATGTCTTGATATCAGCTGGAGTTATAGCCTATTTAGGACCATTTACTTTAGCTTACAGAGATGAGTGTACTGCTGACTGGGTTAAAGTTTGTCAGGTAACTATTATGTAGTTCCTTTTTTTAAATCCTTTTTCATACCATAGTTTGATTTTAATACCTGAAAAGTAAGTTCAAAGAACAACATTATGTTTGTTAAAATAAAATCCTCTCATCGAACAGACACATTGTCAGACATCTTCCTTTATGGGTTCTTTATTGTTATGAAGTATTAGTTTAAAATTTTGCAAAGGATGCCCATAGATGTCCTTTTAACACTTTAGTATACTATAGCAAGTTTAAATGCAGATTACTTATATTATGTTACACAAGTTTTGTTTTTCTTTTCCATTTCAGGAGAAAAAGATTCCTTGTTCCAAAGAATTTTCTCTTAGCAAGACATTAGGAGAGCCAATCAAAATTCAAGCTTGGAACATTGCTGGTTTACCAAGAGACAGCTTTTCCATTGATAATGGTGTCATTGTTGCCAACTCAAGGAGATGGTTTGTAACTTTTTATTTTATGTAGAGAGAGAGAGAGTTGTAATTTTTATAAGGTTTTAAGCATATACCAGTATTTATGTTTCCAATAGTTATTTTTGTCTGATTTTATTATTTTATTACTATTATTTTAAAATGAATTTTGGCAAATTTTCAAGCTGACAGATTTTAAGACTACTAATTTATTTATTTATTTATTTATTTATTTATTTACTTATTTATTTATTTATTTATCAGGCCATTGATGATTGATCCTCAAGGTCAAGCCAATAAGTGGGTGAAGAATATGGAGAAAGAGAACAAGTTATCAGTAATCAAACTGACCAATGCTGACTATATGAGAACCATGGAGAACTGTATACAGTTTGGTAACCCCATTCTACTCGAAAATGTGGGAGAGGAATTGGATCCCTCTTTAGAGCCTCTGCTCCTAAAACAAACATACAAACAAGGTATTAGAATTATTTTTTGCATGTTATCCAGGATGTAAAAAGATTATTCCATAAGCTAATAGTAATAGATACACCCGTAATTGATTAAATAAAAGGGGTTTTAAGTTTTGGTATGAATTTTTACTTTCATTAGGATGTCATCAGCTGTAGTTGGAAGTGGCAGAAATTTATACCTTTATTAAGAGCAATTTGCAGTGAGTGTGCAATTTCTACCTTGATAAGGGTCTAATTCCAAGGAACTGTTGCATTCATTCCTAATTGCTTTTTTAGGAATTGGTCAGACCCTTCGAGGGTTCAAACCCCAACCTTAGCTTTACGATGGTGGCCATGTTGATAATATGTAAGTTACATGAAGTTTGTTCTTGGTTATCAGATTCTGACCATGGTGATGGGTGCATTTAAAATAAAATTATAAGTAATTCTTGTTTTGTTTATTCTGCAGGTGGTGTTGAAATGATGAGACTTGGGGAGAATGTGATTGAATACAGTAAAGACTTTAGGTTTTATATAACAACAAAATTGAGAAATCCCCATTATCTACCTGAGATTGCTGTCAAAGTATCATTACTTAACTTTATGATTACACCAGAGGGTCTTGAAGACCAGTTACTGGGAATTGTTGTCGCCAAAGAAAGGTTAGTTGAGTTTAAACAAAATATTATTGACAATTTTCACTCTATAAAGCATATGACTTGAGAGAAATTGAATTAAATAAAGGATGGGAATTTTAATGAAGAGTTTAGTTTCACCAAGATTCATTAGAATGGAATGAAGTGGGGTAATGTTTAACATCCCAGTCAAGATTCTTATATCTAAGTTGTCAGTACTAAAATGGTGAAGGCAACCTGACTGTCCAGAAAATACCAGACCTGATGCATGCAAAACTGTCTTATGCTTAGGACTGTCAGGAAGATAGTGAGAGGCACTAGGCACTGTGATTTGTAGGTGTATGCTTTAGACTGCTTGGTCACTAATGGCCCCATAATTGTAATGAGAGATTGGGCTAAAAAAAATACTGCAAACTATTCCCTTTTAAGTTGAACATTAAAACTTGAAAGAAATGAATAAATGTAAATATGGTTCTCCATGAAAATGAATACACAAATTTACTGTTTGGGTGGGGCCTTGATACATTCCTTGAAACATGTGCTTTGAGCTTTACACATTTTACCACAGTCTCCATATACATTTACAAACTCAAATGAAAGTTTTATTCAGTAGCGTTTGCTTCTTTATTTTAGGCCAGAACTTGAGGAAGAGAGACAGGCATTGATTGTACAAAGTGCTGCTAACAAGAAAGCTCTGAAGGAGATTGAAGACAAAATCCTACATACTTTATCAGCGTCTGAGGGCAACATTCTGGAAGATGAATCAGCCATCAAAGTTCTGGATTCATCTAAGATTTTGTCTGATGAAATCTCAAAGAAACAAAAGGTAAGGCATTATAAGTTTGACAGTAATCACAAGTTGTGTTTGTATTACTGCTATGAATGAGAGAAGGAGACATTTTCTGTGTCTGTGTTAGGAGCAGCATAAAGAATATTAAAATTTTGAGTTGTCAGAAACCCATCTAACTTGTTAAGTATCATACTTAACTCTTCAGTCATCTTGTATTTAATACTGTATACATTATTTATTTAACAGATTGCAGAAGAAACAGAAGAAAAGATTGATACATCTCGTATGGGTTACCGACCCATTGCCAAACATTCCTCCATCTTGTTTTTCTCAATTGCCGATTTACCTAATATAGATCCTATGTACCAGTATTCCTTGACATGGTTCGTTAATCTGTACATCATGTCTATCCATGATAGGTAAGTCAAAAGTGTCCACCACAAAAATCATTGTTATTTCTTAAAATATTTCAATATAAAATAGTTTTGAACTGAACAAATCTGGCAAATTTAAATTAAAATCAATAAGGGGAGTATGAATATTTGTAGCCATTAACCTTCTTTGAAAGTTTTCTGTTTATTCTGTTTCAATAAAACAATGTAGAGATATCTTAGGACCTTATGCAATAATTGTAACAATTTTTTTTTTTTTTTTTTTTTTTTTTTTTTCTCTTGTAAAATTAATATTCTTCTATTTATAGATATCATGAGTATGAGTATATTGTCTTCATTTATAAAATAATCCTAGCACAGAAGAAATAATGGTTTTAATTATAATGAAAGACATTTTTCAAAAAAAAAATTCTTAAAAACTTGTTTTTGTTTTATTGCATTTCTTAATAATAAACATTTTTTGCAGCTTTATTTTTTCTGTTTTGAGAGTTTGTTAAATGTTAAGCAATATCAATATGGTGTTGTATTTATGTAGCAGTTAGCTTTTGTGTGGTATGCAATCAATAATAAGCCATCTGATCAGGTGTAACTTTACTATAAGAATGCAAGGTCAACATGTACTCTGATTATCACATGAATCAATATGTGGGAATGTCTGATAAAAAAAAAAAAACTTTACAGACTATATTAGGGATCCTGGCCATAGCAACTGAAATAATTTTTGATTCTTAAGCTAACCATTTGGTATGTGTGTGAGAGAGAGATAGAATTTTTGTGCATTTGTGCAATGGCAATGAATTTACTTTTGCTTTTGGTAAATTGTAAATTTTGATAAAAATGTTATGTTTCACATGCTTTGTATATAGTCACATTATGTAAATTCCTGTTTTTGCACACATGGAACTTCTACCTAAATCTGTGGTGCCAGCATGATTATTTATCATTGGTAAAATTATAATTTTGAAATTCATGATTTTGAAAGTTTAGGACTAAGTACACAGTACATTACAGCTTAAACAAGTATTATTTTGAGGGTAAAAAACATAAACATTTTAAACATACAATAAATTCTATTGCCAGTCAGATTTTGTTATTAAATAACACTTGATGATTGGATAAAAAGATAAACTGTAAAGAATAAGACCTTGGGAATTGTAAGGTAGCAAAAGGGTTTACCGTACAATGAAACTTCAATAACTTAAGTCTTTCAGTTTCTATTTTCAAGTTTTCAAAGTGTCTTTTTTTTTAAAATTTTAAAGAACAACCAAAAAATACTATGGATACCAGAGTTTTTAAGACAATATCATTTAAGATAAATAAATATATATAAGTTCATAAGTTCTGTTATACTAGACACTTGTTCCTCAACAACACAAGCTGTGACTCTCATTTATGTGTTTTATCATTAACTGTTTTATGTGCTTTCTAACATGAATCTGTTGATTGTTATTATTTTTTAGTTTTGAGTTGTATGCAAATTTATCAGTTATGCACTGTATGATAGATTGCCTGCTACAGAAAATAATGCCAAGAAACAAGTTAAATATGAACTCTCTGCAAATAATTAGAGATGTGTTTGACTCTCTGCATTTTATTAAGCATATTTATTAGACTATGTGTGTCACATTTTGGTTCATGTATCCCTACATTCAGAATACATATTGAACTAATTCTAAAGATCATATGCCTAGCTTGGTTGTTTTTTGTGTTTGATCATATGGGAAATGCCAAACCTCAAAGGGTTGGGTTATTTATCTGATTATATGCTGTATTTTTAACTTTGGATCTGATTTTGCACAGCATTTTGTCTCTGTGTATGGCATTGTTGACGTGGCTTGCAATCTGTCATCTTATGACAACAATGAACATATGAGATGTGTGGAATAGAGTGTAGGTTGGTCGAAAATGATGGCTGCTTTATTTATCACACCAGAAAAAATTACTTGGTTTTTAAATGACAAAAACTTCAACATTTCAGTAATAAATCCAAGATATTGGAAAGGCGCCTGCGATATTTGAAAGACCATTTCCAGTTTCAGTTATATGATAATGTCTCTCGGTCAATATTTGCGGACCATAAATTGGTTTTCGCATTCCTGCTATGTGCTAACCTGTTGCTGTAAGTAATGATAATGGAATGTCCTTGTAGTCACGGCAACACTATGTAATGGCATACTCTAGTATATGTTATATGTACAATTGGAGCAAGTATAGATCTGCATATTGATATACTGTATATTAATTTGGATGTTAGAATGAAATAAATAAGAATAAAGAAGACACCTTAATTGAACCATTCAACATGTGTAATGTCACAGGGTGAAAACAGTCTTATCTTGATGACTTTCAGATTTGTGTTTACTTAAAAGATAAACAGATATTCAAAAATAACACATTCTAAAAATTTATTTAATTGTTATTTAAAGCTTTTAGTTCTACAGATATCAATTTTAAATCTCTTAGATTTGTGAAATAAAATTGGTAAACCCCAAACTTTTCGTTTCAATGTTTGATAAACTTGCCATTTGTATAAATCAATGATTTATTCTTTATTTAGTTTATTCTGACATGCAGATGTATATAAATATATCTAGATTAGAATATTTATCCACCAATCACATAGCAGGTATACATTGCATGCGCTAGAACAGGTACACCCTACACAGCTCGAATATTGTAAACTCTACAGTGCTATGTATATATATATATTTACTATTATGTATGTGAATCTTTGACCCTGTATTTTTTGCATGTTTTATTTCAGCAACAAATCAAAGCTGTTGAAGAATCGCATTCGCTACCTATCTGACCACTTCACGTACAGCTTGTACTGTAATGTTTGCCGTTCTCTATTTGAGAAGGACAAACTCCTCTTTTCTTTCATTCTGTGTACAAATATGCTGTTGTAAGTATAAACTGCCAAATCAATAATTTTTCAAAATCAACTTTGTGTGTTTTTTCAGCAACAAATCGAAGATCTTGGAGAAACGCATTCGCTATCTTTCTGACCATTTTACCTACAGCTTGTATTGCAATGTCTGTCGATCCCTCTTTGAGAAAGATAAACTTCTCTTTTCTTTCGTTCTTAACTCAAATATCATGTCGTAAGTATAGAACCTGCACTGAACTCTACTAACTGTCTATTCTGTTACTGCTTCAGCTTGTTTTACTAATAAATGTGTCTCAAGCAAACATCAAACTCTATACATAGTACTGAATTTAAATACAGGGGGGGGGGGGGGCATTTGTGAAAAAAAAAATATAAGAGACTCATTGTTTACTAACTTATAAAAAGTAAACAGTTAATTGTGGTGAATTTGACAGAAATAAAAAATATGAAAAATTGTTTCATGTGAGTTTGAAATTCCGTCAAACAAACACTCAGTAAGGAGTCACTGCCACGACTTTGATCAATTCAAACAAGCTATTTGATGTCTTTCAGAATAAAAAAAGCAGAAACATGGTGAAGATGATATGTCTCCAAATAAGAACTGTTTAATTTACTGTTAATGAAATATTTAGAACAGTGGATAAACTATAGATCAGGTTGCAGGACCAGTTTTTCTTCATGTTACTAATGTACTTCTGTGGATTTCCTTATCATTTTGATTAAATTAAAAGAAGTACTTGTTAATTTTGACATTTAGAAGGTTTTACAAATGAAAAGAATGACTTTGCTTGAAACACCGTTTTCTTATTATCTTTTTTGCGGTTTAATTTGAATGGCTGCATCTTGGTTTTATTTGTTGTTTTATACATTTGTTATTAGATTTATATTGTGTTTTTTATTTCAGCATCTTTAACGTTATGGTTTTTGGTTATTTTTTGTGTGTTTTACATGTATTATATTTTATTTTAAAATGATGCATATATATTTTCAGTTTTTCATACATATTTATTAATTCATGGTTGTGTTGTTTGCAGATTTTGTGACAACACTTGCTTTCATTGTTACTTTGAATATGAATTGCTTTTCATGGGTTTTATTCGCAACATTACGCTATAATTTATTGGTTTTTGATGATCAAATTACCTTTTTTTGAAGTGATGGCTTTGATGTTACAGTTTCTTTATTAACAGTATTACAGTGTTTTATTTTATTTATTAAAGTTGCTTTGGTGGTGTTATATACTGGGTATATAATATTTTGAAAAATTGAAAATAATAATAATGATTTTATGTGTATGGTATGGTTTGGTTTGGGATATAATAAAAGGGTGTTTGTTTTTTTTTTTTTTTTTTTTTTTTTTTTTTTATTATTATTTATTTTTTTATTATTTTTTTTTTTTTTTGGGGGGGGGGGGGGGGTTATGAGGTGTTGTGCTTCTATAATTTACTTGGTTGTAAGTGATATTAATCTATAAAAAAAAATAGTATATTATTTTATCATAAAATTTTGAATTTAATATCAATGTATTTTATAAATTAAATAATAAAAAATATATGTCAATTATGTTCATAATGTTATACATTAATTACTTTCTTGCTATGTTACTCATATTTAATTATGAAAATTGAAACAAATTTTAAAAATTAAAGTACTTTTAAATTATATACTAAAATGATTAGTAACAGTATTATTTATTTCCTCAATGAATATGTACTTATATTGTAAAATTGTAATAACTTATTTTGTAAAATTATAACTTTGAAAAAAATGTATTGTATACAAACTTTAATTATTAATTTTTGCTTTTTGAATTAATGAGAACTATAATATCCATTGAGATTTGATAACCTAACTAGCAGGTGGCTGTATTTGTAATGTGATATTTTACTTAATTAGCTCAAGAGCAGAGTTGGATCATGAAGAGTTGATGTTTTTCTTGACTGGTGGTGTTGGTCTAGAAAATAAACTGTCCAATCCAGCTCCAACATGGCTGACAGACAAGAGCTGGGATGAAATGTGTCGTCTCTCAGACCTGAAATGCTTCAAGAAATTAAGGTAAATAATTATTCTGATAATCCCTCTCATAACAAAATCTATAATATTGTGGTAAAAAAAACTATGAAGTGACCAAATACAGTGAAATTACTACACACCAAGTTCATTTAATTTCCATTTTGAATTAAAGTAGAATGAAGTGTAGTTTTAATGTTTTGAGCCCTGTTTAAGACTTTTTCACTTAATATGTAGCAGTCGTTTCGGAATAGTGTGAATGCATTAAAAGAAACCACCAACCTTTGACAAGCAACATGACAAATTTTTCTTAAACCTAGACAGTGAGAAAGACTGTAATCCTTAAACCAACACTTTAACCCACTCAACTACCAAGGAACATGTTTGGATTTATGGCTTTTGGGTGTTTTCTTTGTCAATATGAAAAGTTTATTATGGAAGAGTATTTGGAACCAATTGTGCAATTCTGGTTATCTAAAGTATTCAAGACAATGGCATTCAGGTTTTCATAGTTTCTGATTTACAACTATATAAACACATTTGAACTTTCAGATATTATCCATTAGTTAACTATACAAATGATATTTTTATGTCATTATCTATAGGATGATTGTATTTTTTATATGTCAAATGGGCCACTTATAAATTGTTTCTTATTTACTTATTTTATTAGGGAACACTTTACAATGAACATTGAGAAATGGAGACAGTTATACAATGCTAGAGAACCACAAAATGAAGAATTACCTGATCCATTTAACTCGCAGCTTAATGATTTCCAAAAGATGATCATTCTCAGAGTTATCAGGCCTGACAAGGTATGATCAGACTACTGTAAAAGACTATACTAGTATATGTATATTAAAGATACCTGCAGTTATTTTTTTTTTTTCTTTTCTGGTTTAAACTTTGAAATTTAAATATTTTTTCTTTTTTATACACCCGTCAAAGACGGGGCGTATTATGGGATCACCCTTGGCGGGCGGGCAGGCGGGCGGATGGGCGGGCGGGTGTACTGGTGGCGGGTTTGTCCGGCCCATAACTCTGACATCTATGGTCAGAATGACTTGAAACTTGGTATGCTTACTTACCATGATGATGCGAAGTGCAGTGCTCAGGAACCGTAACTCTAGCTTCCTTAATTTTTGAGTTATTCCCCTTTGAATGCTGTTAGCATGTTTGTACGGATCATAACTTTGACTTCTATAGTCAGAATGACTTGAAACTTGAAACTTGGTATGCTTACTTACCACGATGATGCCAAGTGCAGTGCACAGGAACCGTAACTCTAGCTTCCTTAATTTTTGAGTTATTCCCCTTTGTGTGCTGCCGGAGTACGCGGCGGGTTTGTCTGGCCCATAACTCTGACATCTATGGTCAGAATGACTTGAAACTTGGTATGCTTACTTACCATGATGATCCGAAGTGCAGTGCTCAGGAACCGTAACTCTAGCTTCCTTAATTTATTCTACCAGGGAGCAGATACACATAGAGTTGTAGGCTGAAGAACTTGCTGTCTTTGAAACAACCCAGTATACTAGAGATTACCTCAATTTTGTGATAAAGGTTACAAGAACATGATGGTAAAATTATATAAATGGTGTGGCTGGTGGTAAGTCTATTTTGTTACTGAAAATAATACCAAAATCTCAATAATTACTATTGTTTTTATTGTACTTGTTGACTTGTGCACTGCATTTTGTATCATTGTGATGAATAATTGAATTGACTTATTGATTATGAACAGCTCATATGAACTGTATAAGTCCCTTTACAGTTCATAATAAACAAAATATCCACATAAATGACTTGCAGATTTGACGGGCGTATCATGCTCTGCCATGCGGAACTCTTGTTTATTTTAATTTTGAAATGTCTGGAAGGACATGTATTTGATTCAGAATGATTAATTACATGTTTTATTTCATATGCATTTTCTTTACAGGTTATTCCAGCTATAACAATCTTTGTCAAAGAAAAGCTTGGTAAGAAGTTTGTAGAACCACCACCATTTGATTTATCCAAGAGTTATAATGACTCAAATTGTACAGCTCCACTGATTTTTGTGCTGTCTCCTGGTGCTGATCCTACCATGGCTTTGTTGAAGTTTGCAGAGGACAAGGGCTTTGGTGGAGACAAATTTAACTCTATTTCTCTTGGTCAGGGGCAGGTAAGCAATTATTTTTATACAAAAAAACTACTATCTTTCTTCTTGGCATGATTCTGTGAGTATGAATATTTGGTAAAGTTGATTATGAAACCTTTATAATTTGCATTTAAATTGTGTAACCAAGAATGTCATCCATTCCATGGTTGTTAGCAACATTTTTGGTATTCAACTCTTGAATACAGTAGATTCTGCTTAATTGCATAGTCCATTTGTCAGAAATTTTTATGCAATTAAGTGGAATATGCAATAACCGAAAATGCCTCTTAGGCAAAATGGTTTGACAGATACGTTGAATGAGGCCATTTTAAAGTACTTGTGGAGACATCATAGTCATTGCACTGTTAAACAACAGCAAATTAGTAATACCTTTAAAATAAAAAAAACTAAATTCAAAATAAGAAATTAAAAAAAATTATTTACCGTAATTTTAATTTTTAATTGGTGATGAGGAAAGAGAAATTTAAATGGAAAGATGATAAAGTGCTTTGGGTTAACAAATTTGTTGGACTAGATGTGCAGACAAGAGCCATTTATTTAGCCTTATTGTTTAGTTTATATTTAAATGTTTTACTTAAATTTATATTTCACTAAATAAGATATATAAATTATAACAAAATTTTAATAACCTATCTGAGTTACAGTTAGTTGAGGATCAATAAACCACATATTTTAAATTCTTAAATCATTAGGGTCCAATTGCCTCAAAGATGATAAGTCAAGCCAGAGAAAATGGAAGTTGGGTAATGTTGCAGAATTGTCATTTAGCTGTGTCATGGATGACTGCACTTGAGAAAATATGTGAAGATTTTACAACAGAAAATACTCATCCAGATTTCAGACTTTGGCTGACCAGTTATCCTTCAGATAAGGTATGTCAATCATGGATAGTTTTATTTTTATTGTGTTATGTCTTGAGCAATACTCAAAATGCTGTGGCAACATTATGAGAGAGGTAATTACTCTAGAACAAAACTCATAAAGAAAATCAAAGTCTCATTCAAATTGTTCGGTTTCATCGGTTTTTATATGAAAATATGGTCTGTAAATCTTTTTTGAAATCTTTAGTTTTATAACCATATTGAAACAGTGTTCTGTGTACTTATGGACCAAAGTGCCTATCAGTGCCTATGTTCAAATCCAGTCAAAAGATTTTAGTGTGAGAAAGTTTGTCATTTTGTTTGCTGAAGGTGGTTTTCTCCAGGCACTCTGGTTTCTTCCACCATTCCAAAACTGACCACCTCAATATAACTGAAAGAATCTTGACCTGGGCATAAAACACCATTAATCCAATCCAATCAAATCTTAATATTTGTGATAATAGTGTTTAAATTTGACATATACCTTTATGTGCTAAATCATATTTTGTGTTTCTTTTTTACATTAGTTTCCAGTAACAGTACTACAGAATGGAGTTAAGATGACAAATGAACCACCTACAGGTCTAAGACAGAATCTGTTACAATCCTACCTAAACGATCCAATAAGTGATCCTGAATTCTTTGCTGGATGTCCTGGAAAAGAAGCGGTAATGAATTAGTCTTATACATGAAAATGCCATTCAAGTTTATATATATAAAATGTCCAAAAAATAAAAGATGTTTGCTTCTTACAAATCCGGTTCTCATAATGGTTTGAAGATGGGCTTTACACTGTTAACCTGTGGTCATTGTTAAATAACTATTGTTGTATGTTTTTGGCACAAGTTTACGCACTTGATTGAGTGTAGACATAGAAGAAATAATCTGTTTACTCTATATGACTATGCAGATTTTTTATGCATGCTCCAAGACACTGGGAGTTTGAGTCTTATTTGATTACATGTCATTAATATCTCTGAGTGTTCCATCTTCTCAGAAATTTTAGTTATAATATTTGTTTGAATACATACGTTGATAATTAGGGACACACAATAAATTAATATATATCAGAAATACATATAGACTTTATGTGTTCTTCAACGATAAAAACCACCATTAAGTCACTCAAATCAATAACAATTTATTGGTGGAAGTTTAATCTTAAATAACAATGAAATTAATTTGAAGCTTTTAAATGAATATTTCAGAATTTTGAGAAGTTGCTGTATGGTCTGTGCTTCTTCCATGCTCTGGTCCAGGAGAGAAGAAAGTTTGGTCCTTTGGGTTGGAATATTCCATATGGATTCAACGAATCTGACTTGAGAATTTCAATCAGACAGTTACAGGTATGTTAACAATAATCTCTTAGAGCCACAATGATTCTTTGACTAAGATTTGATTTTTCAACACTCGATTGGAGAAAATTTTGATGACTTTTAAGGCACTATGGTCTTGAAAATAAAAAAAAAAACATTAGCAAGTACATGTATATAAACATCAAAACTGTCTTATTTTATGTCTCCATTTAAGCACAAAAACATTTGCCCCTGCAATGTATTTTTCAAGGCTGGTGTTATTTATCCTGAAATAGCTGTATATAACACTTATCACTTGACAGGACTTACAAATGTAAATGCTGTATAATTTCTATATGCAATATGACAGAAAATGATTGAATACGGGTAGTTTTCATTTTATCCTTATTTTGTATTTTTATCTATTTTGTAGATGTTTATTAATGAGTATGAAGAAGTACCATTTGATGCCATTATTTACATGACTGGAGAATGTAATTATGGTGGGCGTGTCACTGATGATTGGGACAGGCGTGTACTCAGGACCATGTTACGAGATTTCTACACACCACAGATCATTGAAGACCCAAAATATAAATTCTCTGCCAGTGGAGTTTATTATTCCCCTCCCAAGATGTCATATGAAGATTATGTAGAATTCATTAAGGTATTGTTTTTTTATCTTTAAGATATTTTTTTTCTCCATATCTGCCCATTTGAGAAGGGGCCAGTGTCATGCGAGATAAACTTTAGACTTCCATAACATGATTATTAAGAGACAATCACATGATGCCATTCCTGTCATACTTTAGGCATCGTGATGCTGTCTTTTGGGAAATGACAGTCTAGCTGCTGAAATTTTTATCTTTTTCATTTATATCAAATGTTTTTACTTAGAATTTTAGAATTGAATAATTTTGCTGTCAAAAGAATTTCCTATGAATAAAATAAAAAATAGAATAGTGACACTAGTGTAGTGTGCTATGTTTCTCAAAGCAATTTACTGACTTATGCTAGAATTTTTTAGGAATTCATAATTACATTGAACTTTTGGTAATTTTCCAGATTTCCACTTCTTTTACCAATCACTTGTACAAAATGATGAATTATTTAGTATACAGATGAAAATGTTGATAACAGAATACCAGTGTTATCATTAGTCTGACCTGTCATTTTTGTTGGTTTTTTTTTTCAGTCCCTTCCACAAAATCAGAATCCAGAGATATTTGGCATGCATGAGAATGTTGACATATCTAAAGAATTACAGGAGACAAAACTCCTGTTTGATTCCGTCTTACTGACACAGGGACGTGGTTCTGGAGGTGGTACAGGAACTGCTGATGAAGCTCTGGCAGGAATAGCTAGTGATATCTTATCAAAGGTAAGAACTCCATCAAAAAGGTTTGAATACTGTTCTTAAAAAATGTTTTGTCTACAAAAGCTTTGACTTATACATGAGTGGTTGTAAATAATTGCTGTAAGTTCAGTACCAAAATTCAAGTTGTGGTACACTTGAATCAATAGTTAACATAACAAAGTATTGATAAATGTGTGTGTGTGTGTGTGTGTGTGTGTGTGTGTGTTTGTGTGTGTGTGTGTGTGTGTGTGTGTGTGTGTGTGTGTGTGTGTGTGTGTGAGAGAGAGTGAGAGCTGCTTTGTTTTAGAGTCATACGTTTTCAACACGCTTTGTGTACATATTTTACAGTAATTTAATTTCATATATTTCAGCTTCCCAAGAATTATGATATAGAAGCTGCCATTAAGAAATATCCAGTTGTATATACTGAAAGTATGAATACAGTATTAGTACAAGAAATGGAGAGGTTTAATAGGTAAGACAACTTGACAATTTTAAAATTGTGCCTAGCACACATCTCATCATTATCCTGCTTGTCCAGTTTACCTTAACTGATTCTTCTGTTCCCCCCCCCCCCCACCCCTTGTATTGTTCCTCCATGATGATTAGAGGTAAATATCAATTTATATTGAATCCTGACCACCATTCTTTTGTCAAGAAATTCTTAGTCCACTCATTTCATATATTAATTGTGTCTTAGTCTGTTAATCCATCTCTCTAGTTTTTCAGTTTTTGTCAAGCCTGGCATTGCCTTAAGCCGAGATTTAGGTGTTACTTTTCCGATGTCATCGTAGGTGGTGGCGGTGTTTCAAAATTTGAAAGTTTATGTTAAAGTTATTTTTTGACTCAATCAAAAACTAACCAGGCGAGACATTTAAATCCATGGAATTCTTGTTACTTTTTTATTTAAAATCTTCCAGGACTCATTTGTTCAGCACTCTGTTAGCTTAACCAGCAAAAAGTCAAAAACTTCATTAAATTAATAGACCTGCCAGTAAATATTTTTCTATATAAACACCACCTGTCTATACAAACCATAAGGTCCCATTGGTTGTGTTTATATACAGTTTTTCTGCATTATGCATCTATGTTTAAACATAAAAATTATAAAATACCGCCATACACAAGAAGCTATCTTCATTAACCAAATGATTAAACTAAGTCCAACTGCTTAAAGCTTGATTAGAATAATCATTTAATCAGTCAGATTATACTTCTAGTATACTGTGAAATATTTTGCGAAAAATTTTATGAAAAAGACCAAAAGTAAGTTGAAATACATAAGAATAAAATCACAATGATTTAAAAATGTCAACTTGATATAGTTGCATTGATTTTATTAATATTTGAAATTTGTGTTATCATTGAACACACTGATTAAGCTTTGTACAACTGAGTCTAGAGTTTAAAACATTTAGGCAGTCTGTACTTCTACACCATAAGTAATTATGAATACATTGGTTTTCTTTTTCCAGATTACTCTCCATTATACGTGAAAGTTTGATCAATGTGCAGAAAGCTATTAAAGGTTTAGTAGTGATGTCAGCTGATCTGGAGGCCCTTGCAGGGAGTTTGATGATTGGTAAACAACCAGCTATGTGGGCAAAACGTTCATACCCCTCTCTGAAGCCTCTTGGAAGTTATGTTAATGATTTTATAGAAAGACTCAAATTTTTACAGGTATATTTAATCATATGTTCATCAAAAGTATTTGAAAACTCATTCTGAGCTCATTCTGTATAAAACAGTCTCAAATGAACATATGCATATGTGATATCTTCACCTTTAAAGATTCTGATCTTTGTTACACTTTTGATAATCAATAGTGCATTAAGTACATGTACTCTCAAAACAAAGTTGTTTATCTATCAAAAGGTCAATATATTCAATATAAGATCTTTTTCCTTAGAACAGTGAACTTTTTATATAAAAAATTTTTATTAAAAAATAAATAAATAAAATAAAAAATGAATTAAAAAAAACTTGACTGGAGCATGATAACTTCATCACTTCACTCCTATCCACTATGCAAAAAACTTGGCTTTTACCTAAATTTCCTAAATTTGAATGATTGTTTCTGAACATTGCAAACCTTTAAACCTTTTGTTTCTTTAAAAATCACTTTTTGTTTTAGAAATGGTATGATGAAGGTAAACCTCCAACATTCTGGGTGTCTGGATTTTTCTTCACTCAGAGCTTCTTTACTGGTGTAAAACAGAACTTTGCCAGAAAGTACACAATACCTATTGATACATTGGAGTTTGATTTTGAGGTAGGTTAAATGTAATTACATAAGCCCCATCTCAATTATCTGAAGATGCTTTCTTATAAGAGGTCAATACAGAAGGACTTCACATGCCCTTAATATCAAAACATTTGTCTCTTTTAATTTTGTACTAGACTGAGTTGTGTAAAGAGTGAGCTTAAAAGTCCAAAGCATTTCCCTGTCTAGTTTTCAATCCCACTTGGACAGACACTGTTGGAAAGTTTATCAGTTGCTTGCCAAAGGTGGTTAGTTTTTCCAGGTTACTCCAGTTTCCTTCACATTTCCATAATTGACCACCTTGATGAAAGTGAAAAAAAACTTGACTTTGATGTAAAATACCCTTATTCCCCTCCACCCATTTAATCAGGCCATATTTCTATTTCATAGGAATTTGTAGTAATGTATGAATTCAGGTGTAATAAAAAAATAGTGTTTTTTTTTGTTCAGATATGTTGAGTGTGTGAGTGAATTGTGTTAAGCCGCTTATCAATTTTGCAGCCATTCACGGCTAGCCAGATATTGTTTAGATCAGATCAGATGATAATGTCACATGTATTTTCTTTGCAGGTCTTACCACTTGATACATCAGATACAGCACCAGAAGATGGAGCTTATATTTACGGATTATTTACTGATGGTGCACGATGGGATAAACAAGCGTAAGTTATATTTCTATTATACCTTTTGTAAATTTCTCAAAATTTGTTTGGTTAGTGAGAATTAACAAAATTAACACACCTTGTGATTATAAAGATAGATAAGAAAGTGGGAAAGAGTTTTTTTTTCAATTTTTTCTAATCTTTTAACTACATAGATTATGGAAGTACATGCATATTGAAAAACATATTTTTTACTATTTTAGTCATTTCATTATAACAAAATAGCCATATTGTGGTGCAGCTGAACTATTGTAATAGATTTACATAGGTATGAAATACCAAAACATTAATTTTCCAAAAAATATTATTTTTACAGAAACTTGTGTTTGCCATAATAATTCTTTAGTAAAATTCTACATTTTTCAGTTTTAGTAACTTTATTTCTAATTATATCAGACTGAGTAAGCATGTTACAGTTCTACTTAAAACCTCTCAACTTTTGTACATTTCAGTGGAGTTTTGACAGAACAGCTACCAAAGATATTGTTTGAGGCAATGCCATTGATATGGTTAAAACCAGCAAAGAAACTAGAGATCGACCGGTCTGATAAACGCTATGAATGTCCAGTCTATAAGACCAGTGAGAGGAAAGGAGTGTTGTCCACTACTGGTCATTCAACAAACTTTGTATTAGCTATATTACTGAACACAGACAAACCAGTAGAACACTGGATTAAGAGAGGATTAGCATTGCTTTGTCAGTTAGATGATTAGAGGATAGTCTTAATAACTTGAACATTTTGTTTCAAAGTTTTAAACTTACAGTCACACAAACTATATTGTCAGATATTTATGACTAAAAATGAATACATCATGCTATGTTTGGGACTCTCAAAGAAGTTGTGGAAGAATTCTGTTGCATTTTTCAATGTTACAAGTTTGACAGAAAATAGATTGAAGAAACGTTTTGTTTTTAAAGTGACCTTTGAACTTAAGATCTTTTACATAATTGTTTCTTGTTGATCACTATACTTGTGTTTCTGAAATAACGTCTTTTGTTTGTTTAATTTATACTGTATCTCAGATGGAGTATTTTTCATTTTCAGAAATTTGATTTAAAAAAAATTATTTAAGTTTATGTAATCATGAAAACTGTAGTTTGAAGGACATTATGTATTTTCTATCATAAAGAGTTTATTAACATTCCATAAATACAATATAGTGTTTAAACAATAATTAATGAGTTAAAAAGAGTGCTGTGATATTTAAATACATAATTCTGCCACCCCAGACATTAAAATGGCATATTCCATTAGTGTCATGTTGGAACATACCACTTTTTTGTAGGGATGACAGGATTATGATTAAATTCATTTTTGTTGTAAAAAAAAATTCATCTCAATTTTTTTATATTTGATGTATAAATGTTATGCAAGAGTTGCTGTTTATTTATTTATTTTTTATTATTGTTTTTAGACATTTAAACAAGTTTTGAAAATAAGATGCCCATCTATGGGATATGTGGATGTATCATGTTTTCTTGTTTCACCTCTTTTCTTTATTTGTTATTAATTAACTCTGTATCGTAAGTCCGTCCAGTCACACATTATTACATTTGTGTTAATTTTTACAATTTTTTTATTTGTTCATTTTTTCTTTACATATAAATGAAATGTTAATATATAATAACAATCCAGATAAAATTCTTATTTTCAATCAATAATTTGAAAAAAGTATATATCAAACTAATGTGAAAAAATCTTGAATTAGATTGATATAAAATTTGGATAAGTTTGTAATTTATTTATTTATTGATTGCAACTACCATAAACTTTCTCAAAAACTCAAAGGTATAAATCTGATACAGTTAATGTAACTGTTAACACTTTTCTTTAGTTATTTATAATTATTTTGAAAGCTTCAGTTTTATATAGATGTTTTTATATTGATTCTTTATATTTCTTTCACTCTGTATGGTAATATTATTAATCTGTCATAATATATTCATTCCGTCCTAAAATGAGTCCAAAAATTTATTTTTTGAATGTTGATAATATTACAAACTGTGATATGTGAAATAAACATTTACACATTTATCTTTGTTATTGTTGTAATACGTGTATAATTTTGAACCAACTTTGGACTAGCATACTATGTACTTTTATATTTCTATTATCATAAGATCAGTCTTTGACATGAAATAACTCTCCATTGGCCAGTTGTAAAAACATGGTTGTATGAAAGTAGTAGATTTTGGCTTGGTTTTCTTCAATGTCACATCTTCAATGTGACAAGATAAATTTCATTTAAACACTCAAGTATTAATCTACACACATGTGGTATGTGAGTTTGTGCAGACTCACATTGTCAGTCAAAGTAACAGTGTAGGTTTATAGCAAATTAACAACACTGATCCCAAGTGTCAAGGCTAGTTAACTGATCAAAAATGCCTGTGTTAGAACACATCTACAGTGTTATTTCTTTGTCAATTTTTGTATAGTGATCCTCAGTGTTAGTGCTATTACACTGATCCATAGTGTCAGTGCTAGTACAGAAATCCACAATGCCAATGTAAAAGCCACAATGTCAGTATTAGCACTGATTCATACTGTCAGTGATCCTACACAGGTAAACAATTTTAGTTCTAAAACACTGGTTCATGTAAGTACTCCTATACATTGTAAATGCTAGTTCACTGATCTGCAATGTTAGAGCACTGATTCACAATATCAGTCATAGTTCACAGTTCAGTAATACACTGATCCACTTTGTGAGTGTAATACACTGATGCTAAGTCATTGCTATAACACTGATCCAAAAAGCTTTCGCGTTATTACGCGTTACCTTCGCGAATAAACGCGAATTGCGTCATAAAAAGCGGTTAAGGTAGGTTTGACTGCCAGTTGAACAATGGGTAATGAAAACTTGGCAAATAAGAGTCTCTAGAAGCCAAATATCACATCAAATTTTGCCTGGGAGAAGTGGTTCTGGAGAAGAAGATATTTTCAGACTTTAACTATGTAGGTCACTGTGACCTACTTCTGGTAGCCATGGCAACCAAAAACAAAAATCTAAATGGCAATGTTCTATAGTTGTTTTTGACCAAGTTTCAATCAAATGTGGCGCTTTTTTCACTATTCGACATGTTAAACTGAAAGGAAGCCCGATTAACTTTAGTGTAGTCATGCCTAAATATAAGTGATACGATTTCTATCATAACTCATGTGATAAATCATAGTATATGAAAAAATACTCCATGTTCTTTTCCTTTTAAAAATGATGTTGATATAGTCTTAATTTTGTGGTTTTCTAGAGGTCACCAATATACTGAATTGAACAATGCCTGCTAAACATCACATACATCAGAGTAATTTTTCCTTCTCGTTAACTTTATCTTTTTAATATCCTTTTCAGCGTTGATTTATTTATAATGATGTTATGCCCAATTGCTAGGAAGCGTAAAATTTCAGCATGCGATAACTCAAGTTCAAAATATAACCTCACAAAGTTTACTCTTTGTTTTTCGATTCTATATTAAATAAATTACATTAACATATTTCAGATATATCTTATACATAGAAGTTACTCGAAAAAACGCCAAAGTTACGAGTTAATTCGCGAAAGTTTCGCGTTAATTTGCGAAGTTACGCGTAATAACACAAAAGATACGCGTTAATTCGCGAAAGTTACGCGTTACTATGCGAAAGTTACGCGTAATAACGCGTTATTAATATTTTTCTCCTTCAAAAGTGAGCTCAATGAGCTTTCGTAGTTCAACTAAAGAAAATTACAGCATTGAGCAATATACGACCGTTTATACAGATGTAGAAAATTCCGTGTTTAAGAAAACTTTTAATTCATGACAGTTAAACTGGAGAGGAAAATCAAATAATGATTATAAAAATTTTGTTTAAAAAAGTAACAAAATTTTGCCTTAATTTTTTTTATCGTTTAAATCGCCATAATTTGACTACTTAAAAGAAGACATTGACATTGACATTTCTTGAAATGCCCTACAAATTAAGGTCAAGGTCATGACAATTGTTTTATCTTTGTGCTTTTGTTATTTTTTTATCTTCTCTTTTTACTCATCTGAGAGAATGCTCAAGGTGAGTTGTTGAAATGCTATTTAAATCATTCATTATCTGTAGCCCCGCGTCTATAAACAAAAGACTAATATTTGTAATTGATATACCTTCAAATTAAAAGTAAATGTGTTTATTACTAAAAATTATATGTGTCATCTACTTATTACAAACTAGTCACGTATCTTGACATACACCAATAAATTGTTTAAAATCACATAATACTCATTATCAACTAAAATTGAAATGAATGACCAAGGCTGGCCCACAGTCAGCATTTTGGGGGACCAAGATTTTTTTTTTTTTTTTTTTTTTTTTTTTTTTTTGTGACCAGTGGAGCAAGTACCCCTCTAGATTGAACACTGAGTAAAATATATAGCCAAAAATTGGTCGTATATAATCAAAATGAAATGTAAACTTGTTCCTTTAAACACTCCATAAAAAACTTCGTAATTTATTTTTAATAATTTTATATTTCATTAGTTTGATATTATTAGAATAAATTCCACGATTTATTGGGAAGTCAGCAATTTTGTATCGTCTGTTATGCAAAAAGTTATTTGATATATACAGTTCTAATTTTCTCTTCAGGTTGATATTAAATTTTATTATTCCGTGACATTTGAAAACGAATTCTGTCTTTTTAAACTAGGTCATATAATATTTCATAGAACACAGAAATGCTTTCTTATTTTCCCTTTTGTGTTTTGTAATGTGATCCAATTATTTTCAAATCATTATGTTCTATTTCCTATTTTTTTTAAGATCTAATGAACCTATAATATATTTCCAATAGCTAATATTAAATCAAAACCATCTTATATGAATTTCATGATTAACAATTTATCGTAGTTATATATGAAACTACAATACTTTCGATAAAATATTATTTTCTTATCTGTTGGTGCTGGTATATGTAGATTATGACATTGGAATATCGTTTGGTGATTATGGTTTGGTGGTTAAAGCGTGTCATGATGTTAAAACATGACCGGGATTTTCCCAGGGCTAAGTCATTTTATGTTTGCCAAGCTGGTGGACCTTAAACTGAACAATCTTTCTAACATTCTCTTCAATATACCAAAAAAAAGCATACACTACACGTATATGGTATCAAGCTTTTTTAAATTTGAAAAGCTGTTTGTGCAAGAAATGGACTTCTTTTATTTCTTTTATTTTTATTTATTTATTTTATAATTATTATTATTATTATTTATTTTTACATTTTTTTAAAAAAAATTATTATTATTTGCATAAAGGTTACAATATCATGAAGAAGTTAGAATAAATAAAAACACTGTTTCTTCTTACAGTGAAAATAAAACTCATTTTTCCCATTTCAATGCCACCATGTATTGACAAAACTGTTATTGTATAAATATGGCTGCCATGTGATAAAACAAAAATGGCAATGCATAAATATCTTTTTAAACTAAAAAAGCTTGAAACTGAAAATAAAGCACGAGGAGATGACGCTTTACTTGGTTTCCGAAGACAACTGACTTTTGCTATCGTGCTTTAAAGTCAAATCTTAAAATACTTCATGAAGCAAAACCTAAAGTCCTCGTTTGAAAGGGGGCCTCTGTGGCCGAGTGGTCTAAAGCGCGAGCTAACGGATCACAGCGCCTCTCACCGCCTGGGTTCGAATCCCACTTGGACAGATCCTAGTGTGAGAAAGGTCGTCAGTTCGCTTGCCGAAGGTCATTGGTTTTCTCCGGGTACTCCGGTTTCCTCAACCATCCCAGACCTGATCGTCTCGACATAAGTGAAAGAAATTTGACTGGGGCGAAAATCTACATTACTCCACTCCACTCCTCGTTTGAAACTTTATACATAGCATTAAGACATTAAGCTCTACCAAATCTGCAAAGTCAGCTTCAATAAAAGTCACAGTGACCTAACAGTAAAGAAGCTGGAAACTTCTGTATACATCATGTATAGATAAGAAAAGCGAGCGAAGCTCTACTAAGTCTAAAGATTTTATGTCCTTGAAAATCTTCTTTCAAGGTCAAAAAAGTCATATAACAATAAACATGTCAAACACTCAAAGGCTTGTAATCTTTAAACTTCATACACAACTATTTGGAACATACGCTATATTTTGGGGGCTTCCAAGCCTGTATATTATCTAGATAAATGTATTAATAATTGAAGAAATATCATCATCCTAAATCATTTGACATTTGGAAAATATACCTGCTAGCACTAATGCCTGCTAGCACTAATGTATCCTACTTTGGTCAGTTACTGGGCATAACAAAATAACGTCAACACCATATAGGGAATTACTAATTCTGTAAAGCCACGTGGCTTTGTCTACAGCATACATAATAAACATCAATGATTATAATGATATGTTGGTTTATACATTTGGGCCCAGTTTCACAATCATTCACTTATTGAGTATACACTTAACTCAAATCTTCCCATTTTTCTCTCAACAATATTTTCAAAATGTTTTATAAGACAATATTTCGTTTTGTTTAACAAACCTACAATAAACAATTTAAATATAAATATATTTAATTTTAAGCGTGTAATGTCTTAAATATTGCCACTCAAATATTCTCTAATTTGAGTTGAGAGTACGATCAACTGAGTGAATGATTTTGAAACCGGGGCTTGGTAAACGATGAGATTTTTCTTGTTCTTTTTTGTTCAAAACTGTACATAAAAGCTGTATAAATAAAAAGGAAATATAAATAAAATTGTCACCGAAAAAAATCCCAGGGGTTGTCTTACTACTGTCAAGTAACTTAACATGTAACATTGTTCTGGTAACACGTGCACTGATAGACACTAGAATACAAGTCAAAAGGCTAGGGGCTGTCTACTACTGTCAAGTCACTCATCTTGTAGTATTACACCGGAAAAACGTGCTCTTATAGACACGAAATACAAGTCACAAGGCTATGGGTTGCCAACTACTGTAAACTCACTTGTTTGGTTACACATCTCCGTTAACACGTGCACTTATAGGCATAAATACAAATCATAAGGCTAGGGGTTGCTACTACTGTCAAGTCACTTATCATGTAACATTTTATCGGTAAAACGTACACCTATAAACATGAAATACAATTAACAAGGCTAGGGGTTGTCTACTAATGTAAACTTCTTTGACGTGTTACACAATTCCGGTAACACGTGCGCTTGTAAACATGAAATACAAGTCAAAAGGGTAGGGGTTGTCTACTACTGTCGAGACAATTGACGTGTTCCACAATTCTAGCAACACTTGCACTCAAAAACACATGGGATACTAGTCACAAGTTATTTGTAATACACTCATGCTTTTAAAGCATATTTTTTCGCAGATAAGGTAACAGGTGATTGAACCAAACCCTACCTACAAGCCCCCGTAATGCCCGTCATTCAATGCCTATCTACAAGTCCCCGTGATCCCATCATTCAACGAAGCATTGCCATTTGGTTCTTGTGCGTATGAACCGTCTGGACACACCGGATATCTATGGTTCTGTTTCATCCAACTTTTTTCAGACCTTCCTTTTTATTGGTAAATAAAAAATTATAAGGCACTGTAAACACAATTTCTTGATTTAATCATCCTTGTTTCAAAACAATCACAGTTTGAAAAACAGCAATTTACGCTCAACTCAAATTTGAGAATAATTTAATGGTAATTATTAAAACATTACACAGTTAAAATTGAATATCTAATATCATTTTTAAATTGTGTAGTGTAGGTTTGCTGAACAAAGACAAAACATTGTCTCATAAACTTAATTTTTTTTTAATAGCGATGAGAGAAAAATGGAAATATTTGAGTTGAAGTGTACACTCATTTGAGTGAATGATTGTGAAACTGTTGCGAGAATTTAATATTTTATTTAAGAAACAATATAAAAAGCGATATCTGAAGGAAATGTACTGAACAATTGCCATAACCATAAAATATAATGTTTTCACAACAAGACAATGTTCTGTCTCATAATAAGAATTTTAAATACAATATTTTATTGTTTTTTATTGCACTTGCTTTATTCAATAAAAATTAGCACACCACATCAATTATGATATAATTCAAATAATATTTATAATTCATCATGAATCATTCTTAAATATGTTATTTAAGCTGCAACGTCTAATAAGACTTTGTCATATTCTATTATAAGTTATAAAATAACTTTATGAGCGCACTCAAATGCCCAACACATCTAACACTCTCTGTTGAAGGATGAGCAGGCGCAATGATGTTGAATTTTTTGTGCTATATTTTTCTCTCGTGTTGTCTCCGACACACTCCTCATTTTTAGTGTTATTATAAATGAATTACAAAAAATATCTTTCTTTGACACAACCCAATTTTCAGTAATGTTATAGATGAATTGTAGGAAAAATTCTTTGACGACAAACCTATATCTGAGAGTAAAATACAAAATATTAAATGTATACCATAATATCTGAATCTGTATTTGAATAGCTGCAATATGGTAATTGCTGTGTAAATTAAATTTTATACATTCAAACAGCCTTTGACAAAATAAATCAAGAGGTCTCCACTGAAGCATTCTAATGCTTATACACAAGAAAGTTTTTAATCAGGATAATGAGTGGTTTTTTTTTTAATCTAATGAAAATTTTTAAACTTGGTGATTTTCTAAAATTTCTCAACATTTTCATTTTCATTTCGAGGAGTTTCTTCGCGTTGGTCTTAAAAAGTAAAAGTACCTTTGTCTGTCAGATTTATATATCCAATCACCTTTATTTGTAATGCAGTAGGAACCAATGTGATTTGTACTTCAAGCTTTAACTGAAGAAAATGTACTTTGAGCGCGTATGTAAAAGATCACATACTAACAGCAACAGGTCCATTATCATGTAATTCTATTAATTGGTTATATTAGTCAGTAAAATAAAATTTTATACATTCAAACAGCCTTTGACAAAATAAATCAAGAAATCAAAGACAAACTGAACGTTTGACATTTATATGGAAACTAAGTTCTATCGCGGAAAACGACAAGACGGTGCTTAGTGGTGTTTTAAGCACTACGAAGACATTAAAAAAAGTGGTTCCATCATATGAACATTTCGTAATTAATAATAATACATGCAATAACGTAATAGACTAGGAACTAAAATAGGTTTGCTTTACGTACATATTTCAAATAGATATAAAATACATACACATTATATAAATGTACGTAGACTTGCAATACATAACGTTATATATAGAAAACTGTTCTTCAATATACAAAGAAAACCACGAACGAATTCTATTTTTATTTATTTATTTGTTTTTGTTTGTTCAATATGCATCTGAGACAGCTACTTGGCAATAGCTAGTGTAGTGCAACACAAAACAAGATATAGCAAGCAACAAAAACAAGACAAGAAGAGATAAACACAGATATATTAAGACGTCTTGATACTCGAAGTGCACTAGGTCTAGTGACAAATATATCAAGACGTCGTGATACTGGACGTGCACTAGGTATAGTTACAATATGAAGACGTCGTGATACTGGACGTGCACTAGGTCTAGTGACAAATATATCAAGACGTCGTGATACTGGACGTGCACTAGGTCTAGTGACAAATATATCAAGACGTCGTGATACTGGACGTGCACTAGGTCTAGTGACAAATATATCAAGACGTCGTGATACTGGACGTGCACAAGGTCTAGTGACAAATCTATCAAGACGTCGTGATACTGGACGTGCACTAGGTCTAGTGACAAATATATCAAGACGTCGTGATACTGGACGTGCACTAGGTCTAGTGACAAATATATCAAGACGTCGTGATACTGGACGTGCACTAGGTCTAGTGACAAATATATCAAGACGTCGTGATACTGGACGTGCACTAGGTCTAGTGACAAATCTATCAAGACGTCGTGATACTGGACGTGCACTAGGTCTAGTGACAAATATGATATCCGGTGGTGTGCTTTTTGAGGGTCCCTAACAGTCTGTAAATACCACCCCCATCACTCTAGGTGATTTAACAAACAGTTTCCACTGAAGCATTCTAATGCTCTATACACAAGAAATTTTCTAATCAGGAAAATGAGCGTTTTTTTTTAATCTAATGAAAATTTTTAAACTTAATTTTCTAAAATTTCTAAACATTTTTATTTTCATTTCGAGGAGTTTTTTTCGCGTTGGTCTTACAAAGTAAAAGTACCTTTGTCTGTCAGATTTATATATCCAATCACCTTTATTTGCAATGCAGTAAAAACCAAGGTGATTTGTACTTTTAGCTTTTAGCTTTAAGCGAAGAAAATGTACTTTGAGCGCGTATGTAAAAGATCACATACTAACAGCAACAGGTCCATTATCATGTAATTCTATTAATTAAAAACGTGGTTCCACCATATAAACATTTCGTAATTAATAATAATACATGCAATAACGTAATAGACTAGGAACTAAAATAGGTTTGCTTTACGTACATATTTCAAATAGATATAAAATACATACACATTATATAAATGTACGTAGACTTGCAATACATAACGTTATATATAGAAAACTGTTCTTCAATATACAAAGAAAACCACGAACGAATTCTATTTTTATTTATTTATTTGTTTTTGTTTGTTCAATATGCATCTGAGACAGCTACTTGGCAATAGCTAGTGTAGTGCAACACAAAACAAGATATAGCAAGCAACAAAAACAAGACAAGAAGAGATAAACACAGATATATTAAGACGTCTTGATACTCGAAGTGCACTAGGTCTAGTGACAAATATATCAAGACGTCGTGATACTGGACGTGCACTAGGTATAGTTACAATATGAAGACGTCGTGATACTGGACGTGCACTAGGTCTAGTGACAAATATATCAAGACGTCGTGATACTGGACGTGCACTAGGTCTAGTGACAAATATATCAAGACGTCGTGATACTGGACGTGCACAAGGTCTAGTGACAAATCTATCAAGACGTCGTGATACTGGACGTGCACTAGGTCTAGTGACAAATATGATATCCGTTGGTGTGCTTTTTGAGGGTCCCTAACAGTCTGTAAATACCACCCCCATCACTCAGGTGGTTAGGGAAACCACAGTGCCCTAGAAGAAAATAACGACCATCGGCATTTTTGCGAGATGTAGATTTATTTATGTTTGACAAAATGATTTAAATTCATACCGGCTAACTAATAATAATGATGATGATAAATAAATAAATAAATAAATAAATAAATATAAAAAATGATGATAAATAAATAAATAAATAAATAAATAAATAAATAAAAATAAAAAATAGATAAAAATAGACTTTTCATAAAATGAAAAAAAACAATAGTAGAAATTAAGTAGCGTAAATCGATAATAGGTCAAAATTATTTATAATACAATAAAAACCTTTAAAATAGATGTAGTCAAAGTTATATAATTCCTCTAGATAATGAACCGTGAAAGCATTAAAATTTGAGCATTGATTTTTCCTCTGCAAACCTCATGATTAACGCCATCCTGTCTCTATTATGTACGAGATTTTAATATTTGAAATGAATTGAAATACTTACTAAATGGAAACAATAGTTTTTCCGTTTCTTTAGTCTCGGTTACTTATCAATATTAATCGGAATATCTTCAATTTTGACTGAAAAATCATTAAATCACGGAATCAGATCAAACTGAACAACCGCCAATAAATAAATAAATAAATAAATAAATAAATAAATAAATATAATAATAATAATAATAATAATAATTTATAATGATTAACTAAAAATATATATATATAAAGAGGGTATAGTGGAAGTCTTCCCATTTATGCTATACTAGTTGGTATAATTATGTGTTACCATTTATGCTATATTAGTTGGTATTTGTGTTACCATTTATGCTATGCTAGTTGGTATTTGTGTTACCATTTATGCTATGCTAGTAGGTATACGTGTCACCGTTTATGCTATACTAGTTGGTAAATGTATTACCATTTATGCTATAATAGTTGGTATATGTGTTAACATTTATGCTATACTAGTTGGTATATGTCTGACCATTTATGCTATACTAGTTGTTATATGTGTAACCGTTTTCACTATACGAAATGGTAAATGTGTTGCCATTTAAGCTATAATAGTTCGTATATGGGTTACAATTTACGCTATATTAGTTGGTAAATGTCTGACCATTTATGCTATACCAGTTGGTATATGTATTACCATTTATGCTATACCGGTTGGTATATGTGTTACCATTTACGCTGACTAGTTGGTATATGTGTTACTATTTATGCTTTACAAGTTGGTATTTGTGTTACCATTTATGCTATACTAGTTGGTATATGTGTTACCATTTACGCTGACTAGTTGGTATACTTGCTACATTATATGCTATACTAGTTGGTATATGTGTTACCATTTATGCTATACTAGTTGGTATATGTGTTACCATTTACGCTATACTATAGTTGGTATTTGTGTTACCATTTACGCTATACTAGTTGGTATATGTGTTACCATTTATGCTATACTAGTTGGTATATGTGTTACCATTTACGCTATACTAAAGTTGGTATTTGTGTTACCATTTATGCTATATAAGTTGGTATTTGTGTTACCATTTACGCTATACTAGTTGGTATATGTGTTACCATTTACGCTATACTAGTTGGTATATGTGTTACCATTTATGCTATACTAGTTGGTATATGTGTTACCATTTACGCTGAGTCGTTGGTATATGTGTTACCATTTATGCTATACTAGTTGGTATATGTGTTACCATTTACGCTATACTAGTTGGTATATGTGTTACCATTTACGCTATACTATAGTTGGTATTTGTGTTACCATTTATGCTATATTAGTTGGTATTTGTGTTACCATTTATGCTATACTAGTTGGTATATGTGTTACTATTTATGCTATACTAGTTGGTATTTGTGTTACCATTTCACTATACTAGTTGGTATATGTGTTACCATTAACGCTGACTAGTTGGTATTTGTGTTACCATTTACGCTAAACTATAGTTGGTATATGTGTTACCATTAACGCTGACTAGTTCGTATTTGTGTTACCATTTATGCTATACTAGTTGGTATATGTGTTACCATTAACGCTGACTAATTGGTATTTGTGTTACCATTTACGCTATAGTAGTTGGTATTTGTGTTACCATTTATGCTATAGTAGTTGGTATTTGTGTTACCATTTATGCTATAGTAGTTGGTATTTGTGTTACCATTTATGCTATACTAGTTGGTATATGTGTTACTATTTACGCTATACTGGTTGGTATTTGTGTTACCATTTATGCTATACTAGTTGGTATATATGTTACCATTAACGCTGACTAATTGGTATTTGTGTTACCATTTACGCTATACTATAGTTGGTATTTGTGTTACCATTTATGCTATAGTAGTTGGTATTTGTGTTACCATCTATGCTATACTAGTTGGTATATGTGTTACTATTTACGCTATACTGGTTGGTATTTGTGTTACCATTTATGCTATACTAGTTGGTATATATGTTACCATTAACGCTGACTAATTGGTATTTGTGTTACCATTTACGCTATACTATAGTTGGTATTTGTGTTACCATTTATGCTATAGTAGTTGGTATTTGTGTTACCATTTATGCTATACTAGTTGGTATATGTGTTACTATTTACGCTATACTGGTTGGTATTTGTGTTACCATTTCAATATACTAGTTGGTATATGTGTTACAATATATGCTATGCTAGTAGGTATACGTGCCACCATTTATGCTATACTAGTTCTATGTGTTACCATTTATGCTATACAAGATGGTATTTGTGTTACCATTTATGCTATACCAGTTTGTATATGTGTTACCATTAACGCTGACTAGTTGGTATATGTGTTACCATTTACGCTATACTAGTAGGTATATGTGATACCATTTATGCTATACTAGTTGGTATTTGTGTTACCATTAACGCTATACTTTTTGGTATTTGTGACATTATTTTCGCTATACTAGTTGGTATATGTTACCATTTACGCTGAGTAGTTGGTATATGTGTTACCATTTATGCTATACAAGTTGGTATTTGTGTTACCATTTATGCTATACTAGTTTGTATATGTATTACCATTTATGCTATACTAGACGGTATTTGTGTTACCATTTACGCTATACTATTTGGTATATGTGTTACCATTTACGCTATACTAGTTGGTATATGTGTTACCATTTACGCCATACTAGTTGGTATATGTGTTACCATTTATGCTATACTAGAAGGTATTTGTGTTACCATTTACGCTATACTATTTGGTATATGTGTTACCATTTATGCTATACTAGAAGGTGTTTGTGTTACCATTTACACTATACAAGTTGGTATTTGTGTTACCATTTACGTTGTACTAGTTGATTAATGTGTTACCATTTATGCTATACTAGACGGTATTTGTGTTACCATTTACGCTATACTATTTGGTATATGTGTTACCATTTACGCTATACTAGTTGGTATATGTGTTACCATTTACGCCATACTAGTTGGTATATGTGTTACCATTATGCTATACTAGAAGGTATTTGTGTTACCATTTACGCTATACTATTTGGTATATGTGTTACCATTTATGCTATACTAGAAGGTATTTGTGTTACCATTTACACTATACAAGTTGGTATTTGTTGTACTAGTTGATTAATGTATTACATTTTACGCTATATTATTTGGTCACCATTCACGTTTTTTTAAATGATCTTATTTAAACATTATCATTTAATCCATAAAAATCGACATTTCCCTTATTGTTGTTATTATTATTATTAAAATGTAGTAAATATTTGTTTTAGATTTTAGGTTTCATTAATTATTCATTAAGGAGTAAAGATCATTAGGTTGTTATCATCAACACCTTTGGGAAATCCCGTCATATAAGTTACTGGTTACCATGGAGTATATATCAACACAGATGTCAGCCACTCTGTATATACGTACTGATTACTTATGCAAATATTATCAGAAACCGCCATATTGAAACGTCACACTGGCTGAGTGAGAGTGAAAGAAATATATTCATGGTGGATTATTCGAAGTATCTTACTATCGTAAACCGTAGTTCATGTTGAGTTTATTGTGATAATTAAGTAATTAATTATGCCGCTCTTTGGTAAAAAACCAGAGGCTGATAAAAAACATTATTCAGATGTCAGACGAAGATATGAATTCAAGAAAACACTTGGAACGTAAGTATTTCAGTATTAACTGTCAATCGGCAAAGGGAAATCCCAAAAAACAATGTTGCCGTTGTAAATTTAGCCGGTGTATATTTAATTGAAAAAAATAATTGAATACACTCATTATTTATAATATAATGATCGTATGTTATTTTATATTTTTATCATGGGAGATAGACTACCTGTTACGTGAATTCAGACAGATAAAAAATCGATTGTAAATTATATATATGTATATTTCATTGTAAACGGGCACCTGTCAAAACACGACATTTACGTGGATTATCAAAATCTCCTTTTATCAGTAATAAAGAAGAAAAATTCTTAAATAATAATGTCTTAATAGTGAGTAATAGGAATAAAAACAACTTTAAGTATCTAGAAAGATTAAGTAGTTTTTATGTAAATAGTATAACAGTATTCTAACATAGTATTCTTAAAAGTTGGTATCCCAAAATTAACATATTTTTTAGTTTGAATGAAATGTTTAATACGGGGTCACTGCCCTTTAGAAATATATGGGCCGCTGTCTTGATATGGGACATTTTTTATTTATCAAAAACAAAGGTATGGAAATGCTGTCCTTTACTGACAGCATTAGCAAAGGTATGGGCTGTTGTTCACCATCAACATCAGCTTCCCTTAATCAACAGCAAAGGAATGGTACCAATGAAGGACTGTTGTAAATCAACACAGGATTGCTGCCTTAAAGAACAGTAATGACTTGAAACGGCAGCCTCTTTATCAGCATGTGTAATTTTGTCTTTTATCAAGAGCATATTTATGGACTGCTACTATATAGGTATGAGACTGCTGTCCTTTATCAACAGCAGATGTATTGTACCATCCTACTGTGCATCAGTAGAAAATGTCTTGACCTGTTGTCTATAATAAACAGGTGTCCTTTATATGAATGTTAAACACATTTGACTTACCAAATCTGTGATAATTCAAGCTATATAGGAAAGTGATTGATTTGATAGCATGTTAGTTTACTGGCAATGTACTTCGAGTAAAAATTACAATGTCAAATTCAGGGAAATAATCCTGTCAAAATAATTTTCTAAAAATTATAGCAAAAGAAAATGAATGGTGTACATGTAAATGAAAGCACATTTGATTCTAGAAAAAATTAGATTACATCAAGCAGGTACAAACCTCACAAACACACCTTTGAAAAAATTTTCACCTGGAATGTTAATAAATTTTGTAAGCATTCTTTTGACCAGAAACCCATGCACACTTGTCAATATTCATGGTGACAATTATCACCTGTATGTCTGTTAGATGCTGTCAGAAGTTCCTTGTTGAAAACAATAAAAACAGTAAAAAATAAAATACATTGTGAAGTTTATAGGACAAAATTACATACTACAAGTAGTATATTGTACCAATGTGAAATAATTTACAAGGTATAAAAATGTAATTTTAAATGATCTTGCATGTAAAAAAATTATAATGCATATAATAAATTACAATGAGTGTCATTTTGAATTGCACTGTAGAAATAAATTTTAATATATGTAAAAATAAATAATATAGTATGAAAAATGAATTACAATGTATATTTGTAAAAACATATCAGTTGTAGAAATGTATACTAGAAATTTAAAAAAACAACAGTATTGTATTATATATATTCTGTATAGTGCTTGTATGTAGGATGGTTTTCCAATAGAGATTAGTTAAAAGCATGTAAACACAACATATTGATGTACTTTATGCATGATTTACAACTAAATGGACACTTGTACACATATTTCAGAATTTATAATATCTTAGTTTATTCAGGATCCTGTTTAAAATAATAAACTGCAATTTGGTTTCTATGATTTGGTTGCTGTGGTTTGGTTTCTGTGATTTAGTTTCTATGATTTGTTTTCTATGGTTTGGTTTCTGTGATTTGGTATCTATGATTTGGTTTCTATGATTTGGTTTCTTTGATTTGTTTTTTATGGTTTGGTTTCTATGATTTGGTTTCTATAATTTGGTTTCTATGATTTGGTTTCTTTGATTTGTTTTTTATGGTTTGGTTTCTATGATTTGGTTTCTATAATTTGGTTTTTATGGTTTGGTTTCTTTGATTTGTTTTCTATGGTTTGGTTGGTTTCTATTATTTGGTTTTTATGGTTTGGTTTCTATGATTTGGTTTCTATGGTTTGGTCATTCGATTTGTTTTCTATGGTTTGGTTTCTATGATTTGGTTTCTATGGTTTGGTTTCTACGGTTTGGTTTCTATGATTTGTTTTCTATGGTTTGGTTGGTTTCTATTATTTGGTTTTTATGGTTTGGTTTCTATGATTTGGTTTCTATGGTTTGGTCATTCGATTTGTTTTCTATGGTTTGGTTTCTATGATTTGGTTTCTATGGTTTGGTTTCTACGGTTTGGTTTCTATGATTTGTTTTCTATGATTTGGTTTCTATGGTTTGGTTTCTATGATTTGGTTTTATGATTTGGTTTTTATGGTTTGGTTTCTGTGATTTGGTTTTTATGGTTTGGTTTCTGTGGTTTGGTTTCTATGATTTGGTTTTCTTTGGTTTGGTTTCTATGATTTGGTTTTTTATGGTTTGGTTTCTATGGTTTGGTTTCTATGATTTGGTTTCTATGATTTGGTTTTCTATGGTTTGGTTTCTGTGATTTGTTTTCTATGGTTTGGTTGGTTTCTATGATATTTGTGTTAATTATCTAATTTATTTTGTTTAACTTAAACTTGAATGCAGATATTATATGAACATTACACAATACTATCACCGGAAACACATGGGCACCTGCTTATGAGTTGAGTTGAGTTGAGTAATAGTGTTTAACGCCCCAGTCAGGAATATTCGAAATATCGAGACATCGCCAGCTATAGGAGAAAGCCCAGAAATTTTGCCTGTGCATTGTGCTGATGGTATTATACAGCAGGGCTCTTTAATGTGCCACGCCTGCCATGACACAGGACCTCATTGATTTTTAAGTTCCCATCTGAAAGAACCATGACTTTTATTATGTAATGCTGAGTGCTTGGCAAAAAAACAGTCACTACCCACTTTCAAGTCTTGGATCAAACCTGGTCGGGGTTCGAACCCAAGACCTCCCGCTTAACGGGGCGAGCACTCTACCAACTGAGCTACCGCAGTGGTCGCACCTGCTTATGAAATTTTAACTATAAAATTTATTAAATAAAATGCTGGTGCTAGGGACACTTGTCTTAAATAGACATTCTTTCAATTTTTTGAAATCTTTAAAATATATATGCTGAAAGATAGCCACATACTTTAAGGAGTGCACATATGTACAGTAGTTTTTGACAGGAAGCATTGCAGCATATCATGATTATCTGTGCTTTTCAACATGTTAATCTTCTGACAAGTTGATGTCATGTATACTTAGTTCTCATGTCAGCTTTTAGCCAGGTTGTGTGTCAGACAAATCTTGTATAATGCTTAAATATATTTGTCTTTTAATTCATCTTATAGCCTTCTGACCTTTTGTTTTTCTGACTTGGACAGCAGGTGGTATTGCAACAAATTGGTTTTCTGACTGGAATTTGTTGACCAGGTGGTATTTTACTATATTGGTTGCCAGACTAGACATTGTTGAACAGGTGGTATAACAGGAAAGAAAAAAAAAGCAGTCACAAAACCAATACTCAAACTATTAGAGGGATGTTCTACCCATTGAGCTACCTGCCGACTATCAATCTGGGTTTTTCACATTCCTCCCATCTTTTTTTTTCAATTCAACTACCAGATTCTACACTGGGACCAATCTTTGGATGGCCACTTCCCAGGGTCAGATAAGCCCTTAAATGTGTCAGTAACGGGAAAATTGCAGCAGCCAAACCTGTACTAGAACTGAAACCAACTGAACTACCTGGCCTTTTATCAAGCCTGATCCACCTCAAATATAAACACCTCAAAAAACATTATGCCATACTCGGAGTCAAAATACTCATCTTTTAACTAAGAAGACAAGTAGCATGTATATATATATGTAGTAGACTCTGAGTAATAAATTATTAATTTAATCATTAAATTTAAAAATTGTAATCATTTTCAATGCATTATACAAAATAAGTGTTTCGACATGCCTGTTTTGTTTTTATCTTAGAAATGTGAATGGTTTACGTATCTTTTTATTAAATTTTTTCTTCTTGGGCACCATGTCACAGTTTTTTATTTTAATAATTCTGACACTTCAGATTTATTAATATGGTGTTCGTGTTCATTTTAGATAACATGGATTTAGTTTTGAGAATTCGAACTAATGACATGACCACCCAAACAGATTTATAAAAATATATAATTAATAAAAATCATGGAGGTCTTATTACTAATATAAATAAGGAAACCTATAATAAATAGTTTATATGACCCAGAGTTAAAAGTTTAATGTGTCTTTAAGTAGAGAACACTGTGGTTTATTTACAGTTCTCATCCACTGCTCTACATAAAATACATGTATTAAGAAGATTCAGATTGAGGTCATGTTACTTAAAATATTGTCACATGTTATCCAGATGTAATCAAATGTATACAATGTGGCAAAAATTATATATACATGTATATGTAAATATATAAAAGGATCTTATAAAGGACTAACTATTAAATCAACACCCATTAATTCAATTTTTTTGTCATTATAATGAATGAGATTAACAAACGCTCTGTTAACTGTGGGATATTGAAAAACAGGTGCTTGTTTAAAGTCAATTTTAAGGAATTTTTTTGATTACTGGTGTCTTAAATGTATACCAAATTTGATATGCATAATTAATTCTCACATGACTTATTACATGTATTGTCTATATTGAATAGCACTTAACAAATGTACAGTTATCCGGGACAGATCAATAAAAATGGAGGGAGGGTGATTAAATCAATTCTCTTGTTATGTAATTAATGACATTGTTAATTTATAAAATATCTGTAAGAAATCCAATATGTTTGACATTTGTATTTGAAGGAGAGGTTTAATCAATTAGGTCATGTTAAATCATTAACATGTATATCGCTTAAGCACCATGTTAAAATATTGACATATCAATGACAAATATATACACACAGCTGCTCTTTTTAGCATGCGAATAACATAAGATTGTTCTTTTTAAGCTGGCCTGTTCTGAACACAGAAAATTTTGTTTGCTGTTTCACCCATACTGCCAATTCACACAGCATCAGCTTCCACGTTTTTGTTCGAAGATTGATCTCTATTTTGGTTTACTATGAGGCAGACTACGGGTTCAGATATTTCAGTTTTATTAAGTATTCCTTGATAATCAATGCACCAGTAGCAGTTTGGTTGTTAAATTATCTACAGAGGATCTCTTAAAATTTCTTCCACAGTTAACAGATGAAAAAAAAAATGAACAAAGTCAACAAGTTTTGTCTTAGTTGATGTAGCCTATGCAAGATAATAGGCCTTCATTGACAGTACTCTAAAGTGCTGGTTTCTGAATCACAATGCTTCTTGATAAGATCCTATTGTGTGAAAGTTAGTCAGGCTTATGGGCAACAGTGCTACTTGATAGGGTCCTATTGTGTGAAAGTTAGTCAGGCTTATGGGCAACAGTGCTTCTTGATAAGATCCTATTGTGTGAAAGTTAGTCATGCTTATGGGCAACAGTGCTTCTTGATAAGATCCTATTGTGTGAAAGTTAGTCAGGCTTATGGGCAACAGTGCTTCTTGATAAGATCCTATTGTGTGAAAGTTAGTCAGGCTTATGGGCAACAGTGCTTCTTGATAGGGTCCTAGTATGTGAAAGTTTGTCAGGCTTATGGGCAACAGTGCTTCTTGATAAGATCCTATTGTGTGAAAGTTAGTCAGGCTTATGGGCAACAGTGCTTCTTGATAGGGTCCTAGTATGTGAAAGTTTGTCAGGCAGTGCTTCTTGAGAATGTCCTTGTGTGTGCAAGTTTGTCAGTCTGCATATCCATAGTTGATGGTCATCTCATGATATTCTGATATCCTCAGTTTTTCAAGAACTGACCACCATATACCTAAAATGGGTTATTTTTCCCAACTTACAAATTTTGACATATTTTGGCAGTAGTATTAAAATTACCAAAATAAAAATTGTGAAATTATTGTATCAGTCAACCATGAGTGAGCTGTTATAGATCGCCAAAACAAAAAAAGCAAAAAATTTTAACTCACCTTTTCTCATCAGAATTGCCAAAATTTAGTCTCACTAAAATAACCTGCTATATGGTAAACCAATTAATCATGACTGAGTTGTAAAGCACAATCAGTTCACTGTATATGTTTTTTTTTTTTTTTGCAAGATATGAGAGTAAACAATGTTCAGATTTCTGAAAAAGAAATTAGGAACAGTAGAGTGATGACCCTCACTGGTTCACATGAACTCGAACCTTGGGAAAGGGATAGGAAATGGAAGTTTTCTGGATTGACTCAGATATTTTGTCTACTTTTGAGTTCTCTTTAAAATCATGCTGTGTCAGATTAGGCCTAGAAAAGAGTACTAACATTGCAGAGTTTCAAAAAGGAATTGCTGGCTGCCATCAACACTCCTATATTTCTGGAAATGCACTATAGATGATCACATCTTGATATACAGAGAAATAATTTTGATGTGGAAGTAAAACAACAATTCACTCACCCACTGTTTGAACAAAATCATTTTTGCTTGTTTACTTTTCCCTATCAATTCTTCACCCACATTGTTCATAATAGTTATAATGAAAACATTATGATCATAAATCATTATTAAAAGTATTGTAAATTGTAGTCCATTGACACTTCCTCATAACCCAATTCCCTTGTATTATAATCACCTTTGATCAGCATAAAAATCTCAGAAAAAGTGTCATATTAAATGTTATCATAGTAATTATTAGTTTTAGTCATTAGTTTTGCCATTTAGATAATAACCCCACGTAGAAAAATCAACATGATTTTTTTTAACATGCTGGAAATTACAGTACATAATCGATAGGACTGTGTGGGTTGTTTTTGTATTACCTGATATACACAGTGTAATCCAATTAATAATTCTCAGAAATTAATGAGTGTATACAGATTTCTGGACTGTTATGCTTGAAACTGGCACAGAAGATATAGACCTGTCTATAGAGACCACATGTGTGATGTGTATGAACCAAAGTTATCGTCTGATATAACTGAGGGGTGGGGCTATCCCATCAGACCACATGTGTGATGTGTATGAACCAAAGTTATCGTCTGATATAACTGAGGGGTGGGGCTATCCCATCAGAACCACATGTGTGATGTGTATGAACCCAAGTTATCGTCTGATATAACTGAGGGGTGGGGCTATCCCATCAGACCACATGTGTGATGTGTATGAACCAAAGTTATCGTCTGATATAACTGAGGGGTGGGGCTATCCCATCAGACCACATGTGTGATGTGTATGAACGAAAGTTATCGTCTGATATAACTGAGGGGTGGGGCTATCCCATCAGACCACCTGTGATGTGTATCAACTAAAGTTTTCACCTGATATAATGGGGGTGGGGGTGGGGCTATCCCATCAGACCACCTGTGATGTGTATCAACTAAAGTTTTCACCTGATATAATGGGGGGGGGGGTGGGAATGAAGGGGTGGGATGGGGCTATCCCCTCAGACCATCTGTGTGATGTGTATGAACTAAAAGATAATTGTTAGATCTTGTATCAAGGTTTTAAAGATTTGTATTTACATGTCTAATCTTTATTGGATAATAATATTTTAAAAATATTTGAATTCTATTAAATTCCTATAAATAATGACACTTTTGATAAGTACTTTTGCATAACTTTTTCATTTATCGCCAGATTTCTTTTCATGGATCTTTTCATTCCACTATTCAAGGGTTATTAACCCTTTCGAACCCGATGATGCATTCCTATAAATAATGACACTATTGATAAGTACTCTTGCATAACTTTTTCATTTATCACCAGATTTCTTTTCATAGATCTTTTTCATTTCACTATTCAAAGGTTATTAATCATTTACAACATACAAGTAATTTCATATTTATACTGGTTAAACTGATCTTACCATGTGTATCTAATATAGAGAGAGAGAGAGAGAGAGAGAAAACAAGTTGAAGATCCTGCCTTCATCATAAACCTGTGAATCTGGTTCAGAATTAAGGTACAAGAAATAATTAACTGGTTTATTACTTCACTTGATATATGTTATTAAAGAGAAATGAAGCATTATATGGAAGATTTTTAAACTTGAATATTTTTCTTGATATCTTGTGTATCAATCTGTCATGCAAAGGTATTTTTATAGAAGTCATTTGAATATTATTTTTCTATATCTCATGTTACCATCTCATATGAACTTTTCAGGGTGTAAGATGGGTAATTTCTTTTTCCTCCATACTTTTTTATGCCAGAGACCCCTACCTCATTGATTTTAAAGTAGAAGGTCAAATTTTTATCTTGTCTTTTTATTGCTTTCTAGAAATTTTGCAGCTGATTTGAATATTATCAGAAAAATTGGTTAATAATTTTTCTGTAGTAGCTACATGTATCATCTAATTAAGATACACCTAACCTTTTCAGGAAAAAGACTAAAAATTACCTTGTCTCCTTTTGATGTTAATGTATATGAGAATATGTGTGGGAGTATTTAGCTAGTTCAATCGTGATGACAATATATGTTTACAAAATTATTTTGATCCAATGATTTTGCAGTTTGTTTCTCTCTCTCTCTTTCTCTCTCTCCATGAGAAATTAATAAATTTGTGTTATTGTAACATAAGGAAGTGACAGCCACTTTAGATGTTCATAGATGTAAATGGAAACCCAAAGCTGTCCAGTATTAAAACAAAAAATGCTGATATACTGTCATTACATTTCTGTCAGTGAATATAAGTAGACATTAAGGTCCTGTGTTGATAGTAACACAAGAGTTAATGACCGTTTTTTTTCCTGGTGATCTACTGATAACTTACTTCACACCTTTTACAAGAATGCAGAAAAGAAACAACTGAAACACTTCCCGTTGTACCCTCCACTGAAATTTTAATTTTGAGTGAAATGGCCTAAAAATATTAAAATCAAGCCATTTGAACATTTCTGTGGAAAATTTTTTTCAAAAAATTTTACATAGAATTTAAAAGTGGAAATACTAAAGGAAGTCTTACTGAAACAACATCTAATAGTACAAAATTCCACCATCTTGGTTAAACATACTTTTATGATAATATCTTGTTGCATGAGTTTGCATCTTTCTCTCTAATTATTGTATGACATTATTAAAATGATGACAAATAACAAGGAAATTATATTGTTTTCTTCCCTGTTAAACCACCCGATCTGTTATAATGGAAGCATTATCACTAACATGTCACCAACCTTTGATTGTGATTATGGGAACAACAAGACATCTAAGAAACTGTTACAGGATAACAAACATTAGATATAATGAATCAGATGATTATATCCAAAATGACTGGAAAATCTTCCAATCTTGATAATCTAACTATATTTGTATTGATAAAAGTAAAGCTTTGATGTGAATTTTATTTGATCTAATTTTATCAGTTGTCAAGGAAATATTATTGAGTTATATAGTAGGTGTTTAATTTAGTTATCTATAAAATAATGTGAGAATTCTGTTATAATAATAACGTTTATATTATCTTCTTCATCAGAACTGCAAAATTTTCTACAGCTGCTAGCTGGTTATTAACAAAGTTATTTGCTCAAATCACAAAAGTAAAATCTTAACTCATGATGTTTGCACATTTTGAGGAAAAAACATGTACAAGCGATTTTCTTTCTTACAAAATCTCATAAAACATGTAACATAATACATATTGCATAGTATTAAATAATTATGCTCTGTAAGAAGTATAAAATAAATATATTATCACAAGAATGGATACAAAAACAGACCTGACCCTTTTTCTCAAACATTTGAAGACAAATCTGTTGAAATGTACATGTGGCTGAGTACTACAGATAATAGGGGCCTTGGTGGCTGAGTGGTCTAAAGTGATACCAAACAGATTACAGTACTGCTCATTGCTTAGGTTTGAATCCTTGTGAGTGAAAGTTTTCCTAGTTCCTTGTAGAAATTGGTGGTTTGCTTTAGGCAGTCTGGTTTCCTCCACCATCCCAGTTCAGCCTGTAACATCGTGTAAAAGTCGTGACTTGGATGTAAACCATCTTTTTACTTCAGAGAATGTTGGCTACAAGTACTGACATTCAGCATGATTTTGTGTAGGTTGAATCCTTAGGACAACAGTTAAATGTTTAAGCTTAGCTTGTAATTGGTAATTGATATTGAATTTTGACATCTTTCAATATGTACATTCATGCCTAGTTAATTTAATTTTCAAGTATAGACAGCAGATAAAAAGGTCAGAGGTCAAAGTAGTACAACATTTCAAGGTCATGTTCTACTATAATTGTCTGTCCTGTTCTGATTTCTAAAATTGATTGGATTAGTGTTGAATTTTAAATCATAATATTATATTTGCATAGTTATTTATGATATCTGGTAAAAAATGACACTAGATTTTTTTTTTTTTACAAAATCTTGAAATTAAATATGTTTCAAATCAGAAAGAAGAGCAAATTACAATACCGGCAGAATGAAAATTCAATACAGGTGTTGTAATTTGCTCTTCTTTCTGATTTCTGATTTGAAACATATTTAAATTTCAAGATTTCAAGATCAATGTCATTATCATTCAATGAAAAAGCAATGTGTGTAATTAGAATACACACATTGCTTTTTTATTGGATGATAATGACATTGATTTGGGAACAGTACAAATTAGTTAAAATTGCAATGTTCAGTATTATCCCTTTTGCTTTTTTAGGTCGTTAGCTTATGGAGTGGTGTGTGTATGTGCATGCGTGCATGACTTCTCCTCCAAAACTGCTGACAGATTTCAATGATACTTGGTCAGAAGCATATATGGGTTGGTGCAATTCAGATTTGTTCATGGCATTGCCATGGATACCAAAACTAGGTCAAGGTGACCTAGGAGACCAAAAAATCTTAAAAAATCTTCTTCTCCGAAACCGATGATGGGAAAAAAAATCTGATGTGATATTTGGCTTCTCTAGGGTCTTAAGCATATAGTTAATCCATTTTGTGAGATTTGGTAAAAAATGGGTTACGTGTTTTGCGTTTGATTAAAAAAATTTCGTAAAATGGCTTCAAATTGTTATAACTTGAACAGATAATGACATGAGGTTTTCAGTTTTGACTTTTTCTTGAAATGACCTTTTAATTAGGGTCAAGGTCACAAATCAAGGTCATGACCTAATTTAGGCAATTTTCTTGCAAATATTAAGAGATATATGAATTCAAAACATTGTTAAAATGTTCCCCATGACAAAATTTAAAAAGGTATCAAGTTTTGTAACTATATGATAATCCATGTAGGAGTTGTTCCCCCTGAAATGTTATTTTTGGCTTATAAATACTAAAATTGTGCATTAGCTTGAAAACCATAAGCTTTTTGTATAGGCATGTAAATTAGAATATTGTTGGTTTTGATATGACAATCATTTTGATATATGGTTCAAGGTCATATGTTGAAAGGTCAAGGTCATAGCTGCATACATGTACTGATATTGTGTATTATCTTAAAAACTATTAACTTTTTGTATAGGCATGTTTATAAGAATATTGTAAGTATTGTTATGGCGATCATTTTGATATATGGTTCAAGGTCAAGGTCATAGCTGTATGAGTATACTGTGAATTATCTTGAAAACTATTATCTTTTGTATAGGCATGTATATTAGAATAATATAGGTATTGATATGACAATCATTTTGATTTATGGGTCAAGGTCATATGTTGAAAGTTCAGGGTCATATCTGTAGAAGAAGACTGAAATTGTTTATTATATTCATATGTTCAAAGGTCAAGGTCATAGCTGTAGAAGAAGACTTAAATTGTAAATTATCTTGAAAACCATTAACTTTTTGTACAAGCATGTAGATTAGAATATTGTGAGTATTGATATTACAAACATTTTGATAAAAGGTTCAAGTTCAAAGGTCTAAATCATTATTTGGAAATTATTCATTTTACTATTTAAATCATGCATATAAGCTATTTATAAATGAAAAGTGATTAGATATTTCAGATTGATTATTGCAGAATTTCCAAACTTGAGGAAATTTGTAAAGTTTTTATACGCCCGTCTATGACGGGACATATTATGGTATTGCGCAGTCCGTCCATATGTCCACACGTCGTACGCTAACTTAAGAATGCTTTGAGCAATTTTAATGAAACTTTTGTGAAATGTTTGTATCTAAAGCAGAAAGCTCCCTATATATGCGGTTTATACAAGTTCTACTCTAGTCTGGTTTGTACAGGTTTTGGGTTACCAAGGGTTCAATTTTCACAGGTTGTAATGTAGTTCAATTTAGACAAGATTAAGGTTTTCCATAAGTCCTGATTTTCACAGTTTCCGATATACATTAATTTATACAGATTATCCCAAGATGAAATAGGTTAAAAAATGCTGATGTGATTAAAAAAAAATTAAAGACATTTTTATATTTTAGCTTCAGAAATGTTTCTGATGACAAACTAACATTATATTTCATATGTTATCACAAACTAATGATGCATAAACTGTTTATTTAAGGTAGAGAATTTGTAATAAAAAATATAAAGGAAATTCAACCCCCATGATATATTGTTATCACTTACTAATGATGAAAAATAATAATGGCCTACCATGAATAAAGATAGAAAATAAATAGTGGCATTTTACAGATAATTACAAGAGAAACATTTGATGTAATACATTATCCAAATCTCTGTGTCGGTGGGACATTTGATTGTCCATAGAGATTATGGGTTTCCATATCGCTGTCATCAGTTTGAATGTCATTTTTGTCATCTTGTTTTTTGGAAAACTTATTTTCTGAAAATGTGATGATTTTTCATGTTAATCTGATATTCTGTAGAAATGAAGGCCAAGTTGTTTTATGCCAAATTTTGCTGATGGTGACAAAATATTTTATCACAAGTCATAATTTATAACAATCATTGCAAAGTGCATTGATTTATGGATATAATTTTATTTTTTGAAAACTCTGAAGAATACTATTTTTTTAATCTCATTGTTTTTCATAATAACTATTACAACCCACATGTAGATTCATTGACAGTAATTAAATTTCCAAATGCCTCCAGCTGAATCACAGATTATTTCAGTATCCCTGCCATGACTAAATCAATACAATTAATTGTTATTCTTTTTGGAAGTGGCTCTGTGTGTTACAATTATTAATGAATTACAGTGCCAGGATTTGAACATTTCTTGGGACACATCTGTATGCCAGAAGTTTTTCAGTTCACTTATGGAAATCCTGGTTGTTTTCTCTAGGTACTCTACTGCAGCTATTCCTAAACTGATTGGATTTCCTTTTGAAGTAATCTCAATACTTTTCTTACCAATCTATAACCTTGTCTTGTTTGGCTAATAAAATGTTCTGCAGGTGCTCCAGATTGTCCAGTTTTACATACAGTGTTATGGGAACACATGGGACTGTAATTTAATAATTCAAAGGTTTTTGGTACAATCAAAATGCATGCAATGACAAACTGGTGTCATATCTAAAAGGAGGTCACTTCATGTCACAGAAACTGGTATAAGCACCATCTGTTGAGCCTACAGACTTAGTTACAGACTTTGATCACTATCTAAACTGAAGTATGCACTTAGACCATGTCAGGTGGCATTTACTAAATGAAGCAGCACCATGTGAGTTTATCTTGGTTGCTGTATCCTACTTGATATTCTTCACTAAGTTAGCACCCTAAATCACTCTGGTGTTGGATTAACATTATTTTGTTCTTTTGTGTTATTGAGGGTAGATGTACTTCAACTGTATAGAACATAGAATCTTTTCTCAGAAATGATAATAATTTTTTTTAACCTTTTTATTTATTTTTCTTACAATATCTCTTTTTCAGGGGAGCTTTTTCAGAAGTAGTACTTGCTGAAGATAAAACAGAAAGGGGAAAGTTTAACGCCATAAAATGTATAGATAGACATGGATTAGTAGGCAAAGAAGAATCATTAGAAAATGAAATACAAGTATTACGCAAGTAAGTTATTATCATAAAATAATACAAAAGTGTTTCATGATAAAAAAATATTTCCTTTTATATATATTTATATGGATGTCAACAATTATATGATCATACATGTGAGAAAACTAGTTTTACACTTTAGTGTGAAATAAAGAAAAATCTGATAATTCTGTAAAAAAAAAAAAATAAAATTATTGAATTGAAACTGAAAAAGTATTTGTTATTTTTAACAACATGGTAATTCAAACCTGTTATAATATACTTCTATGTGCTTGTCATTTCAAATATTAATGAGATGTACCATATGATCAAAAATATTTACCCCCTCTCCCACTAGAGATTTAATAAGTTTTTAAAAAGCCTTTTCAATTAAAACCTTATACATCAGTACAGTTTGTTTAATCAAATTTTTGCATTTTATGGGCTTTTTTCCGATAGTTTGAAGGAGGCTTGTAAAGAAAACATGGAAGGAAGAGATTTTTTTACCTTAACGTAATATGCATATGATATTAAGTGAAACCCTAGTCATCAAGGGCATTCTAACAAGGTTTTACTACACTTAAGGGCAGAAAGACTTGACTTGTGACTTGACAGTCTAAAAAGTCAATATGCGTTAGACAAAAAATTAATTATCAAAATCTATTAGATTTGATAGGTTAAATTAAGTACTGGTTTTCAAGTTTATGTTTGTTTCATTGTAAGAGAGTGTGTAAGCACAAAAAGCTTTGAACAACTAGAAAAAAATATTTATTTATAATTATGCACTGATTGAAGTCTACAATGTGTAAAATTGATCCTCATTTACTTGTCTACAGAAAGACATTTTAATTATAAAGCCCCTAAGGCATTAATTTGAGACAGGATTCTCTTTATACAGATTATGAAACTGAAAACATCTTCCCCATTCATTTGTAAAATGAAATCTATGTATCTTTCTGTATGTAAAAAGTGTTAATTATAAAGTCCCTTAGGTATACACTTCAGACAGGAATCACTGTATACATGGTCATAAAAAAAAATTTTAATACGATATAACTCTTGGATCTTTACCTTTAAAGGGCACCTGCTTGATCATAAAGTCGGACTATACATGTATATATTGATTGGTAAATGAAGATAAAGTTTTGTGTGGTTTCGCGAATTCAGATAGAATTGATAGTAGTGCCTGTTTCTAGTTCTGATAACATTGGTGCTTGTTAGATTAGGGTAGGTCTTGGTAAATAATTGTTTCTTTAAACAGATAGACTAAAATTAGGCTTGGATTTGGTCATTATAATATGGTTCACCAAAGATCAAGTAATAGTAGTTAGTTTTGACCATTGATTACAGCAAATGCTAGTCCATTTTCACTATTTTTTGAAATAATTTTGGCCATTGCAGTATGCTAAGGGCATGGTGCAGGGAGGGTTCTTTAGCATGCCATATCTGCAATTAAACAGGATTTTAGGGTGTCCTCTGAAGGACCCCATGACTTTCGAATTCATTTCTAAATGCTGAGTGCTTAAGGAAAGAATAGTCACTACCGATTTTCAAATCTTGGTCAGACCTGGTTGGGATTCTATCCCTGACCCCTTACAAATGTAGAAAATACTCCACCAACCAGGCTACCTATTGTGATATAGGTAATGTGGACAGACTCAATAACTGTCCGTATTAATAGTTTGCTTTGAAGAGAAAGTTGAGCATTTCAGTTTTTTAGGTAAATTGTAGTTAGTTTTTAAGGAACAGAGGAGAGTTTCAGTTTCTGTTTGTTAATACATGAGTAATTAGTTTTGTTAATTAGTTGCATTTTTAGGTAAAGTAAAAAGTTTCAGTTCCTGTCTATTAATAATTGATATCTGAGTTAAAGAAGACAGTTTCAGTTTTGTTCTTGGTGGTAGTTGACTTACTAGGTAAAGTGGATTGTTCCACTACCAATCCTTTTAAGTTATAGAGCTTTATGTAAATATTTAACAAAAATACTTTTTAAATTTTGCTGTGCCAAATGTGCACATTTCGGAAAATCATGTAAATATTTAACAAAAAACTTTTTAATTTTGCTGTGCCAAATGTGCACATTTTGGAAAATCATTCCTCATCAGTGACACTAGGGCTGAAAAGTTGATAGATAAAAAACACAAGCCAAGCAATTGAAAATTCATGAATCTAAAGTGTGAAAATTATTTGAATCTAAATCCAGCTCAGGAATGCTTTGCATGAGGGAACAAATCTTAATTTTAAATAAATTCCAAAAATTAATGATGTACTGATTTTAGGTATAGAGTGTTTAGGTGAGAATGAAAACTTCATAATATTTGTAATTGTCCTGATAGCTATAGCTTATACCAAGGTATAATATTTGTCTTAATCTTCATTAATTCTCTAATAACTTATTTCAGACTAATGTGAAAAATTTGATATCATCTTCAACATCATTAAATTTGAATTACTCAGAAAATTACAACATTTTCTCTGGAAAACATTTTTCTGCCTCAGGCTATTATGTTGTCATCAATATTAAAATTGACATCATTAAGACATATTAAACAAATAGTTCTAATGAGTTGTTTGTTATGTTGGAAACATGGCTTTACATAAGGGAAACTTGCTTTAAATGAATACTACCGTAAATAACCTTTGAGTTAAACTTCTATTGTTGTGAAAGTGACATTTGGTTATGGCTCAAAATGTTACTGTTCATCTTGTATGAAATGGCAACAGGTTCAAAGTGATTTATGAAGCATGAGTGGGTTTCTGAAAAATGATGTGTAAAATGTGAACTATTTAAGTTTATTTTTTTAATTTGTATTTAATGATGTTTTTTAAAAGGTCATATCATGATGATTGAAATTTGAGTGTAATTCAAATGTTTTGTTGTAAGAAACTTGGTAGGGATGGGGTTTACTCTCATTTGGTTGATTTAAAAAACCTCTTCTGGATTGAGTGAAGTTGAATAGAATCCCAGCAGTTTCTTTTTATGCTCCAGTTAAAATCCTTCCACTTATATTAAGACTGTTTATTCAGAGATTGTAGAGGAAAGTGGAGTACATGGAGTAAACTACAGTACTGCCAGTAAACTGAGAAGCTTTCTTACACTAGAATGCACTTAGAGCAGTATTCAAACCTAGGCTGTAAGAGGTAGTGTAATATGTACTGGGGATAACCATATGATTTATACTACCTTGCTTTCTAAGCCCCTCCTTTCTGAACTGAAGATTTTGTTCAGCATACTGTAGTACACTGATTAGATTTAACAAACAAAATAACAACTCATTTTTTTTTAGAAATAGACCAGTTAAGTCACGTTTTTACTCATGACCCATTTCTAACACAGGTGTTGTTTGATTAAAAGCAATTCAAAGCTGGAATTAATGGGCAGGTTTGTATTACATATTTAAAATACATTGTAGAAATAATAGTCAGATTCCTTCGGTTTTTATTACCATGTGACCTTTATACAGAGACAGTCAGAATACATATTGGCAAAGAATGAAATATAAGTCGTACAGTATTTGAAATTAAAAAAAGATAGAAGCTTATTCAGATATTTACACTTTGTTCCATCATTTTGAGTTACTGGTAAATTTGTTTTTGGAATTGTATCACCTGATCCTTTTGTTTTCTTTATTCAGGTTGAACATAATGAAATAATACCCATAATGAGGTGGGCAGTTATCGAGAATGATAATATTGATTTGTCCAAACACTGATTAAAATTCCCCCTAAGATCTGACAGACCATTTGTTTTATACTGTGATTTTTAGTTGTGCTAATTAATTATAACAAGTTGATAAATATCATTGGCTTTGTGACATAATAATGTCCACAGTAGATTCATATTTCTGAAGTGGAGAAAACTGTCTAATCATGAATTGCACACATTAAAAAAAAGAAATTATAACATTGATAATAATGAAAACTGTTAGAAAAACAGTAAATTTAAAAGCAACAATAAGAATTTTCATATAAAAAAAGAGAATTGTGTGGATCTTTTTTGAGATGTAAGATTTAAAATTGAACATAAACTAAATCAATCAGTAATGACTGATTCACTATAAAACTGAGTGATTATGAAAATGTCTGACAAATCCTAGTTCCAGATGAGCAAAATTTAGTCCTTTAGATGAGCACACTCACATTGGTCCTTTAGATGAGCACACTTTGTTCCTTTAGATGATCATACTGGGTCTTTCAGGTTTGCACATTTTACTCCATTAGAGGAGCACACTTTGGTCTTTTAAATAATAACAGTCAAATTGGATCAGATGAGCATTATAATGACCATGCAATGATAGGTAGGTTTAGTAAATTAAAAAAAAAAAACCTCACTATTTTGCCCATAGACATACTGCTAAGGTATGCATCCTACAACTCTACATAACATTCCTAGTGATAAAGTCAATTTGCTTGCTGAAAGTTAGAGATTTTCCATAGATACTCCTGTTTTCTCTCCCATTTCTGATCTGATGGTCTTAATATAATTGAGAGGTTTGAGTAAAGTACCACTACTCTAATTAACTCAACATATATCTGACTTCTTTAAGCAGATAATTAGAGACTTTATCATGATTTTTAAACACCCAACTTCCATCTCCAAATGGTGACCAAAGGACAACAGATTAATCTCGCATTTCCAAAAAGCCTTGTAATATATAGGTACACGGAAGAAATGAAAAAAATAACCACTGCAAAAAAATCAGTTTTTTTCCCATTCTTTTTTTTTCAGAAAAGACCTATCTAATGCCTAAATAAAATGCACTGAAATTTACTTTAGTTGGGTCAGGTTTTACAATTACATTGAGTTTGGTTTATAATGGTTTCACTGTAAGTTGATTGAACTGTCTGACTGAGTATCATTATGATCGTTCATGATAATTTACAATGTATATAGACAGAAAAATATGTTACACTGTAATATACAAGATACATAATTTGTCATGAAAGAAGAAATTAAATCAGCAGATGCCATACTGTAAGCAACATCCTGGCAATTATTAAAACAGCTTAGTTTGATTAATGTGTCCAATCTTTGACTAACTTTGAGTCGTTGATTTGTAAAATTGGGATCAGTTTGTGCAGATGGTAATTGGATCAATATAACACTTGTGTTCATTAACTTTACCTTAAATAAGAACAAGATCTGTAACAGCCAAATCAGGTCAATCAGTCATCGCAGATCTCCTTCGGATTTCCGCTTTATTGTATTGCACATTGAAAAATGTTATGCCGTGGGATAAAGTGGTAATAGATTTGTCTTGATAATTGTTTTTTTCTTGGAAATTGTTTTATCCTGGTGATTGTTGTGTTCTAGTAATTCACTGTCTTAAAAATTGTTTTATCTTGGTAATTGTTTTGTCATGGTAATTGTTTTGTCTTGGTAATTGTTCTGTCAAGGTAATTCTTTTGTCATGATTATTGTTCTGTCTTGGATAAATGTTTTTACTAGGTAAATGTTTTTTCTTGGTAAATTTTTTGTCTTGGTAGTTGTTTTGTCTTGGTAATCATTTATCTTGGTAATTGTTATGTCCTGGTCATTGTTTTGTCTTGGTAATTGTTTTGCCTTGGTAATGGTTCTGTCTTGGTAATTTTTTGTCATGGTTATTGTTCTGTCTTGGTAAATGTTATTTCTAGGTAATTGTTTTGCATTGGTATTCATTTTATCTTGGTAATTGTTATGTCCTGGTCATTGTTTTTTCTTGGTTATTGTTTTGCCATGGTAATGGTTCTGCCTTGGTAATTGTTTTGTCATGGTTATTGTTCTGTCTTGGTAAATGTCATTTCTAGGTTATTGTTTTGTCTTGGTAAATGTTTTGTCTTGGTGATTGTTTTATCTTAGTCATTGTTTTGTCTTGGTAAATGTTTTTTCTTGGTAAATGTTTTTTTCTAGGTAATTGTTTTGTCTTGGTAATTGTTTTGTCTTGGTAATTGTTTTGTCATGGTAATTTTTTTTCTTGGTAAATGTTTTGTTTTGGTCATTGTTTTGTCTTGGAAAATGTTTTGTCTTGGTTATTGTTATGTCTTGGCAATTGTTTTGTCTTGGTAAATGTTTTGTCTTGATAGTTGTTTTGTCTTGGTAATTGTTTTGTTTTGGTAAATGTTTTGTCTTGGTAATTGTTTTATCTTGGTCATTGTTTTGTCTTGGTAAATGCTTTGTCTTGTTAATTGTCCTGGTAATTATTTTGTCATGGTTATTGTTCTGTCTTGGTAAATGTTTTGTGGTAGTAACTGTTTTGTTTTGGTAAATGTTTTGTCATGGTAATTGTTTTGTTTTGGTTATTATTCTTTGTTGATAAGTGTTTTCTCTTGGTAATCTTGTATTTTGATTTTCAGTAAATTTTAACCTTTATGCATAGACAAGTTTGATTTCACTATCATTTTAATAAGCAAAGATTTTACATGAATTTCTTTTTTCATAAAAATAGCTCTTTAGCTGTTACTTGAAATGAACTAAACTTGGATATCTTAGTATTTTGCTACAATTGACTCAAATTTAGTCAATTGTAGGAAAATACTTAGATGAGTTCATTTAACAGATCATTTAACAAAGCTAAATATTTTTTTAAAAATAGATAACTTCTAATCACAATCTGTGAGATTCATTTCCAAAAATTTCATTCTTTTTAGCTGTTAATAAACGGAATCCTCTAACCCGTTGGTCAATGTTTATCGATGATTAAATTATGAGCGGGGAGCATGTGCACAATGTACTGAAACCCAAATAAATCGAAAGTGAAACCTGACAAATATTATTAATTGTCCGTCATTAATATCCAGATGCAATGGTGTCATGTATCCCTCACTAATACACAAATGACAAATTTAATGAAGTTTTATGTTTAATTTATCATATTTTACCGTTTTGAAAGTTGTGTTTAAATGACCCAGTTTTTGTATGACGTAACCATGTTCTAAATTAAGATCCCACATGCTACATCTCGCTGGGAATTTTTGTTGTTTCTGTATTTATTCGAGCTTTTATCGTTGAACCAAATGTAACATTGTTCATTAGGAACATCATTAATAAGATTAGCACTGTTTTAATTTTTTTTTCCTTGGAAAGCTTAATGCAGCTTTAAATCAATTAAGATTTATGCCTGATCTTGTTTGATGATTTTAGAAATAGATTTCCATTATCTTATTTTGATTGATCTATTGATTGGATGGGTTTTTACATCCCAGTCAAGAATATTTCATTTATACTAAGACAGCACCAATGAAGTGGCAGAAATTTTAACCTTTGCAGTGCACTCAGGGCAGTGTGCAAGGAGAGTTCTTCAGCATACCATGCCTACTATGACATGGGGCATTTGGTTTTAAGGTCTCCTCCTTGAAGAACCCCATGACTTTCATTTCTAAATGCCGAGTGCATGGCGAAAGAACAACCACTACCTATTTTCAAGTCTTGGTCAGACCTGGCCTTCATTATCTTATTATATTTATTTAATTATTACCTGGGTTAACAGAAACTGTATCTTATCACCAAAGATATATAATAATTACACATTGTTTTATTTACAAGTCAAGATTATTTAATTTTCATATCACTGTATTATCTTTTCACTTACTGCCACGTATACAAGCAAGATAATGGTACTTATTGTCCCAGTCTATATTCTCTCTCTTATATCAAAACAATCAGATCTTGGATGGTGGAAGAAACTGGAGTGCCAACAGTAAACCACAAAACAAACTTTCTTACATTAAGATCTGCCAAAGTAGATTTGAAACATTTGAGAGAAGAATGACTAAAAATACAGTTCTTAGTTAGTGCTGTTTTCTTCTGTTGACTTTGAGGTATCCCTGAGATATCACACACAAAAGTCACTTTGTTATTGCTGCATTACCATGTTTTTACAATAAAAACTGATGGAAATACTCAGCCTTATTTCTTTTTTCTGTGTTTGTTTCTTTGAATGTGATAAAATTTGTATTAAGTAGAAAGCAAATTTAGTATACAATGTATATATGCTTAGATTAAGTATGAATTAAAATGTTATTTTTAAAGCATCAGGAACCTGTTATTTTTCTTGATTATTGTGGTATTGATTAAAAGATGCATCTGTGACCCTGCATGCATTAAGAACCCAACACCTCCCACCACATGGGTTCAAATCCCACTTGAGGCAGATTCCAGTATGACACAGTTTGTCAATTTGCTCGCCAAAGATAATTTTTTCCAAAACAATCAAGTTTCCTCCTTGAACTAATTACTTTGATGAAAGTCAGAAAATCCTTATTGACAGCTGAAACACTTCCACTCCACTCCATTGATTCTGCTGTTTGTATTAAAGTTCATCAGAATTTCTGTCTGCCTTTGTTAAACTTCCTGTTATCTTTTGTTTTTTCTTCAGAGAAAGAGGGAGAATATAGGCAAGGAAGTAACATTTAATATTACATGTATTTATATTATTTACATCAATTGGTTTTTAAATTGAATGAAGACCTACAGATCATAAGTCTTGTCAGAAAAATGCTGATGATAAGATTATGTTAGATATATGAACTTAAGTCAAGAGCAAGTCCATTCATCCTCTTTCCTGTAGCAATCAGTTTAGTCATTGATGATCTCTGCAAATTATGTTCCCACGCAAACTAAGTTTGAGTGAATTTATAGGAATTATAATGTTTGTATCTTTCAGTTCATTGGAAATCTTCAATACTCATTTATTCTTTGAAAAAATAACACGAAATTTCATAAAACAATCTCCTGTGGTTCTTTAGGAGGTGTCATGACATGACATGGCATCAATATCGTATCTAAAAGGTCAAGGTCATAAACAGTTTAAGTTGGAAAATTAAAAACTCAATTCTAGTTCAATGTGAAAAGATTGTTGAGATTTTGTTATATTACACAATACCAGTTCTAATTGTGGTAGAGCCTGGCATTGCCATAAGGCGAGACTTAGGTGTTACTTTTCCGGTGTCATTATAGGTGGCAGAGGTGGCGTGTCAAAATGTGAAGGTTTATGTTAAAATAGTGTATTTTCTACTTAATAAAAAACTAACTAGGTGAGACATTTAAATCTGTGGACTTCTTATTTTTAAATATACACACCTTATTCTGATTTAATTACATGGGCTTTGGTTACTGGTATCTTAAAGAAGTAATTTTTAAAACCCTTGACTAGTTTCCAATTTGACATTTCTTTTTCCTTCACTGTAGATCAGTATCTGAAAGCCTATTTTGAATTTTTTTAAGAACATTAAATTTGAATTAAGTTTTGTATTGATCATTGACTAAAGCCTAGACCTATTATCAAGTCACTTCTTAACAGTGGATTGTGTTCAAATTTTGTAGAAAATCCAATAAACTTAAATGATGTTAGATATTCTTCACTCACATCATGTACATATGGTATGTATATGATGGTAGAAATGAAGTACATGTATAAATAAATGAGGATTTTACACCTGAAAGTTTATTTTTGGATCAGTGATAACTACTAAAAGAATCTTAAGTCATAATCAGATTTACCTGCTTCATACTGCATTTTTTTCTTACCTGTAAAGACTAAGATGTGGCAGTCATGCCATTATCGAAAAGATGTCCTCAGCATTTTTAGCATCAAGTTTCATAATTTTAGTTAGAGATTTTATTATTTAAACAAAATAGACTTTTTTAAGGTGAGACTTGCAATTACTGTAGTTTATTTTTCATTACAGGTGAGATTTACAACTCGAGTATATCTTATTGTTAAATTTTATTGTCAGTTTTGTGTGATTTCCTGATTTCTGATCTTTTTTAATTAACATTTTATCCCAGAATTACATGTTGTGATTTATTGTGAACATTTCAGTAAAAACAATGTTATTACGATATTGATCTGAAGTCAACACAAATTTTATAATGTATTATGATATCCAGGCTTGATAGATGAAGTTGTGAAGTGTTTCCATTCCACAAGATTTGGTAATAGTCAGGCTTAATGAGACTATGTAAAGAGAGATTTTTGGATTACAATATTAAATATGAAGTGTGTTACGTTTTTATCTGACATGATTTTATATGAATCTTGCCGACCAATTGTTTACTAATCATCACTTTTTTGCACTTAATCAGTCCCCATCTTTCAATTTAACCATCACAATTTCTTCATTTAAGCAACACTTATCTGTTTTCAGTGATAGCTTAAAAGCATTTTTGATTTCATCAGATTCTGAGCAGACATTAGAGGCTTGAGATTATAATAAAGAACATACTGAGGACATGACATTTATATGAATGTTTGTAACATTCTGGGGGACAAAGAATGTTTAGTATTCATGACCATGTTAGTCTGACAATTCAGCAATTTTTGTCAGTGATTGGTAACAAAAGGGATGTGAGCAACACAATTCCAGTCTGAAATGTTTATTTTGTTGATAATAATACTTGAACTAGAGTAGGATGGATTAGAGTGATGATTTCATATGCTCCGGTCAAGATTTTGTGACTTATAATTAAGAAATTGTCAGTTGTAGATGGTGAAGAAACATAAGTATGCAGAGGAAACCCTTTTGGCAAGCAATTATTTATTTTTATTGCTTGATCCTTAAACAAGCACTGAAGATTGTTCAGCCTCCAAAGTTTGCGATGATGACACTGACAATGACACAGGTGCTATGTCTAAAGAAAACATTAAACTGCTGTTGCAGTATGTTTTTTCAATTAAATTGAGACATCACATGCCATAGGTAAAGCATACTTATGTTATGCAACATAATACTTAATGAGCATATGAATGGATATTTGTATTTGTGTGAAAAAAATCATTGTATTCCAAGAACCTTGGACAATATTGAAAAATTGTCTGATGGACATGTAGATTTTTTTTTTTTTATTAAAAAAAAAAAACTTAATCCATTTAACATGTTCACACACAAAATAAAAAAAATATGTACCTATATGAATCTTGAAACCACCCCGTCCCCCGTCCCCCCCCCCCCCCCCACACACACATACTGACACCATATATATGCTAAGTATAGTCACTTACACAAGAGATGTTTTTTATCTTTTATAATCATAAAACAACTAGTCTGACTACATAAGAAAATTATTTAAGATACTTGTACCTTCTGACACAACATCAACTGCCTTAAAATGATGTCAGAGTTAGTAAATCTTGGCAGATTTTATTTAACATATAAAATATATTGATGTTTAACATTGCCAAGTAATCAAAAAACATGTTTTATTGTTAACATTAATTTAGTGAAGGCCACAATGAAATAATTTGGTTTCCTTTCCAAAGATTCTTACTGTTAGTGTAGCAGACGTGATAGGTAGTGTTTATGATTGTCTGGCAGTAACATGATGCATATCTTACAATTTTTAGGTTTAGTCTGTTGATAATTATGATGCAAATTTCAAATTCTTGCCAATTTCAGAATTTTTTTAAACGCCTTTTTAAAACTTTGTCCTTTGGATCTCATATCAGTTCTTAGGGGAACATCAGTACAGTTGTGACTACGTTTGTAAGCATGTGCTTAATTGCCAAAGCTGAAGCATACATACCTATTGTTGAGGGGACCTCAGGATAAACCCATAGACATGTAGATGAGAAAAATACCCAATGTGCCATGTGAATAAATGTTTCTTCTTGTGATCAAAAATGTTAATCTGCATTTTCTAAGTTGTAAAACATCAAATTTTAGGGTTTGGATGACACTTCATATCATGCACAGTTAGTTGGTTAGAAAGGGGAATACAAAAAAATGCATGTTATGCATGTTTACAACTTTAAATTCTTATTTTTATTTATTTATTGTTTTTCCACAATCTTATAACCATCTAACATGACAAGTTTATATATACTTTTAAATCTCATTTTTTATATCAATCAATAACTTTGCCCTGTTGCTATTTGCTACACTAATTAGGAATCCCATAATTCATTTCTTCTGTATTTTTCTTTATAAGTCTCCCTCGATTTATGGTAAAGAATCTTCTATAACTTGAAAATCTGACCATACAAATGGTGACAGTAAATCAAGGTTTTACTGTATATAAATTGCAATAAATAATAAAATATATATATAATACATATCCCTTAAGACTTTTACATCATGTTGTTTAAGTTTATTATACATCAATAATTTTAAATGATACAGAAGAGTAAATATAACGCAATTAGTGCTAAAAACAAGTTTGCTTCTTGTATTGAACGATCCCTCTGTAGTTGTCAAAATCTAGATGAATTTTCACAATAGAATTATATGCACAAGAGACTGAATTTTGGCTGTAAATGACATTGATTTTCATGTTGGTTTTCGTCACTCAAATGATTCATCGGTATACAAATACTCCAACAGACAAATCATTCTCACTCTTGCAATTAAATAACGAAAGCCTGACTCAAGTTAATTGAATAAAAATATCTTCAATTTTCTACCGATAAGCATTTCTAGATACATTTATTGCTAAAAAGCATTAAAGGCTAAATGTTATCACTGTTTGCCTTTTGAAGTTGTATAAGAAAAACGAAAAAAGAAAGAAAAAATGTGTCCATCTAGACATGAAATTGATTACAAATTATGTAAATTTAATAAATAAAGGCACTAAGGAATGATTGGAATTTCATACTGTATATTAAAAACCTCAGCCACCAAATAATGCTTAAAGATTCTTTTCTAAATCAAATTCCAGAGATTTTAAACTGATTACATTTTTAACCATGGACTCCAAATTCTTTTACCAAAGGCCTTTCCAAATCTGACAACAGAAAGAATTTAGGTCTTATGAAAAAGAAATTCTTAAAATGCAGCAAAACAAGCATTAATGTATGATTTTAATGTTTTTAACCCAGAAATTCAGAAATTGCCTCCTTTTACTTTTTTTCCATAACCAGAGAGTGGTTGCAATTCCTTTTCCTTGCAGGCCAAAGAAAGGTAGAGGTCACATTGTCAGAGGTCAAGTTTACTGTTGAGTACAATGTATTTTCATCATGAATGAATTAGCTACTTTATTGTTTATGCCTGACGGACATTGTCTTTATTGTTATATTTATGATCTCTTTGTCTGGTATACTGGTAGATGCATCATTGATTTTGTTTAGCTAGACTTATCTTGTGAAAAATTAGAGGTCAAGGTCACTGTTTAGAATGCTCATTATTGATTTTTATAAATGATTGTGTTATTTGTATTGGGTTGTTCCCCTTTTAGTTGTTATTTTCCTATGGATGTAGATACATATACTACCTTTGGTAAAAATGAAAAGTACGAATCTGGTTTTCAAGAAATACATTAGCAGATTCCAGGGGGTGGGTCAGGGGTGTGGGGGCTGCACACCCCCCCCCCCCTTAAGAAAAATTCAAGAGAGAGAAAGAGAGAAAATGTAGCCAAAAGGTACCAAGATATATTAAAAATTCATTTTTTCCCAACAGGGACCTTCTGAAATCTTTGTTGGCTCCAAGACCCCTTGTCGTTGGGGGCTTGAGCCTTTGGCGCTTGCAATATCTCATGATTAAATCCTCAGCCCCTCCTTTTATAAAATTCTTGATCTACCCCTGTAATCTCTCAAAGTCAAAACATCTCCTGTAATTAAAGTTGTCTGGGAAATAAAATACAGGAATAAAAAATATATATAACCAGCTTTATAATGATTTCATGATCTTTATGTTCAGATTTATTCCAATAGCTTATATCTCATATAATTTACCTATCAGTGCTTAGTAGTATTAGTATCTGCGGAGGTTGATAATTGTTTCTAGTATGTAATGTTATTTCTCATGGAAGACGTATGTCAACCTGGTGACCATGTTGCACCTGTACTGATCTAGAAATCACATGCTTCACTGAATACAACAGTAAAGAACAATTAAATGACTTCTTATTGTACCTGTGTACAGGTTTTGAATTCATAGTGATTTCTAGTTACATGTACATGCCAAACACAAATAACTTATTTCATTTTTTAGCAAGTTGAAAGCAATTAGAAAACCATATTGTTTAAAGAGGAGTGCTCTTTATATCCAGGTCATTTAACAGAGTTGACCATATAACGTCAGATTGTCTTTTATGGCAGGTGTTTGTTCCATATCCTAAAATTATCATGGTTTTTTAGAATATTAATTAGTGAATTGGGCACATAACCACATGTTTAGCATTTAAATGGTGCTGCATGCTCAGTCAAGATGTTAAAGTTTGGCATTCATTTCTGAAACAATGAAAGAAAAAAGTTCTTAGAGATAGCAATCATCAATATGCAACTAAAAAAAAACTCTTTAGGTAAAACCTTTGTAAGTGTAATTTTAGTGTGATTTAAATTCATGGGGTCATGGTACCATTGTGAAAAATATGATTAAGTATTTGCATGCAAAATGATAATACCATGTTGAGATGGAATATTAAATAGAAATCTTCACAATCTATAATGTTTTAATATTTGTGCTGCCAGCAAATATCCTGTTTATGATTCAATGTCAATACACTTTATAAAAGGATGAAATTACTTGACATTTTGAATATTTACTTTAACTGTCAAATAATGATGATTAGTGTCATATTTGTTACATAATTTTAATGAATCATTTTTTAAGCTGCCATATGTAACAGTGATGTATTGTATATTTCTGATTTTAATTATCAATCTACACAGGCAAGTTTTGTTCATGTAAATTTCATGTGAAATTTACATGAATTTTGCGTGAAAAATTTCATGGTAGTTCTTGAACAGAATTATCATGTGAACCTCTTCAGAGATTAAAACCACTACGATAGCTCAGTTGGTAGGTTGCTCACTTTGTAATTAGGAGGTTGGGGGTTAGAATCCTTGCTGAGCCTGACCAAGACTTGAAAATTGGCAGTGACTGTTCTTTTGCCAAGCACTTGTCATTTAGAAATGAAAGTCACAGGGTTCTTCGGATGAGACATGAAAAGCTGATGCCCTTTGTTACGGCAGGCATGGTATGTTAAAAGAACCCTCGCTGCACATTGCCCTAAGTGTACTGCAAAGGTAAAAATTTCTGGCACTTCACCTATAGCTGTTGATTTCTCGATATAAGTGAAATATTCTTGACTGGGAAGTAAAACCCCATTAAATCAATTTGTCAGTCTTCAGAGATTAATGGATTTATCATTCTAACATGTGCGTGTAGGTATATCTGATACTGTGTTGAAATGGAGATTTTTTTCCACCTTTCATGGCATTTTAATCAATTATTAAACAAAGTTAATGAATTTAATTCATTTCCAATCCACAATTGTTAGACAAGATTACATTTTATCATGTATATATCTACACAAATAACGGATAGCTTGATTATCCACGTAAGCCTTGTATTGGTTAGATTACATGATGTTATGGGATACAAAACTGCTAACACGGATGTAATAATCAATGTGATATATAACTGATAGGACACATTTATTCCGAGTTGTATGAAACTGATTTAAAGGGCACCTATATATAATACACTGCACGATTTCTGTTTTCATTTTAATTTGTTGTGATCTAGCTTTTCTTGGAAATTAATTTTATTTTTGTTAAACCTGTTTTAAATGACACCTACCTGTACAATTGATTGTACTTCTGTTTTCAATACAATGCACCAACTCTGTTTTATTTGTTGTCATCTAGCTTTTCTTGGAAATTGATTTAAATTGTGTTAGACCTATTTAAAATGACACTTACCTGTATCTAAATGATTGTACTTCTGTTTTCAATACAATGCACCAAGTTTGTTGTATTTGTTTTGATCTAGCTTTTCCTAGAAATTAATTTCTATTGTGTTAAATCTATTTTAGATGACATCTATTCACACGTAAATGACTGTACATCTGTTTTTAGTACAAGGCATGCAGTCTTTATGGTAGTGATTTAGCTTTTCTTGGAATTCAATATCAGTTGTGTTATACCTGTTTTAAATGGCTCCTACCTGTACCCAAATGACTGCACATCTGTTTCCAGTATAATTGTTATGACCATTTCTTGGATGCTTATTCCCAATTATTATACCTGTTTTAATCAACATCCATATCTAGATGAATTGTTTCCCTTGTTGACTTGGCTCCGTGATGAATTTCCAAAAATATTTGTCCCTTTAGTATTTTAGCATATAAATGTAGTTTGGGAGAGGGTTTTCATTGGGTGATGGAAGATTGAATTGATTGTACATTTATCATCAGAACACACCTTTTTTCTGCATCAAATATGTGTGGAATGTCTCTTGGAGATAGCTATCTGATATTTGTAAGACTTTATAGGTGAGTGTGGTTATAGTTTTTGCTATTCTTTTTTAACTAAAAGTTTTGCATAAATTGGATTCAAATCGGTTTTGTTTTGACATATATTAATGACATTCTATAAAATGGATTGTGACAGAAGAGGAAAGAATGCCTGTAATTTGTTACAGGATGTGTAAAAGACAAATATGCCTGTAAATACTTATATTCATTATTACAAGAAAGTGGTAAGAACACATATATCCTTCATGACAATAGTATGGTAAGAACACATGTTCTTCATGACAAGAGTTTGGTAAGAACACAATGCCATCACCATAGTGTGGTAAGGACCAATAGGTCCTTTACTACATAATGTGGTAAGAAAATGTGCAAACCTATTACAAAATCAAGTAATATGTTCTCAATAGGTCTTAATGCATTTTGACCTTTATGACAACATGATAAGGAAACACCTTGAACCTTTATAAAGGACACACTCGTGGCATTAGTTAGCAAATACTTATATGTCTCCTTTAAGTCAGTTAGAAACCAAGTTAATAAGAAATAGCTTAAAACTCATTTATAACATGATGAAAATGCTTTCATTTATTTTCAGATTGAGGCATCCAAATATAGTACAACTTCAAGATGTGTTTGAAGATAAAGGTCATGTATACCTTGTTATGGAATTGTACGTACATACATGCATTTTGTAGTCAAATTAAACTTTTATTTAACTAATATTTTTGAGTCTAGCATAGAGGAGACTGAAAAAAAAGATATTGCATGCTCAGACAAATGTTATTGCATGCTCATGCAAATTTTTCAAGCTATTGCAATAACTTAAGCTTGAGCATACAAAAGCTTTCACATGAGCATAAAGTGGCTTTTGCATGAGCACACTATTATTGTTTTCATGTCACATCTGTGCTATTGTTATTAGGTAGAACACCTTCATAAAAAAAAATTGTACTCTGAATGACCCCAAATAACTTATAAAGGGAATTGAAAGAAACACTTAAATAAGACACTTTGGCGTAAGTGTTTTGTTAAATGCTGACTGCAACATCTGTTCTCTTATGTCAGTTTGCAGAGATCACTCTTATATCTTAATTTAATATCTTTGATTTTATGCCTTTTTGTAAAATGTTAATGAGTGCACTTTACCACATCATAAACCACCATTTTTTTAAAAAAATCTTAAAGTTCATTTATTTTATAACTTTCCTTAAACTTCTCCCTTGATTTATTGTTACATCCCTCTATAATGCCAAAATGTACTTTATAACTAATGGCTGTAAATTTTGGTTTGCTGGCCTTCGTTTAAAACCTTAAATATTCCATTATGGGTAATGAGAACCTCTGTTAATTAAGAGACTGTAGACGGTTTCTAGTTTAATTTGTAATACCTTCGAGACCATTGGAAGGTGTGAATGTGTTATTGATGAAGTAAATGTACAATGGAGCCTCTGTTTCTTATACTGATGAGTATCGATATCTGAAGAACGGATAAGAGGGTCTTCAAAATAATTATGACAGCAACATCAGATTATATGTCTGAGCAAGACCAATTCATCCCAAAGACTAATCATCTCAAGTGAAGCATTAAGTATGAATGAACTGATTAAATTTTGGAGAAAATTGTGTTTAATAAAATATAAAAACAGTAAAAGAGAAAAAAAAAACATAAACATATTTTAAGAATTGCATTAATTATATAAAGATTACAAAAAAAAACCAAAAACTTGAATGTATGGATACTTTCTTATCATTGTATTTCCTTATGATTTATATATTTGGTAAATTATGATCCAGACAAGAACATTCGTTAGGTCACAATGGTCAAGGGGTTTCTGACGTAAGTCATCCTGCCCAAGGTTACAAACTCTATTGATTTGAATTGATTTCCAGTTTCATTTCTAATACCTAAGAGACTATCATAAAGTATCGTTAATGAATTTTCTGATTTCCGGTATTATCTCAAGAATGGACAAGAGGTATTCAAAATCATCATAATAAAACATGTAAAATTATATGCCCAGAGACAACTTTATGTAAATGGAAAATCAATACTTGTTTCAATGGAAAAAATTACATGAACTTACAAAGCAAAAACATTCCATAATTACCAGATTACCTCTTAAACATGCAAGTGATCAAGATTAGAATGTAGCAGTGATAGACCTTACAATAAATGACTTTTGCCCAACCACTTGGCCATAACCTCAACACACTCATTGAAATCCTGAAATTCTTATATCTGTTTAAATGACAAGGAAATTACTTGTGCTGTATAATTTTCCTGAAAAAAAACTTGTGACACATTTATTTGTGTTACATTTTTTATATAGTCAAATTTGCTGCAGGTAAAAATTTGTACCACACAGTACATAATAATTCTTAGTAATCCTTTGGTATTGATGATTATCTAACAAATTCACCAAAAATATGAAATACAGACGACATAAAAAAATTATTGGCCTATAGTAAAACTTTGATTTATTTCGAATATCGTTATGTCAGATTTTGGCATTATAAAGTTTTTTGGCAATCAGTTAAGGAAAAACACAAGAAAAATAGACCTTACAAGCAATAAGCAGAGATTATTGTTGGGCATTATAACTATAGGTATTACTCTATTATGACAGAGGCTTTGTGTTATTATGATTGTTCTAGGACAATTTTTCCATCTTGTATTCACAGTGATTGTCTCATGTCATGTTATGACAGAGGCTTTGTGTTATTATGGTTGTTCTAGGACAGTTTTTACATCTTGTATTCACAGTGATTGTCTCATGTCATGTTGTGACAGAGGCTTTGTGCTATTATGGTTGTTCTAGGACAATTTTTACATCTTGCATTCACAGTGATTGTCTCATGTCATGTTATGACAGAGGCTTTGTGTTATTATGATTGTTCTAGGACAATTTTTCCATCTTGTATTCACAGTGATTGTCTCATGTCATGTTATGACAGAGGCTTTGTGTTATTATGGTTGTTCTAGGACAGTTTTTACATCTTGTATTCACAGTGATTGTCTCATGTCATGTTGTGACAGAGGCTTTGTGCTATTATGGTTGTTCTAGGACAATTTTTACATCTTGCATTCACAGTGATTGTCTCATGTCATGTTATGACAGAGGCTTTGTGTTATTATGGTTGTTCTAGGACAGTTTTTACATCTTGCATTCACAGTGATTGTCTCATGTCATGTTATGACAGAGGCTTTGTGTTATTATAATTGTTCTAGGACAGTTTTTACATCTTGCATTCACAGTGATTGTCTCATGTCATGTTGTGACAGAGGCTTTGTGTTATTATGATTGTTCTAGGACAGTTTTTAGCTCACCTGAGCCAAAGGCTCAAGTGAGCTTTTCTGATCAAAATTTGTCTGTCGTCGTCGTCGTCGGCGGCGTTGTCGTCGTCGTCGTCGTCGTCGTCGTCGTCCGCGGCGTAAACTTTTACATTTTCAACTTCTTTTCTAAAACTATGAGGTAGATTTCAATGAAACTTGGTCAGATGCATATATGGGCCAGTGCAATTCAGATTTGTTTGTGACGTTGTCATGGCTCCCAAAACTAGGTCAAGGTGACCCATGGTTCCAAAAAACTTAAAAAATCTTCTTCTCCGAAAGCGATGATGGGAGAAAAAATCTGATGTGATATTTGGCTTCTCTAGGGTCTTAAGCTTATAAATTGTTCATTTCGTGAAATTTGGTAAAAAATTAGGTTACGCGTTTTTGCGTTTAATTTTGAAAATTTCGTAAAATGGCTTCAAATTATTATAACTTGACTATATGAATAGATATTGACATGGGGTTTTCAGTTTTGACTTTTTCTTGAAATAACCTTCAAAATGGGGTCAAGGTCAAAGTTCAAGGTCATGACCTAGTTTGTAATTTGTGCAGTTTTAGGCTTTTTTCTTCCAAATTATAAGAGATATATAATATTAAAACATTGTTAAAATGTTTAGCAGGACAAAATGTAAAAAGGTACAAAGTTTCGTAACTGTATGATAATGCATGTAGGAGTTGTTGCCCCTGAAATGTTATTTTTTTGCTAAAAAAGACTAAAATTGTGCATTAGCTTGAAAACTATAAACTTTTTGTATAGGCATGTATTATAAAATATTGTAGGTATTGACATGACAAACATTTTGATATATGGCTCAAGGTCATACATTCAAAGGTCAAGGTCATAGGTGCATAAAAAGACTGAAATTGTTAATTATCTTGGAAACTATTAACTTTTTGTATTGGCATGTATATTAGATTATTGTAGGAATTGATATGGTGATCATTCTGATATAAGATTCAAGGTTTTACATTTGAATGTCAAGGTCATAGATGCATAAAAAGACCCAAATTGTTAATTATCTTGAAAACTATTAACTTTTTGCAAAGGTATATATACTAGAATTTTGTAGGTATTGATATGACAATCATTTTGATATGTGGCTCAAGGTCATACATTCAAAGGTCAAGGTCATAGGTGCATAAAAAGACTGAAATTGTTTATTATCTTGGAAACTATTAACTTTTTGTATGGCATGTGTATTACAATATTGTAGGAATTGATATGGTGATTATTTTGATATAAGATTCAAGGTCTTACGTTTAAAGGTCAAGGTCATAGATGCATAAAAAGACTCAAATTGTTAATTATCTTGAAAACTATTAACTTTTTTGTAGGAATGTATATTAGAATATTTTATGTATTTTTGCAAATGATTTTGGATATATCCTCAGGTTGGCCATGTCCTCAGGTGAGCGTTAAGGCCCATGGGCCTCTTGTTACATCTTGCATTCACAGTGATTGTCTCATGTCATGTTATGACAGAGGCTTTGTGTTATTATGATTGTTCTAGGACAGTTTTTACATCTTGCATTCACAGTGATTGTCTCATGTCATGTTATGACAGAGGCTTTGTGTTATTATGATTGTTCTAGGACAGTTTTTACATCTTGCATTCACAGTGATTGTCTCATGTCATGTTATGACAGAGGCTTTGTGTTATTATGATTGTTCTAGGACAGTTTTTACATCTTGCATTCACAGTGATTGTCTCATGTCATGTTTCCTCTTCTTTATGTTCCAGTGTTTCTTCTGTGTAACAATATTTAACATATGAAGTAAAATATGCTATTACAGCCACATCAATATATAGACCACCTGTCTATTAAGGCCACTGTTTAAGGTTTTTTGTTTAATAATAAACCAAATAAAACTGTATAGTAAGACCACCCATCTATAAAGTCCATATTCTTGATTGATATAAATACATGTGTACATAGTGCTAAAGGCCACCAAAAAAATTGGGTTAGAACTTCTGATGTTGACATCACTATTGACAGCTAGGCTTCCATCATCTGGACTGATCAACAAGTGAACAAAAATGGCTCCAAGTACAAAAAAAGTGGGGAGGGAGAGGTGAAAATAATATTCATTTGTAACTGTTCATGATGATAGTTAGACACCAGTTTTGGATTATTGTTGTAGCTTATAATAAAAGTAAATTGTTCAAACAGTTTAAAGATTGTTTTGAAGTTGAAGTTTTTTAAACATTATTTATGTTCAAGTAGTGGATGTACACCTACAAGTTCCAATTTCCTCTGTGTCATAAGCATTGTGAAAGATCATCCATACAAATCATATCTTATTTAATTTCTCTAGTTCCCTCTGTTGGTCAGCTCTTCTCTAAGGTTCAGTTACATTTTCCATAATCTATAGGTTATTAGTTTTTATAAAAAGATAAAAATCACACATAAAGTAAATTTAACAGTCACACTACAGTGTATTCAATAATATGTTCATTGTGACATATTATTTCAGATGATACAGTTTCTTATTATTTACTGTGTGGCCAAATTATCTTCTAAAAAGAAAACTGATTTGAGGTACTTTGATAAAAATATCAAATCAAAATCTAAAAATGAAACTGTTCAAAAATTCATCTTAAATTTAGGGAATTATATATATTTCCAGAGTAACAGGTGGTGAGTTATTTGACAGAATTGTAGAAAAGGGAAGCTACACAGAAAAAGATGCTAGTTTATTAATCAAACAGGTTCTAGAAGCAGTGGATTTTATGCATGACAAAGGTGTTGTTCACAGAGATTTAAAGGTAAGTTTTGTGGGGAAAAAAAAACAAAAAAAAAACAACTGTATAATGTACAAGTATCTGTAAACAAAACATGCTGCAAAACATGAGATCTCTGGTTCTCATTTGGCTTTATTTTTAGCAGGGACTTTATCCATACATGACTGTCAGTGTTGGCAACCACTTAAAATTTTAGTGTGTTTGATTTACAGTCTAATTATGTTCACTGTTTTTCTTGCAGCTTATGATACAATTAATAGAACTTGATTTTCAAATTAGTACAATGTATATTTTAAAAATATTCACGAATAAACATTTTGAAGGTTAATTGAATGCCAAATACATGTACAATGTCTACAGCCTTCAAATATCTAGTTACCAAAATAAATCTGAAATTCTAATAAATCACAGAATTTTAGATTTTTGCTTTCAGAACATATAATGAATTTTACACAATATAACATGTTCATTGTGTTAACCTGCGGGTCTTGAACCTAGTGACTGCCAGTATTTATAGTCATTGTCAAAAATTACTGCTGAAAGAGCTATTTTTTCCAAACCTGCAGGGATACATAAATACACACAGCAATTTTTAGTCATATAGGGGAAGAAATATATATATTGTTATGGTAAACAAACATGCAAGTACACAGAATGTAATAATGAAGTTTAAAAAGCTAAACTAGTACAGCATTGAAGGGAGACAAATACCTTATACAGGTTTTTACAGTTAACAATGTCCTATGTACCGTATTAAAGATTCAAGTGTCCTTTAATTGCCCCTCAGGGGACATCAAGCTTTTAGAGGCTACATAGGGCTATGTAACATTCAAAAAACCTATTAAACTTATAGTGTAATTATTAGTGACAATAGAATGAATTGCTATTGATCAGTCACTTTTTAATTTGTTGATTAGGAGCAGCAAAGAACATTATATTTGAAAAAGAGCATATTTTTCTTTTACAATTGTTATCTTGAAGAGAATTGTGTTTAAATTTGGTAAAGATATGATCTTGCAGTATAAACCGACTGTTATAAATTAGCCATAAAAAACATATAATGGGTTTTTGTATTTATCTTTACCACATTAAGTAATCATAGAGTTAAAGTTACATGACTGATATGAAACAAGGTTGCATAAAACAATGGTAATGATAATCACATTTTTTAAACTGTGAAATCAAGTTTTGTTAAGATGCAGAAAAATGGCAGACAATTTAATACAGCAATCAATATTTATGATAAGAATTAACTCTCACCAGAACATTTATTTTTTATTTGTAGCCTGAAAACTTGCTTTATTACAGTCCTATGGATGATTCAAAAATAATGATTAGTGATTTTGGTTTATCAAAAACTGAAGAATCTGGTACCATGGCAACGGCCTGTGGAACACCAGGTTATGTAGGTGGGTAAAACTCTTTATTTCTTTAGCTGTTTGTATAACTATTGAACAAGCATCACAATGAGATTGATTAAAGACTAGTCTGTAATCCTAAGTGCCTTGATGTTTTCTTTGGGATTACATGTTTTTCTGTTATCTATTGGGTTTATGGCTGATATTTTTTAAGTGTTTATTTGGAGGGAAAAATAAATAAAGTGCTTATGAATTAAGGAAGTTTTTAGTTTGCTGATTTTAGCTGAAGAACACATTATTATATTTGTTTGTTTATAAATAGATACTTATATATACACTTGTATATCCTCTGTAATTTTATGATGTTGATAAAAAAATATTTGCACACTCTTTCCCTCTTTTTGCCTCTCTAATTGTTCATTCACCTTTAAGCATTTATTTAAACTGCTCTTCTCAGTAATTTGAATTGAACTAAATATCAATTTAATTCACAAACAGTCATTTTTAAGTTCATGGGAAATGCATTAAAAATGTTAGACGTGTACAAACTCAAGGTTTTGTTCATCATATGTTAGATTTTGTTTTTGCTTTGAAAGGAACAGCCTTCTTTAGATTTTTTTTTTATCTTTTTTTGCATAAGATATTTTATTTGACCTTCAATTGTTTCTAAAAATATTTTGAGAAATGATTTCATGATTCAAGCGTCACCTGAGGCTTAGAGTCCCAAGTAGAACATTTTATTTTACAATACTCCTGTCAGTTCTTGGCTCCATTCATTTTTATTCATTTGGCACTGGTTGAGCTTTAACCTCAATGATGGACTTGTGTCCCATCCATAAAGGGAAAACAGTAGTGTTGTATTACCAGTATTTAAGTCTTTCCACACACACACACACACACACACACACACACACACACACACACATATATAAACATGAGCTTGTAACAGACTTTGACATGTATTTGTAAGTTGTTATTTTTTTATTACAGCACCGGAAGTATTAGCTCAGCAACCTTATGGTAAAGAAGTAGATTGTTGGTCTATAGGTGTTATATCATATATATTGTAAGTAATATAGTTACACCTGCCTCTGCAAACACCTTTATGAATGAACTCTCAGGTGTATGTTAACCCAGTTTTGTGATTACACTGTAATACTTGTATATAAAGATCACCAATGTGATCTATGAAATATATATTTTATATACATAGAGTCTTTACATAACTTTTTTAGTGTTGAATAAGAAGTATTCTGGTAGTTACATTATAACACAGGTATAAATTGACAGGTCGTCTTTATATAGAGATGGTTGTTAACAAATTAAAACTTGGGTGAAGTGTAAACTGGTTTAAATCATGTGTAAACCAAGTTTAAAAATTACAAGCCAGATTAAGTTTAAATTTTAGATTTTTTTATTTCATGCTGTGTATCTTATATTAAATTGAAGAGTATTAAAGAATTTCACAGATAGTAGCCAAATTTCAAAATTTAAACACATCTTTATGTGCACCATGTACAAATTAGCAGAATGTAATCATGTGTTTTTTTTTATCAAGAGTCCAAAGTTTCAAATTACAGGTATAAATAACAATGATGCAAACCAACAGCTTCACCATTGGTTTTATAATAAAATAAAATTTAGACAATTTATTTAGGCAGTTCAGAAAACAGTTGCTCAATAAGAAAAGGTACAAGTTCATAAAAATTGTTGTTACTTCAATTGAAGTTTCTACAATTGTTGACTCCAATCAATGCATATACGCAAAGGTATGTGGGCTTACTCTTGCATTTGGTAGATATTTAGTGATTGAGATGTATATGTATGTTATTTTGTTCACAGATTGTGTGGTTATCCCCCTTTCTATGATGAAAATGATGCAGCATTGTTCCAACAAATATTGAAAGCAGAATATGAATTTGATTCACCCTACTGGGATGATATCTCAGGATCAGGTAAGAATTAATAAGATAATCTAATGATCATATTCACTTCATAATTTATAAGATAATCACATGGTATTATTTATACTTCTCTACCTTTTTATTTGATCATTCTAAACTTAATATGATAACTAATTTTCAGTTCATCATTCTGAAGATTATCACATGATAATATTCACTTCTTTACCATTTACTTCATCATTCTGAAAATATTCTGATGATATTTTTCTTTTCTCTGCCTTTTCACTTCATCTTTCTGAAGATAATCTAATGATAATACTCTCTTTAAATACTATCTGCCAAAAATCCTATTTACAAGAGTTATAGCCCTTTGTATAATTTCAAGTACTGTATGCATTAAAATTTATTGTATGCATTTATCACCAAGTTCATATTTAATGTACATTACAATTACCTGAGCTGTGTATTTTATTTTCTGTAGCGAAAGATTTTATCAAGAAATTGATGTGCAAAGACCCAAAAGACAGATATACATGTAAACAAGCATTGGCTCATCCATGGTAATGTGTACTGCTATATATATATATGTATGTGTGTGTATGTGTGTGTGTGTGTGTGAGAGAGAGAGAGAGAAAGAGAGAGAATATCTTGATTTGTTGGTAATTGTTATAAAAAAGGAACCAGGGAAGAAAGGTAATAAAATAGACTGTTTTTATTCATATTACTTTGCAAACATGATACATGAGGAAAATATGACCTTTGTAAAGAAGTAGTAAGGAATTGTTGTCACATAATGAAATGAAAAAAAGGTATTTTCATTTAAAAACAGAATATAAGTTATTTAATTTAAATGTTACGGATTTATTCTTTGTCTTTTTGTAACAGGAGAAAAAATTTGTTTGATATGTGACACACTTAGTATTTTTTTAAACCTTTTTTCTAGATTATTTTATGCGATTACAATTTTGAGTGTTGGACTATACCAAAGACCTATCATTCTAATGTAACTGTTTTTAATAATTTTTTTTTTAACCTTCCTTCAAACTTTTAACATTAAAATTATTATTCATCATATACTTGAAGTTGAAAGGTACAGGACAAAAAGCTCATTAATATAAATTGTTATATTAATATTTTTTAGGATCAGTGGTGACACAGCCTTAGATAAGGACATACATGCCTCTGTCAGTGCACAAATGAAGAAAAACTTTGCAAAAACAAAGTGGAAGGTGAGTATATACTAGGTGCTGGTCGACTCTTGTAATTATCTCCCCTTATTTGAGTTCATTTGTGTTGAAGTTTCAAACAAGTAGCAGTGGGTACAATGTTAATGCAACCAAGAAGTTTTTTTTTTTTCATCCCTTCAGGTGATATACTTTAATTGCTTTGATCTGTGAATTGTATTTCCAATGTTGTATAACATGCTTTAGCATGTTTAGATGAATAAAAGAAATGAAGTCACTTTTAAGTAAATGTTGGTTTTCTGTCATGGACCTGTTCTCTCTGAAAACTGAGAGTTTACACTCTGTATACTATATCAACATGTTATTTCTAGAACTTATTGGGCAATTTTTAATGTGTTTATATTGTCTTTCTATTTCTAGCAAGCATACAATGCCACAGCTGTTATCAGACAGATGAAGAAATTAGCAATGCATAAAGATGAAAACCATCATAACAGTTAGAAACAAATGAAGAGAAAAAACTGTGTTCATAATTTTAATTCACATTTGTGTCATTTTTAGAGATGTTTAACTGGTTAACCTGAGTAACTCCTGCTATTTTATCATTATCCATTAGACATAGATGTATGGGTTCAAAATAGACTGAACTGATTGTCCTCAATTACTTCTGCTATTCAGTCATCATCACTAATGGATTACAAATCTGTAGAATTTTATTTCATTATTGTAAACTGTCAGTGGTATTAATTTATACCTATACATTGCAACTTATTATCAGGACAAGGGCCAATGAACATTCACATTTATGTTTTCAATTACCTCCCTTTGGAAGTATTTCTGTTAGATTTCTGTTCATATTCAGTATCATCCTGTAGTTTCATTGCTTGTAAACTGGATTATCTGTAACCATTTTTTCCTTTATAGCATTCCTTTTATAAAACAGTGACACTTAGTAACCCCAATTTGCAGATAAGATCTTCTCTAACAGCTTATCTTTGTCAACTTCTTGGATGGTGTTGTTTAGTAATCTCCCTTTGTAGACTATGATATCATGGTTTGTTTGAATTTAAGAATAATTGATTTCATACTTACATGGTTGGAATTATTCTGATGATGAATTAACAAAAGTTACTCTGTTTTGAAACCAGCAATATTCATCATTTTGATTGATAGTTATCTTGGCACAAAGTGTTCAGGTGACCTATACTGATGAGTCTTTGTCTGCTGTGAATGGTCCGTCATTATTTCATTGTTAACATTCTAGAAGCCAAACTTTTTATCAAATCTTCATTAAACTTGCTCAGAATTGAGGACCCTCTTGACAAAAACTAGATCAAGTTGGTATATGGATCATGTTGGTTCAATAGGTAGGTCACTAGGACTACTTGTTTTAACTTAAAAGAGCCAAATGTTTTGCCCAATCTTTCAAACTTGTACAGATCCCATGAACAAAAGCAAAATTAAATTTTTATATGGGTCATGTTGAGTCAAGAAGTAGGTCAGTAGGACAAATTATGGAAATCCTTTTTGACATTATAGAGGCCATGTTTTTGCCAGTCTTCATTAAAATTGTTCAGAATGATCTTGACAAAAGGTACATTACATTTGTTCTCATATTGGTCATGTTGGGTCAAGAAATAGGACACCTGAGGCCAAATAATTTAAAGTTTTGGCCTATCTTCAAACTTACCTAGAATTATCATCTTGACCTAAACTACGTCAAATGTAATATGGGTCATGTTTAATAAAACATTAAGTACTGGTCATTAATTGTCTAGATTGATTGGATTGTTAAACGTTGTTTTGTTACATCAGCAATTTTTCAGCTAATCCTAATGAGACTTTATTTTTGTTAATTTTGAGGAATAATCAAAATATAAGTTCATGTGGTGTGCAGTGAGTACTAGCAGACTTGTTGGCAATGTCCCATATAAACATGGAGTACTCAGTCCATTATACTGGTTCTGAGCTGACCAATAGAGGCTATGACAAGGAAAAATCTATTTCTTGCTTGTGGTCAACAGGAATCAACACACGATTGTGAGAAACCTAGAGTTTGAAGGCTTACTTCTTAACTACTTAGGCACTGCAGTCCTCATAATTTCTTTTTGGGGTTATGTTATAATGCCAAAATCAAGCTAATTTCACTTTATTCTCAGGTGAGTATGCAGAGCTTATGCGTCCTTTGTTTTGAGTTGTGGGACTTTTATGGAAACACTTAATAGATGATCTATGTCATATTTATTGAAATGTGATATAATTATTCTTAATAATATTATTATGTCTGATGATATTATTTTATTTGAAAGATCAAGTATAGAAGATTTATCGGCATGTTGTATTATATTGCCTGTACATTATACACGGATATGTATTAAAGACATTTTGTTAAAATTTGATTGTTTAATGAAATTTAGTTGCTGGGATGGTGTGATTTATTGGCTACTGATGTTGTTCAAACAATGGTTTGGACATAATGAAAAAGTTATTTGTAAAAGCAATTTTAATATACATTTTTTCTAATTTTGAATATGGTACATGTATTACTAAATTTTTACCAAGTTTATTTGAAGCTTTTGATTTTTATCAGGTTATATGAAGTTTTTGAAAAAAAACATCATACCTAAATGATTGCATGTAGCATGTGGTAGCAGATTCCAAACTAGTGCTATTTTTAACAAGGTATTTAAGTAACATTTGACAACTATTTTAGTACTTTGAGTAAAATGTTAGTACTATTTACTTGTAGTGGAATTTGTTAAAATCTTTTTTTAAGAAAACAGGTTGTCAAAGGGGGCGTGTCTTTACTTTGTAATTTGTTTTGCCTCAGAAAGAAGACTATTATAAAAATTATTCGGCTTTTTTAAGACATATATAACTTAAAGATGATTGATTTTAAAATTTGATTACCTAAATGTAAAACTTAAAGTCAGGTGTTTTGATCTGAGATACAATCACAAAGGTCAGTGTTAAATTAACACTAAACACTTTGTCAGGTGTTTTGATCTGAGATACAACACAAAGGTCAGTGTTAAATTAACACTAAACACTTTGTCAGGTGTTTTGATCTGAGATACAACACAAAGGTCAGTGTTAAATTAACACTGAACACTTTGTCAGGTGTTTTGATCTGAGATACAACACAAAGGTCAGTGTTAAATTAACACTAAACACTTTGTCAGGTGTTTTGATCTGAGATACAACACAAAGGTCAGTGTTAAATTAACACTAAACACTTTGTCAGGTGTTTTGATCTGAGATACAACACAAAGGTCAGTGTTAAATTAACACTAAACACTTTGTCAGGTGTTTTGATCTGAGATACAACACAAAGGTCAGTGTTAAATTAACACTAAACACTTTGTCAGGTGTTTTGATCTGAGATACAACACAAAGGTCAGTGTTAAATTAACACTAAACACTTTGTCAGGTGTTTAATTATTTTATTTCTTGGTTGTGCTATATATTACAAGTAAGATAAAATGAACATACATGGTTATAACGTTGATAGTTCATTTAAAGTAAATTTAACTTGTATGAAATTATCCCACTGGTTGTTGTCACGTCACAGCCTTTTTAAGAGAAACAGATCATTTAGATCAAAGTTTCGACCATGTTGTTAAGATTTAAATATTGTATTACATATTTCAATATTTCAATATTTTTTCAAAGACATTTTTAAGCCAAACACATGTTTAATGAGAATATTTGGGGACATTTTATATCTGTAAAAATGAAAAAGAAAATTGCATCTTCCTTTTTATATATTCTTACACCAACATATTCTTCCATTTCCTACAGAATGGTCACTTTCAGACCTTACATTAATTAGCAAGTTAACGTGAATGATTTTATACAATTTCAACATCTGTGAGTGTTTGATAAATGATTAACCACATATATAGACAAGTTATAGCCCTATGATCATATAACATAAATGATTTTTGTTTAAATACATTGCTGTTTGAAATTGTTACAAAAATTGAACATAGTCTTATGATTAAATAGAAATTTTCATACAAGATTAAGCAAACTTGTTAAAAACAAGTGTAAACGTTTTGTCTGCCATTTGTCTTGTCTACTTTTAAAATACAATTATGTTTTCATAGATTTTTTTAAATCAAGCCAATGATTAGTTTATATATAAATTACAAATAAATAAATTCAAAGCAGGGTTGAAATACTTGGTAGCCAATATATGTTTAGTGAGCACCAGTCTTTCAAAATGGATGCCATTTATTTCTAAGTTAAGGTAATCATAAACTGTACAAAACTGATCTGGTTTTACATAGTTTGATTTGTTCTTTAATATTTTTCCTTTTGGTGACCTAATCAAATTCATAACAACCATCAGGTTATTTTTTGGTAATCTTAACAAATCCATGACAATCAGCAGATGTTTTGGTTACTTAAAAAATCCATGGCAACCAAAAGATCTATTGGTGACCTAAAAACTTTCATGGCAACCAACAGTTCTATTGGTTACTTAAAAAATCCATGGCAACCAAAAGATCTATTGGTTACCTTAAAACTTTCATGGCAACCAACATTTCTATTGGTTACTTAAAAAAAATTCCATGGTAACCAACAGATCTGTTGGTAACTTAAACAGATACATGCTAACCAGCAAATCTAAACAAATCCATGCCAACCAGCAGATCTTAAATCAATGGTATTCAGCAGTTTTATTGGCCACCTAAAAATCATTGACAACAAGCAGGTATTTAAGGTCCATTTTTGTTTGTGTTTTTATTGGAAATGTTTGTAAATTTTCATGGCTTAATAAAACATGTTTTTCAAATTGGTGGTTATTTTTTACTTACATAATTTGTTGCAAATTAAACATGATGCTTAACACATTCCATTATTTTAAGTATTGTATGTAACAAGCATTGTATTTTTCATTAGGAATAACATTTAGAAAAGCACTGTTTTATTTGACATTGTACATTTTTTTTTCATTATTGGAGAGCTCATTCACATTGCACCACACTAAATTTATGAAACTGTATTTTTATTGTTAGAAAATGGTATAATTTCCCAAACAACTGTCATTTAATCAAACTTTCAAATTAACTTGTTCTGTGTTCTGTGGCTTCTTTTAGACAAGTTGATTTGTATAGAGAAGATTAATTTAACAAGAGTAAAATTGACAAAACAATATTCAGGTCTTTACATCTTTTGAGCTGCTGATCACTCAAAAGTTACAAATCATGTTCTTGTTCAAGAAATTCATGTACATATAATTTCAAAAAGTAAAAGTTTTTGATGGGTTTCCTAAGAGCAGCAAATTGTAAATTTTATTTTAAATTAGCATTTTGCCATTTCCAAAGTTATGCTGCATATTTCCCCACATGTGATTTTCGCAGAATGACACATGCTGTAGCTAAAGTGAATAATGTTTGCTAAGCATTTTTACAGAATTTTTCTACTATCTAACAGTCTGGAGATAACCCTGTATTATTTCGAATTGACAATATTCTCATTGACTTACAGAGATTATGCTACAGTCATGTACATCTTGATGTTTAACTACATCAAAACATTTTTCCTTTTTTTTTGGGGGGGGTGGTAAATTTCTTCATGTCTTACAGAGTTATGGGCCTTGACATTTCATTTACTTCAACAAGAGTTGAGAGTTGACTAATGTTTTTACAAAAAGAGTCAGTAGGTCATGTCTCTCCCAAACTTCTGATACAAAAATGTTCTCAATTTAAAATCAGGGAACTTACTATTACCATCAGTCATGTTAAAGGACAAATTGTAACAGGTCATTATTTAGGTAGTTTTTTATCATGCCTATTGTTTTTGTACTCGTCAGTTACTCCCTGCCCACATGATGTATGACCTGTTGACCCTGTTACAGCAACAGAGCTTGGTATTTTACCTCGAATCATTTAAAGGAAGATGTACCATTTTTGTTAACATCAAAAATGCAGTTCAGCATGTGTGGTTTGTGAATTGAAAGAGAAATATTATTATTGTTATTAAATTTTTATTATATATATATATTAAAGAAAACTGCCTGGCAGTATATATGTGTTCATTATTTAATTTATAAAAATGTTTTATGTACATGCATAACATTAATATAAATACATCATATATAAATACTTGTATATGTACATACGTCTTTATCCTCTTTAAATATTGAATTACAATTCTGTACAGTTTAAACTACTCAGATATTTTTGTCATATTTAGTAATGTTATTTTTTCTTATTACAATATTTTAATGTTGTATAATGATGACCTGTGAATAGATTTATTATATTTATTGAAATGTTCAGACAGTCCAGCCTGTCTAACAAGACCACCTTTTTCAAGGGTACCTGTTCTTGTAAAGTCATTTTTACAGATTTCTTGATGTGTTTTAAGGCAGGTTTGTCTAACAAATTTGTACATGTACCAGACAATACCTGCTAACATTTGTGCAGAGCTATTGTTTGTACTAATTAGGAATGGTTAGGGTATGATTTCTTATTCATGTAACATATTTTATAAGTTCCATCCTGTTACTAACATGACTGCATTTATTGGTGCATACAACATTCAATCATTTGACACATAACTGATGATGTTCTCTGGTAACATATTGCAGGTAACACTTTCATCCCAAGGTACAAAATGAAACAAATCAAGCCAGACTTACATGCATGTCAAATTACATCTTTTTGGAAATACATGTAATAATTTGGTTTTAAGTCCAATGCATACAGTATAGCTCAGTGGAGAAAGGTCATGGCCCAGTTCAAAGGTCATGAGGTATTATTTGGTACTTAATTGATTGTGTTTTTATATTTTTAAAGTTTCATGTTTAATTTGTACTAGTAAGTTACATGGAGTGATGTTTAGTGAAGAATGGCTGTAGATTATGACATAGATTGATGTTTAGTAAGGAATGGCTGTAGATTAAGATTGTTTATTCAAGTTAGACCACATAGTTATACTTATGGTGACCATTAGTAAGAAGAGTTTTTAGATTTTAGATTGATGTCGCTTGTTAACAACAGATGGCATACATTCTGTTTGAAATTAGTTGTTAAATTGATTTTTTCCCATTTCATTGACATTCATCATTTACACAATTTTGACCAATGGGATTCATATTTATGTATGACCAATAGGATTCATATTTACATATTGACCAATGGGATTCATATTTACATATTGACCAATGGTATTTGTTTGTGCAGAGTGATTCTCCTTGATGTTGGCATGGAACCTCCATTATAAAGTAACATGTTTTGTATGAAAATGTTTAGAGTAATTGCAGCATTTTGAGAACTTATAACAAATGTTGTTATGAGGGAGCTGTATGTTGGCACAGACACCATCACATGGTAAACAGGTGAATCTCATTCCATTTTGCACTTGCATAGGTAGTTGTTGGGATAAAAGGGTTTAATTATTATGAATGTTGTCATTGTTCTCTAGAAATAATTGTCTTTCATTTTTTTCTTACATATAATGGATTGTTACATTTAATCCACCATGTATCGGTAATTAATCACATTGACTGAATTCATAGTTTACAAAATTACATTTTGCAAACATACAAGTCGTTTTTGAAGTCAAACATTAGAATCAAAATGGGAGATAAGAAATGTATTATGTATTTTTGCCATGTATGATGTGAAATTTGGAATTTTGAGACGAAGCTTAAAGAGTCTCCTACTGAAATTTCAACCATGGAGATTTTCCTATCAGATTTCCTTATCCTACATGGATACTCAAAATGGATTCTTATACATGTACACATGTACATGTAATTTACAAATATATTAGTGTACCGGAATGTTTGATTTCTGTACTGTAAAAAAATAAAAAATAAAAAAAAAATAATAAGACTGCAACTTGGTGTTATAGTAGTCAGTTTGATTCACATTACTGATCCATTGTGGATGCTGTATGATAAATGATGATACTTATGTGACAATTCATCAAATATTGGACCAATTTCTAGAGTTTAAAGTTGTTCAATCTTTTGTTTTTGTTTAGATCAAGTTGTTTATTGATATATTTGTGTTCATTTTATCAGCAGAATTTGGTCAAATCTTTTTTATATATGTTTGCTTGATTAATTATCAGTTAATTATCTTTTTGATTTAGCAACTATTTGCTACACACATTGTTATCTGTTGTTTTATTCAGTTAAAACTGACAACATCTCCTTTTCATCTTACAATCATATTCCTAACTTTCATATGATATATCAGGTCTATGATACATTTTTTAAAAGTTTATTTTCTTTCAATGTCTATTTCAAAATTTAAATATTTTTTACTTAAAAACCCACATTACTTACAATTTAATTTAGCCATGATAACAAATCTTATTATACATGTACTTTAGACATATAATAAAAAACTTAATACATGTAAAATATAATATAAATATAAAAAATTTTATAAATAGCTTTCTGCTAGTTTTATTTACATGTATAGGATTTAATCACATTCTAAGTCTTTGGTGTGTATGTGTGTTGTGTGTGTGAGAGAGAGAGAGAGAGAGAGAGAGAGAGAGAGAGAGAGAGAGAGAGAAATTGCTTAAGTTTCTTCAATTATTTTTTGAAAATAATTTGATCATCTTTTCTGTCCATGTGACAACTGGCCATAGCTGGACAGCTGGTCATAGATGTAACCTTATTACCAGTACAGTGCCAGTTTTCACACAAGCTGTTCACAGACATATAATCACTGTTACATGTACATATGTAACAATAGACAGTCTATATGTTGCTTTAAATAAGCTTTATTACAGTTACAGGTATATTTATATTATAAAACAAACTTTGACATTTTCTTGATATTTGTAATATGAATATTATAGTTATGTATTAAAAATGATACAGTATACCTTCTGTCAGTTCAAATCAACTAATGAATTATGAAGGATATTAATAAGATAGACAGTGATAGCATTGTTATGTTTTATTTTATAACACCCGACAATCTTTTCCTCAGTAATAGACATTCCTAATTTTGTTTCATCTTTCTCTCTTTATTAAATTCCATGTTTATTGCAATAGCTGTTGACTTTTCTTTTTCTTTTTTGTTATACTGATTTTTGTTTTTATTAGTTTGTTGAACTTGGGAGTTGGTGCTTGCACATACATGTATTAGCATTGTTAATTACAAACTTGTTAATCATTATTGTTAGATCTTTAAAATCACAATTTTCGAATATCTGAAAAATTAACAAAACAATTAAAATTTCATTTTTGTCAATTTAAAAATATTACATTTGGAACAATTAAAAAACTTGAGTGTTCCTCTTTTCTGTATATTCTAAATGCATTGAGAGACTTACAAATGTTATCAGAAAGAGGTCTAAATGAGAAATAAAAATATTATTTATCTTGTGGTTTATTTACAGACAATGTGAATATTTTGCCATTTACTGGTACATTTTATGTTAATAAGATAAGCATGAGTATTTCTAGAGACAAATGAATATTGTTATTATTATTAATATTATTATGAATTTTATATAAAAAATTCTTATGTACGATTACATGTACATATTGCTGGTAAATTCACAAATTTGGTTATACCTACAATTTGTTAAATATAAACTTTTTTAGAATTCTTTCAGAGTTCGTAATTAACAAATTCCCTTATTACAGTTTTATATATTGAGCTAAACACATTTTGGGACATTTTATTCAGAAGATATTGTATTTAAGAAGCAAATTTTGAAAAAGTAGTTTCTTTTTATGCAGATGGAAAAAAATTATTAGCACAATTAGGACTGAATGTTTAGCTTTCTAAAGATAAATTTCCTTTTACTTGTGGCCATAAATAAAAAAAAACAACAATTTTTTGTGTTACATCGTATGCATGTAATTGAGATGGGTACAATTTTGTATTTAATTCAATGATTAATGTTTAAAAAACATAGCTTTAAAGGTTTAATTTGAAATGGAAAACATCTTATCTTGATAATTTAGTACAACAATTCTCTTTAGACCAGTGATTTACTTGCATATTCCCATGCAAACAGTGAATTATTTGTTCCTGTTGCAAATACATGTGTATTAGAATTATCATGACAGACTGTGTTTAAACTTAAGTTAAACATGACTTCTACACGTCTAGAGTTTTCCAATAAAACATTCTAGATACGATATTTGCTACTTCAGCATTTTATTTAAGCTTTTTTACTCTAAAATTTACTAAATATTTATTGATGATATATCTACTTAAAAAGATGAAATAGATATTATTTTTATTAATATTATTATTATTATTATTACAGAGGCACACAATGATGTGTACTTAGTTAATGTAATTTATTACCAGTATATATACATAAAGATTTCACAGTACTTATTCTACATTAATACATGTAGTACTTTTATGATCAAATAATTCTGTAGTAGCAGTACTAATTTTAGTCTTGAGTTAGTTGTAGCAGTTTATTCAGATATTTTTTGTACTAAGTTTATATATTGAGCTGTACGTGGATATTTATTTGTACTGTACATTTAATAGATGGAGTTTTTATTGTCATACATGTAACTTATTGACATACCAACAGCACCTACAAAAAATAAAAATAAATATTTTTATCTAAGATTTTGTCATACTTAAACTTGTAATGTTTTAATATCTTCCAATTATTTTGATAAATATGAGTGGAGTTGAGTAATCAAACCTATTGCAAGCAAACTAACAAACTTTCTTACAAAAAGATTTAATTTGATTTAATGGGGTTTAACGTCCCAGTCAAGAATATTTCACTTATATCAAGACATCACCAGCTATAGTCAAAGTGACAGGAATTTTGACCTTTGCAGTGCACTTAGGGCAGTGTGCAGGGAGCAAACTTTAGCAAGTCACACTTGCCGTGACACAGGGCATCAGTTTTTAAGGTCTCCTCTGTAGGACCCTGTGACTTTTATTTCTATATGCCTGGTGCTTGGCAAAAGAACAGTCACTATTAATTTTTAAGTCCTGTCAGAAACAAATAGGGTTCGAAAACCAACCGTTCACATGCGAAGCCAGCACTCTACCAACTTAGCTACCGCAGTGGTCTCTTACGATAAAATCTGTGAGACAACATAATTCATTAATTTAGACCACTCATTCAAATGTAGCAACACCACTATAAGGCAAAAAAAAAATATATTTGACTTAATTTCTGAAACATATTATAGTGCAATATAGAACATAATGTAATAAGCCAATAGTTATATATCAGTGAGCTTATTATTTACCTATGGTAATTTTAAACAGAAAATAGCAAAAATCTATTGCAAAGCTTGGAATACATAAATAAATAGATGTATATCACGTTTTTAATTTTAAAGAAGTTATCAGATAGTTTGGTATATGTTTCAATGCTCAATTCTAAAACAAGAAATCTATTTTTGAAAGTCACGTGTAAATTAAACCTAAAGAAGTATTTTGAGAGAATTGATTAACAGTATCAATAAATTCTATTGTTGTGACATATGCATGATACAGCATATTTATGTCTGTGTATCATATATCAATTGTTCACATAACAATTTTTATGTAGAATTATATTACTGTAATTGTGTTATTATATATTTAATAAGGTAAACGAAAATATACGGATTATTTCAGTCATATGACTTATGTCAGCTGACATTTTTAGACTGCATTCATGGAAAAATTTTATTCAAACTTATATCTTGTAAACTTCTTTTTAAATTAATTTTTATTATCTAAGGCAAAGAATATACATGCATGCATTATTTAAGAACCTAAAATTGCAGTAGGCATTATTATTTTAGGCCTTCTGTTAGACTAGCACATTCATTGATTGATTGAGTTAGTTTCCAACCAAGAATACTAAATTTATATTGAAATGTCTCCAGCTATTTATGCAAATACTCAATAAATCAATGCCTATTGGTTTGGAAGAGAACAGTCTTGCCTTGGGTATGACCTGACATCAGGAGAAAATTTGCCATTTATAGGCAGAAAAAAACATATATTGAAAAAATGTCAACAACTCTCAACAACAGTATGAAATATGGAATAAAGAAAAAAAGTCTGATTTTGATATTTTATTCAAAAATCATAATAAATCCTAAACAAAATCAGAATCAGTTCAAAAAATTTCAAAAGTTAAGAGAAAGGTTGTAATCTACAATGATTATGAATAATCTTACTGAAAATTGTATCAATCCATTATCAAAGAAAGTAAATAGTTATCAAAAACAAATTATAATAAATATTTTAATTACAGAAAATTAGAAAATGTGTTGCATTGGAAGAATTGTCCCTCTTTGCAAAATCAATGCAAATACTAGTATACTGCACATGTAGCTAAGCTTCCCAGCAAGTTTACACACTCAACATACCTAAACAATGAATGAGTTACAAGTGAAGCACATTTTATATGCACTGTCTAAATGATACATTTGCAGACAAAGCCAAATAACCACCTTTCTGCAAGCACAGAATGTATTGGGCAGAAAAAGAATAACTAAAACTTCATTTTTGATATCACTGATATAACAATCACAGAATGTTACTAGAATGTATACTTGCAAGCAAGTATATGTCTGCATATCAGCTCTCGCTCTCTCTAGGGGATAGTTGCTACCAGTTACACCTCTAAGGTGGTTCTGTAAATAGTGGAGGAAATTCCAAGAAAGAAAGAACTCTCTGGAATTCCTTGGTTTTAACCGGATTTCTCAAAATCCTTCTGGCCTCTCACCACCTGGGTTTGAATCCCACTCGGGACAGATCCTAGAGTGAGAAAGTTTGTCAGTTTCTCTGGGCACTCAGGTTTCCTCCAACATTTCAGAACTGACTGTCTCGAAATAAGTGAAAGATTCTTGACTGGTGCAGAAAATACCATTCCTCCACTCCATTCCAAATCCTTCCGAATCAACCTGAGTGGATAAGAAAAGAAGAAGAGATGCCTGTGAAAAAAATCTGTCAAAAATGAGGGGGAATAATTAATACTAATAATAATAACACAAAGATTATGATTAAAAAGATGTCTGCTGATATGCAGACATAATAAACCTGAATAACCTCAACATATTGTGTGACTATAAACTTATATCAGTACAATACCAGCAGTATAAAAAGTTAAAGGAGAATTTTTTAACACTACATGTACAATACACATGTAAATAACTCTGACACTATATAAAGGTCTCAGTTGCACATATTTTATTATTATATTTAATCAATATTAAACAAGCACATCACAAGCAGTTTTCTCATTGGGACTAGATGAACATCTCTACTCAAACAGAAAGTGTTTAAATTATTAGCTATAGTTCTGGATTATTGAACATTTTACACTTTCAAGTTATGTATTTCTTAATTACAAATTAATTACTTACACAAGATTGGTGTTCTGTAAATTATTTCTGCTTTTTTTGGGGGTCAAGATTTCTTTACTTTTTCTTCTAAATATGCAAAACTTTCAAAGCTCTGTATAATTAACATTGGTGTTCCAACGTTTTATGTGAACAAAATTTGAATTTGGGTCTTTTGAGAATAAACATATAAAGTTTTATTAAATTTAACTTTATCTGTTATAAGAAACAATCTGTGACAACTACAGCAAAACCTTGTATAATGTCCCTTCATCTTTTGACACCTTTATCAATACCACATTATTCTAAATTCTTTTTCTTTAATATGAATTCCACATAAATTATTCCCAAACCCTTAACAAATGGTGCCAATGAATCAAGAATTCACTGTATATGTAATGTATTTTGCCATATGTTAACTTAAAAATCATTTTTATACATAATATCAGAAGTATTAATGCTATATATTTCACGACGAAATCAATGATTCATGTAAAATATTAGTAACAGATTACTGGTAAGATGTGCATCACTCTAAATGTGTATCACAGTACTAATCTATAATATACAATAAAACTACCTACAGTGGCAATCTTTACATAGAAGCCAGTGTTCTTATTTCCTGATTCACATATCAGCCAAAAAGAACCTCTTTATAAAGATCACCTGTCAATAAAGTCTGTTTTAGTAAGTCATATGGGTGATCTTTATATACCAGACTGTATTATATAATTACATAATGTATGCAGTGAAAACTCTCTAAACTGACATAAACCAAAAAAGGTCATTCAGCTTCAAAATTAATTTCCAAAGGTCTAAATGCTGACCATTATATTTTTCTTTTTCACATTTGACCTGTTAGAGTGGCTGACACAGTAAAGGAGAGTGAAACAAGAATTCCATAGAATTAAATGTCTCGCCTGGTTAGTTTTTGATCAATTAGAAAATACATTTTTAAGGTTCAGACTAATATTATTCATTGGTGTTAAAAATAATGTTGGTTTAGTACAAAATACATTGGATAAATAAAATTGTATTTCTCAAACAAATATCTTTCTTTTCACATAACACTGGATAGCTGAATTATAATTTTTATTGTATATAACATGAAAACTTAAATCACATCTTATACAAGAAAGTATTCATGTTTGTTTAAGTAAAAAAAAAATTTTCTCAATTTTTTATCAAAAATCTTTGATCTGCCCTAAAACTAAAAAAATAAACTCTTATACATGTACAAGGTAAATGACACAGAAACTAATACAGCTTTATTTGAATTCCAAAATGATATTGGTGTAGAACAAAATGCATTTTCTCAAAATTCGTATTTTTTCATTCAAAATCTTAGGTTTATCCCAAATTGAAATAAATAGTCAAAAGGCATTGTATATAATCTAGAAACTAATAAAACAACATTTGAAATGTAATTCATCAAATGTACTTTCAAAATTTTCTCAAAACATGTCTTTTTTATTAAAAAAACCAAATGTCAATTTTTTTGAAATACCCATAATATATACATGTATACAGATGTTCTATCATTGAACATGCTAATTTCAAAATTTCAAATAAAAAAAAAAGGAAAAAAGAAAAGAAAAAAAAGAAAAAAAGAAAACTTGGTTTGTAGGATTTTCTCAAAAATTCCTTTATCTGTAAAAAAGCAAGATTTTACCCCAAAAATAGTTGAAACACAAGCTTATATGTCATCATAATTAAACTGCATGATTGAACTGTGTTGCAAATTTCATTGAAACAGTATTAGTTTGAGAGATATGGACTTTAACATAAACTTACACATTTTGACACACCCTTGCTGTCCTGCCAACACCAGAAAAGTAACACCTAAGTCTCGCCTTATGGCAATGCCAGGCTCGACAAAAATCGGCTTTTATGCTCCAGTCAAGATTCTTTCACTTATATCAAAACAGTCAGATCATCGATGATGAAGAAAATCACAATGTAAAAACTACTGTAATGGCCATTGGCAACTAATAAAAAGCTAAGAAAACCACTGACTGTTTTGCCAACTAACAAAAAGCTACTTATTACTAAAAGCCATTTAAACTTAATGACGTGAAACTATTAAAAAAAAAACAACAACAACAAATTAAACCCTAATTGTAACAGTCTGTCTGAATACTTCTATATTTAAGTATACAAATTTGTATTCAATAAAAGATCTTTTAACAAATTTGCTTGAGGTAAATTACATGTAACTGTTAATTTTATAAATTGCAATTTAAAACGATGCAAAAACCCCCTCCCCCCCCCCCACTCCACCACCACGACAAGGATGAAATTTGATGTCACAACCTGATGTACAAAATTTCAATAAAAATTACAAGTATACATAGCTGGTAACGGGCATGAAGCTACTTAAAATGTTATAAATGAAACAGAATGGCATTATCCGTATCAGTAGCCCACATAAATACATGTATAACATTTAGGAATCTTCAACTACATTGTACATGTACCATAATGCTAATAGAAATACAATGTATCTTTATTTTCAAATTTTGATACAATTCTTACTTGTGTATACACTGGTAAAAATCACAGCTGATGTAATAAATTGTCAACATTGTCTGAAAATATCACTGAGAGCACCTTAAGGTTTGTAAGTAAGGTTGCCATTATTAAACTTACAGTAAAGAAGAACTGGTCAGTACAAGAACGTTTCTGGTATTTATAAACAGGTGCTCTTTTTAACAGACAAGATCCTTAAAACAGATCTGGCTGTCTAAATTTTTGTGAACCTCCTCTATTATACTGAATCATTTATGTCTGTCAATAAAAGTAAAAGTAGCTGGTCTATCAGGGGTCATTAACATCTGGAATCGTTGATCCATGTCTGGAGCATGCCACTCAAGCTTGAAGTTCTGTAATATTTTGGATAATAACACATACATCTCTTGTTCTGCAAATCTTCTTCCTGTTAAATATCAATGTAAAAATAAAGGTATGCGTGAGCTTTTTATATGCCTAAGCTGCCTGTATATCTAGTTCATTAAATACTTGGACATTGGACACAATCAAAGAACTAAACAGCTTATCTTCTTCTAACAAGCCTTGGTGGTAAGTTCTTAAGCAGGACCTTAAATATCACAATGTCTTGTCTTGATAGGTGAGTGGTCTAAAGCAGGACCTTACAGATCACAGTGCCTTGTCTTGATGGGTGAGTTGTCTCAAGACCTCAAAGATCACAGTGCCTTGCTTTGATGGGTGAGTGGTCTAAAGCTTGATCTTACAGATCACAGTGCCTTGCTTTGATGGGTGAGTGGTCTAAAGCACGACCTTAAAGATCACAGTGCCTTGCTTTGATGGGTGAATTGTCTAAAGCACAACCTTAAAGATCACAGTGCCTTGCCTTGATGGGTGAGTTGTCTAAAGTTTGACCTTACAGATCACAGTGCCTTGCCTTAATGGGTGTGTGGTCTAAAGCACGACCTTAAAGATCACAGTGCCTTGGTTTGATGGGTGAGTGGTCTAGAGCACAACCTTAAAGATCACAGTGCCTTCGTTTGATGGGTAAATGTCTAAAGCACAACCTTAAAGATCACAGTGCCTTGCCTTGATGGGTGAGTTGTCTAAAGTTTGACCTTACAGATCACAGTGCCTTGCCTTAATGGGTGAGTGGTCTAAAGCATGACCTTAAAGATCACAGTGCCTTGGTTTGATGGGTGAGTGGTCTAAAGCACGACCTTAAAGATCACAGTGCCTTGGTTTGATGGGTGAATGGTCTAAAGCTTGACCTTACAGATCATAGTGCCTTGCCTTGATGGGTGAGTAGTCTAAAGCAGGACCTTAAGATCACAGTGCCCTGGTTTGATGGGTGAGTGGACTAAAGCACAGCCTTAAAGATCACTGTGCCTTGCTTTGATGGGTGAGTGGTCTAAGGCACAACCTTAATGATCACAGTGCCTTGCTTTGATGGGTGAGTGGTCTAAAGCAGGACCTTACAGATCACAGTGACTTGCCTTGATAGGTGAGTGGTCTAAAGCACGACCTTAAAGATCACAGTGCCTTGGTTTGATGGGTGAATGGTATAAAGCTTAATCTTACAGATCACAGTGCCTTGCCTTGATGGGTAAGTGGTCTAAAGCACGACCTTAAAGATCACAGTGCCCTGGTTTGATGGGTGAGTGGACTAAAGCATGACCTTAAAGATCACAGTGCCCTGGTTTGATGGGTGAGTGGTCTAAAGCACGACCTTAAAGATCACAGTGCCCTGGTTTGATGGGTGAGTGGTCTAAAGCATGACCTTAAAGATCACAGTGCCTTGGTTTGATGGGTGAGTGGTCTAAAGCACGACCTTAAAGATCACAGTGCCTTGGTTTGATGGGTGAATGGTATAAAGCTTAATCTTACAGATCACAGTGCCTTGCCTTGATGGGTGAGTGGTCTAAAGCATGACCTTAAAGATCATAGTGCCCTGGTTTGATGGTGAGTGGTCTAAAGCACGACCTTAAAGATCACAGTGCCTTGCTTTGATTGGTGAATGGTCTAAAGCACAACCTTAACAATCACAGTGCCTTGCTTTGATGGGTGAGTGGTCTAAAGCAGGACCTTAAAGATCACAATGACTTGCTTTGATGGGTGAGTGGTCTAAAGCATGACCTTACAGTTCACAGTGCCTTGCTTTGATGGGTGAATGGTCTAAATCACAACCTTAAAGATCACAGTGCCTTGCCTTGATGGATGAGTTGTCTAAAGCTTGACCTTACAGATCATAGTGCCTTGCCGTGATGGGTGAGTGGTCTAAAGCAGGACCTTAAGATCACAGTGCCCTGGTTTGATGGGTGAGTGGACTAAAGCACAGCCTTAAAGATCACAGTGCCTTGCTTTGATGGGTGAATGGTCTAAAGCTTGACCTTACAGATCACAGTGCCTTGCCTTGATAGGTGAGTGGTCTAAAGCACGACCTTAAAGATCACAGTGCCCTGGTTTGATGGGTGAGTGGACTAAAGCACAGCCTTAAAGATCACTGTGCCTTGCTTTGATGGGTGAGTGGTCTAAGGCACAACCTTAACGATCACAGTGCCTTGCTTTGATGGGTGAATGGTCTAAAGCTTGACCTTACAGATCACAGTGCCTTGCCTTGATGGGTGAGTGGTCTAAAGCACGACCTTAAAGATCACAGTGCCCTGGTTTGAAGGGTGAGTGGACTAAAGCACAGCCTTAAAGATCACAGTGCCTTGCTTTGATGGGTGAGTGGTCTAAGGCACAACCTTAAAGATCACAGTGCCTTGCTTTGATGGGTGAGTGGTCTAAAGCAGGACCTTAAAGATCACAGTGCCTTGCCTTGATGGGTGAGTGGTCTAAAGCAGGACCTAAAAGATCACAGTGCCCTGGTTTGATGGTGAGTGGTCTAAAGCATGACCTTAAAGATCACAGTGCCTTGCTTTGATGGGTGAATGGTCTAAAGCACAACCTTAACGATCACAGTGCCTTGCTTTGATGGGTGAGTGGTCTAAAGCATGACCTTACAGTTCACAGTGCCTTGCTTTGATTGGTGAATGGTGAAAGCATAACCATAAGATCACAGTGCCTTGCCTTGATGGGTGAGTGGTCTAAAGCACGAACTTAACGATCACAGTGCCTTGTCCTGATGGGTGAGTGGTCTAAAGCACGAACTCAAAGATCATAGTGCCTTGCCTTGATGGGTGAGTGGACTAAAGCTTGACCTTACAGATCACAGTGCCTTTCCTTGATGGGTGAGTGGACTAAACTTGACCTTACAGATCACAGTGCCTTGCCTTGATGGGTGAGTGGTCTAAAGCACAAACTTAAAGATCACAGTGCCTTGCTTTGATGGGTGAGTGGTTTAAAGCTTGATCTTACAGATCACAGTGCCTTGCCTTGATAGGTGAGTGGTCTAAAGCACGACCTTAAAGATCACAGTGCCTTGGTTTGATGGGTGAGTGGTCTTAAGCACAACCTTAAAGATCACAGTGCCTTGCCTTAATGGGTCAGTGGTCTAAAGCTTGACCTTACAGATCACAGTGCCTTGCCTTGATGGGTGAGTGGTTTAAAGCTTGACCTTACAGATCACAGTGCCTTGCTTTGATCGGTAAATGGTCTAAAGCACGACCTTAAAGATCACAGTGCCTTGCCTTGATGGGTGAGTGGTCTAAAGCACAAACTTAACGATCACAGTGCCTTGTCCTGATGGTTGAGTGGTCTAAAGCACGACCTAAAAGATCACAGTGCCTTGCCTTGATGGGTGAGTGGTTTAAAGCAGGACCTTACAGATCACAGTGCCTTGCTTTGATGGGTGAGTGGTCTAAAGCATGACCTTAAAGATCACAGTGCCTTGCTTTGATGGGTGAGTGGTCTAAAGCAGGACCTTACAGATCACAGTGACTTGCCTTGATGGGTGAATGGTCTAAAGCACAACCGTAAAGATCACAGTGCCTTGCCTTGATGGGTGAGTGGTCTAAAACAGGACCTTACAGATCACAGTGCCTTGCTTTGATGGGTGAATGGTCTAAAGCACGACCTTACAGATCACAGTGCCTTGCCTTGATGGGTGAGTGGTCTAAAGCACAAACTTAACGATCACAGTGCCTTGCCCTGATGGTTGAGTGGTCTTAAGCATGACCTAAAAGATCACAGTGCCTTGCCTTGATGGGTGAGTGGTCTAAAGCAGGACCTTACAGATCACAGTGCCTTGCTTTGATGGGTAAATGGTCTAAAGCACGACCTTAAAGATCACAGTGCCTTGCTTTGATGGGAGTGTGGTCTAAAGCACAACCTTAACGATCACAGTGCCTTGCTTTGATGGGTGAATGGTCTAAAGCTTGACCTTACAGATCACAGTGCCTTGCCTTGATGGGTGAGTGGTCTAAAGCACGACTTTAAAGATCACAGTGCCCTGGTTTGATGGGTGAGTGGACTAAAGCACAGCCTTAAAGATCACTGTGCCTTGCTTTGATGGGTGAGTGGTCTAAGGCACAACCTTACCGATCACAGTGCCTTGCTTTGATGGGTTAGTGGTCTAAAGCTTGACCTTACAGATCACATTGCCTTGCCTTGATAGGTGAGTGGTCTAAAGCACGACCTTAAAGATCACAGTGCCCTGGTTTGATGGGTGAGTGGACTTAAGCACAGCCTTAAAGATCACTGTGCCTTGCTTTGATGGGTGAGTGGTCTAAGGCACAACCTTAACGATCACAGTGCCTTGCTTTGATCGGTGAATGGTCTAAAGCTTGACCTTACAGATCACAGTGACTTGCCTTGATGGGTGAATGGTCTAAAGCACAACCGTAAAGATCACAGTGCCTTGCCTTGAAGGGTGAGTGGTCTAAAACAGGACCTTACAGATCACAGTGCCTTGCCTTGATGGGTGAGTGGTCTAAGGCACAACCTTACCGATCACAGTGCCTTGGTTTGATGGGTGAATGGTATAAAGCTTGATCTTACAGATCACAGTGCCTTGCCTTGATGGGTGAGTGGTCTAAAGCAGGACTTAAAAGATCACAGTGCCCTGGTTTGATGGAGAGTGGTCTAAAGCATGACCTTAAAGATCACAGTGCCTTGCTTTGATGGGTGAATGGTCTAAAGCACAACCTTAACGATCACAGTGCCTTGCTTTGATGGGTGAGTGGTCTAAAGCATGACCTTACAGTTCACAGTGCCTTGCTTTGATTGGTGAATGGTTTAAAGCATAACCATAAGATCACAGTGCCTTGCCTTGATGGGCGAGTGGTCTAAAGCTCAAACTTAACGATCACAGTGCCTTGTCCTGATGGGTGAGTGGTCTAAAGCACGACCTAAAAGATCATAGTGCCTTGCCTTGATGGTTGAGTGGACTAAAGCTTGACCTTAAAGATCACAGTGCCTTGCTTTGATGGGTGAATGGTCTAAAGCACAACCTTAACGATCACAGTGCCTTGCTTTGATGGGTGAGTGGTCTAAAGCATGACCTTACAGTTCACAGTGCCTTGCTTTGATTGGTGAATGGTTTAAAGCATAACCATAAGATCACAGTGCCTTGCCTTGATGGGCGAGTGGTCTAAAGCTCAAACTTAACGATCACAGTGCCTTGTCCTGATGGGTGAGTGGTCTAAAGCACGACCTAAAAGATCATAGTGCCTTGCCTTGATGGTTGAGTGGACTAAAGCTTGACCTAACAGATCACAGTGCCTTTCCTTGATGGGTGAGTGGACTAAAGCTTGACCTTACAGATCACAGTGCCTTGCCTTGATGGGTGAGTGGTCTAAAGCACAACCTTAAAGATCACACTGCCTTGCTTTGATGGGTGAGTGGTTTAAAGCTTGATCTTACAGATCACAGTGCCTTGCCTTGATGGGTGAGTTGTCTAAAGCACGACCTTAAAGATCACAGTGCCTTGGTTTGATGGGTGAGTGGTCTTAAGCACAACCTTAAAGATCACAGTGCCTTGCCTTAATGGGTCAGTGGTCTAAAGCAGGACCTTACAGATCACAGTGCCTTGCCTTGATGGGTGAGTGGTTTAAAGCTTGACCTTACAGATCACAGTGCCTTGCTTTGATCGGTGAATGGTCTAAAGCACGACCTTAAAGATCACAGTGCCTTGCCTTGATGGGTGAGTGGTCTAAAGCACAAACTTAATGATCACAGTGCCTTGTCCTGATGGGTGAGTGGTCTAAAGCACGACCTAAAAGATCACAGTGCCTTGCCTTGATGGGTGAGTGGTTTAAAGCAGGACCTTACAGTTCACAGTGCCTTGCTTTGATGGGTGAGTGGTCTAAAGCATGACCTTAAAGATCACAGTGCCTTGCCTTGATGGGTGAGTGGTCTAAAGCAGGACCTTACAGATCACAGTGACTTGCCTTGATGGGTGAATGGTCTAAAGCACAACCGTAAAGATCACAGTGCCTTGCCTTGATGGGTGAGTGGTCTAAAACAGGACCTTACAGATCACAGTGCCTTGCTTTGATGGGTGAATGGTCTAAAGCACGACCTTACAGATCACAGTGCCTTGCCTTGATGGGTGAATGGTCTAAAGCATGACCTTACAGATCACAGTGCCTTGCCTTGATGGGTGAGTGGTCTAAAGCACAAACTTAACGATCACAGTGCCTTGCCCTGATGGTTGAGTGGTCTTAAGCATGACCTAAAAGATCACTGTGCCTTGCTTTGATGGGTGAGTGGTCTAAGGCACAACCTTACCGATCACAGTGCCTTGCTTTGATGGGTTAGTGGTCTAAAGCTTGACCTTACAGATCACATTGCCTTGCCTTGATAGGTGAGTGGTCTAAAGCACGACCTTAAAGATCACAGTGCCCTGGTTTGATGGGTGAGTGGACTTAAGCACAGCCTTAAAGATCACTGTGCCTTGCTTTGATGGGTGAGTGGTCTAAGGCACAACCTTAACGATCACAGTGCCTTGCTTTGATCGGTGAATGGTCTAAAGCTTGACCTTACAGATCACAGTGACTTGCCTTGATGGGTGAATGGTCTAAAGCACAACCGTAAAGATCACAGTGCCTTGCCTTGAAGGGTGAGTGGTCTAAAACAGGACCTTACAGATCACAGTGCCTTGCCTTGATGGGTGAGTGGTCTAAGGCACAACCTTACCGATCACAGTGCCTTGGTTTGATGGGTGAATGGTATAAAGCTTGATCTTACAGATCACAGTGCCTTGCCTTGATGGGTGAGTGGTCTAAAGCAGGACTTAAAAGATCACAGTGCCCTGGTTTGATGGAGAGTGGTCTAAAGCATGACCTTAAAGATCACAGTGCCTTGCTTTGATGGGTGAATGGTCTAAAGCACAACCTTAACGATCACAGTGCCTTGCTTTGATGGGTGAGTGGTCTAAAGCATGACCTTACAGTTCACAGTGCCTTGCTTTGATTGGTGAATGGTTTAAAGCATAACCATAAGATCACAGTGCCTTGCCTTGATGGGCGAGTGGTCTAAAGCTCAAACTTAACGATCACAGTGCCTTGTCCTGATGGGTGAGTGGTCTAAAGCACGACCTAAAAGATCATAGTGCCTTGCCTTGATGGTTGAGTGGACTAAAGCTTGACCTTAAAGATCACAGTGCCTTGCTTTGATGGGTGAATGGTCTAAAGCACAACCTTAACGATCACAGTGCCTTGCTTTGATGGGTGAGTGGTCTAAAGCATGACCTTACAGTTCACAGTGCCTTGCTTTGATTGGTGAATGGTTTAAAGCATAACCATAAGATCACAGTGCCTTGCCTTGATGGGCGAGTGGTCTAAAGCTCAAACTTAACGATCACAGTGCCTTGTCCTGATGGGTGAGTGGTCTAAAGCACGACCTAAAAGATCATAGTGCCTTGCCTTGATGGTTGAGTGGACTAAAGCTTGACCTAACAGATCACAGTGCCTTTCCTTGATGGGTGAGTGGACTAAAGCTTGACCTTACAGATCACAGTGCCTTGCCTTGATGGGTGAGTGGTCTAAAGCACAACCTTAAAGATCACACTGCCTTGCTTTGATGGGTGAGTGGTTTAAAGCTTGATCTTACAGATCACAGTGCCTTGCCTTGATGGGTGAGTTGTCTAAAGCACGACCTTAAAGATCACAGTGCCTTGGTTTGATGGGTGAGTGGTCTTAAGCACAACCTTAAAGATCACAGTGCCTTGCCTTAATGGGTCAGTGGTCTAAAGCAGGACCTTACAGATCACAGTGCCTTGCCTTGATGGGTGAGTGGTTTAAAGCTTGACCTTACAGATCACAGTGCCTTGCTTTGATCGGTGAATGGTCTAAAGCACGACCTTAAAGATCACAGTGCCTTGCCTTGATGGGTGAGTGGTCTAAAGCACAAACTTAATGATCACAGTGCCTTGTCCTGATGGGTGAGTGGTCTAAAGCACGACCTAAAAGATCACAGTGCCTTGCCTTGATGGGTGAGTGGTTTAAAGCAGGACCTTACAGTTCACAGTGCCTTGCTTTGATGGGTGAGTGGTCTAAAGCATGACCTTAAAGATCACAGTGCCTTGCCTTGATGGGTGAGTGGTCTAAAGCAGGACCTTACAGATCACAGTGACTTGCCTTGATGGGTGAATGGTCTAAAGCACAACCGTAAAGATCACAGTGCCTTGCCTTGATGGGTGAGTGGTCTAAAACAGGACCTTACAGATCACAGTGCCTTGCTTTGATGGGTGAATGGTCTAAAGCACGACCTTACAGATCACAGTGCCTTGCCTTGATGGGTGAATGGTCTAAAGCATGACCTTACAGATCACAGTGCCTTGCCTTGATGGGTGAGTGGTCTAAAGCACAAACTTAACGATCACAGTGCCTTGCCCTGATGGTTGAGTGGTCTTAAGCATGACCTAAAAGATCACAGTGCCTTGCCTTGATGGGTGAGTGGTCTAAAGCAGGACCTTACAGATCACAGTGCCTTGCTTTGATGGGTGAATGGTCTAAAGCACTACCTTAAAGATCACAGTGCCTTGCTTTGATGGGAGTGTGGTCTAAAGCACAACATTAACGATCACAGTGCCTTGCTTTGATGGGTGAATGGTCTAAAGCACAACCTTAAAGATCACAGTGCCTTGCCTTGATGGGTGAGTGGTCTAAAGCACGACCTAAAAGATCACAGTACCTTGCCTCGATTGGCAAGTGATCTAAAGCAAGACCTTATAGATCACAATGCCTTGGTTTGATGGGTGAGTGGTCTAAAGCTTGACCTTACAGATCATAGCGCCTTGCCTTGATTGGCAAGTGATCTAAAGCAAGACCTTATAGATCACAATGCCTTGCCTTGATGAGTGATTTAAAGCAAGATTTTACTGAGAACACAGTGCCACTCACTGTCTAGATTTGAAACTTAATTGGTACAGAATCTTGTATGAGAAAATTTGTCACTAATCTTAACAAAAGTTTTAGTTTTCCTCAGGCATTTTGGTTGGTCTCTTCCATCATCAAGTGAACAGTCTACCTTGTTATTAGTAGAAAGATCCTGACCATGGTATAAAACACCAATACCCAATTTACTTCACTTTTTGTTCCTCACAAACATAAGGCAATCAAAAATATTGTATCATATAAAACAGAAGAACAAGTCTAAATGTAATACTTGATTCAGACTAAAAAAAAGGATAGCACAAGCTCTCACAATATGGTGTAGATAAGAAGTTATATCTAATCAAGAGGTCCAATATAACCTTACAGACACCTGGTCCAATATGTCTTAACAGTCTGAGTACATTGCAGGAATATAAAATACATGTATAAACATATAAAACATTTACAATGATTTTTATCTCTAAGAGTGGCACTGGTTCTTGGTAAATTTGAACTGTTTAAAAACTAACATCTAACTTGGTGGTTGTAACCTTACAGCTGTCTTGTGCTATATATATTTAAATCTGACAATGTCCAATGCCTGACATCAAATTGTGGGCAACATTTTCATATCCTGGTATAAAATCAGAGTCTTCAAACAATACCTTCAGACCCAATTACCTGTTGAGGTAGTAGCACATAAGATTGTGGTAGCAGGTACTGGAGATAAATAAATAAATAAATGAGAAAAGGCATTATTAAAAAAAAAAAAAGCAAAGTTTCTGTAAAAACTGTTAATATAACACACACCTGCACACATTCTTGGTCCATGGCCAAATGGAGTTAATATGTATGGATGAATATTGTGGGCTGACCCTCCTCTAAGCCATCGCTCGGGTAAAAACTTTGATGGTTCAATAAAATATTTTGTTGATTGAAACATAACAAAGTTATTTAACTCTACATGTGTCTGAAAAAAGAAATTATTCATAATGGTTATAAAATGATAAAATGATAAAACGTTATAAAGTTCTAAAAAAAAAAACTTTACAATGTCAAATGAAACAATATGTTTGGCAAAAAAAATAAAAAAATTGGTGAGCTGATATAATGTACACATTCATCTAATATGTATTTATATACTGTAAAATAACAAATTTTGATTGGTGATATAAGCTTTTTTGTAGCTTAATAAATGCCACAAAATTTAATGTCAACAAGAAAGTTTCTTACCTAGGCTCTCATCAATATTTATATGTTCATAAAAACACTGTTCCAAGTAATGAAATTTCTCCTATGATTTTTTTAGCATAAAACCATACAATTTTAACCCCAAGAACATTAATGATTCCACAGAATATGTAATGCTAAAATGGGCAAAATATTTTTTAAAATAATAATAAACAGGTTTATGGGTTCTTTATTTGCTTCCTAACTTGATCTCTGTAATACATTACAAAGTCTTCAACTAAATACAGGCCTTCATTTCACCACACATAACCTCATTCTGCTACACTTTTTGTTCCTTTACAAAGAGCGAATATGTGAGAATAAGGTAAAAAAAAATATATACAATAAAATAGTAAATTTACTATCTCAATTATTGGCGTGTATTATCCTTTTCTTCTATCTTTTTCTTCTATTTAATCTCTAGAAAGCCTTTTAATAGAGCATCAAAATTTCAATGAACGGATGGTAACAAAGAATAAAGAACTTGCTGTATGTGTACTCTATTCTTCAGATCATTATCAAAATGTGACTTACCCCTGCTGGTACCTGGTATCCACCAATTACTATATTCTTCTGTGGTACTCTGGCCACATCCAAACCAATGGGGAAAAATCTATATGAAAGGAAAAATAATTATGCATTAACAATTTCTAAATAAATATTATTCAATGGATTGAATCTTCAATATGTGTTTATATACTCATAACACCAAGTAAACTTGTTATTTTTATTGAACTGAATTGGTTAAATACATGTATATGTATTTATGCTCTGTGGAAAGTCCCAAAGTGGAATTGCAAAATTTCATAATTTATACTAAACAATGTGATATGCAGCAAAAGTGGGACAAATCATTGGTTGGCCAGCATCTGGTCAGTTAATAAATACCAAAAGGTTACCATGGTATCTATATTAACTGCAATCAATTAGGTAATTGTTAAAATAGCTTATAATCCGTCTATATTTTTAAAAAAAATTATGAAAACTTACAGAACCGGAAGCTGAAGAACACCATATGCATTTTACAAACTCATTTTTGATTTTAATATAAAAGGTTTTCCAATTAAAAGTTTTTTTTCTGCAACAACAGCTGTAGAAACTCTGCAAAAAGTCTAAACATGAGGACCAATACAAAGCCATAATGCCAACAGTAAAAGTTATTGGCAAGAACATAAAAAATGTGGGAAGTAACACAATTACCTAAAGGCTTCTTTAACAAAAGCTTTGGTATAAGTCAGTTTGTTTAACATTTCTGGAGTTACAGTTTCTGACCCCTGGAACGTATCACAGATTTCTTCATATACTTTCTGTTGAACCTCTGGATTCTTTGCTAAACAATACAAAATGGATACAAATGTTGGAACAGTCTGAAAATAAATACAGAAGAAATTCAACAATACTGTTAAATCAGCAATATCTCAGAAGGATTTTCCCCCGCTTTTTTAATTATTTCCCCAATAAATCTGATCTAAATGCACAATTACCCTAACTTCAATCTTAAGCAGATTTTTAATAGATGGCATTACACAGAAATAATGTGATGAATAATTTATGTAATCTATATGATTTTATCTCCAATATTTTAGACAGCGTACTGACTGTGAAAAGCAAATCAAAAAACACTAGCAAATTTCAGCTTAAAACATTCTTATTAATAACATGATGTTTTTAAACTCTTAGCCACAAGTTAAATGTGAAAGTAGCTTTATCACAACTCATGAAAAACCCATTCACAACTAACCAGTGAAAACAAAAGTACATGTAGGCCAAAATAAACGTATTCAAACGAAATGTCAAATTTTTTCATCAAAAAATTTCATATACCGGTAAGCTTATAAACAAGAAGCTAACTTACAGTGTTGAGACCATCACCAAACAAAGATAATGTTATAATGCTGACATCTTTGTAACTCAGGTTTTCTCTGGACAGAAGATATGTAAGGAAATTATAGTCTCCATCTTTTAGTTGATCTTTATCTTTTAATTCACTAATTTTGGCCACCGTTTCATCAACCAATTTTTGTCCATTTCTGTATAAATACATGAATGAATGAATGAATGAATGAATGAATGAAATAAATAATTCTAACTGATTTTATAATAAAAATTTCAATTAGTAAACAACTTTGTAACAATAACTTATTTAACTGTTTCATCCAGACCAAATGTTCTCCATTAACACTTGTTTCATTTCAGTTTAAGAACTATTTTAATACCTCCAAGAATTACTATTACTTGGTAATCTAACCCAACGGTATGTAACAATCTGATGAATGTTTAGTCAGGATTTGAAATTTAGACCAATCGGTCAGTCATCCCAGACCTGTAACAATCAAGTCTGAAATATTTGGTAAATTTACTTAAGTCAGGTCTAAAAAATTTGGAAAATTTAGTAATTATTTTTATAAAACATTCAAATTTGATATAAGGAGTGGTTAGATGTTTAGTCTTATTTCTGAATGTTTTGTAGCTCCAAATGGATTAAATTAAGATGGGGTCTGTTTTACAAATAAGATACAATACCCAAAGAAATAGTCCTCAGATTGCACTAGTTTCTTCCAAGTTGGAGTGTTAAATAACTTGTACCATGGTACTGAAAACTTTAACTTTGTAGAATATGTAAATATATTGTTGTTAGAGTCAATCATCTTCTGTAGGTGAGGGTCAGGATTATCATCTAAACAACCAAGACTTTTCTCAAAAACGGTCATAGTTGATGCTGAAAGAAAGAAATAAAGAATAAATATATTCAACCTTTATTTTAACACTGATTAGTAGAGTGAAAGTTTGATAAACATATCAATTAGACAGACTCAATAAGATAAAAAAAAAAAGACAATAATTAATTTAAACTTTAAAAAAACTGTGATAATGAATGAGACATTTAAGTTATTAAAGGTCATTATAAATATTACTGCAGTAAAACTATTTACAAACCATAATTATTAAAATAAAACTTAGAGTTAAAGTTTATAGATATTTGAAAATTGGAGTAAAAATTAATACTATTTTATCTGATGATAGTTATATTAGAGAACAGATCAGGGCCTCGGTAGCCAAGTGGTCAAAGGAGTGCACATATAGTTCACATTGCCTCTAACATCTAGGTTAGAGTCCCACTCTAGCAGATCTTAAAGTGACAAAGTTTGTCAGTATGCTTATTCAAGATTGTTGGTTTTCTCCTGGCTCTCCAGGTTCCTCTATGATTTTAAAACTGACAGACTCAATATAAGTGAAAGAATCTTGGCTGGGGAGTAAAACACCATTAATTCAATCCAATCCAATCCAATCCAATCAATCTTAGAGAATAAAAAAATGAAAATATTTCTCAGACTTAAAATGATACAGAGCAAAAGTTCTCTAAATTGATAATTTAACTTAAAATCACAAAAACTCAGTCTGGAATTTCATTGACAGGCTTATTTTCAAATTTAAAAACAATATACTTACATTCTAAATTCCATTTTGATATTTCATTTTTAAAGTTAGGAATTTGTCCAGTACTGTCCTTTATTTTTTTCATTCTCTTTATAAATTTATTGGCTACAGACTCAACTTGTGGTAGATATACTGTGACCTCTTTTGGTCTCATCATCATCTGTTGTACAGCACTTCTTAATCTGTACCACTCTTCACCATTACTAGTACATAATAAATACATCACAGATCTTTATTTAATACAGACTCTACTGAATGAAATGCAGACTTTTATTTTTAGTACAGACCTTTGTGTCAATAGTCATTGCATATCACTGACCATATAGTGACCTCAAAGGCCGAGTGGTCCGAGGTTCCAACTTTGAGATTATAGGGTTTTTCACCACCTTGGTTCCAAACCCACTCAATTAGATTCTAGTGTGAGCAAGTTTGTCATTTCTGATGAGGAAAGTTGATGGTTTTCTCCATTATCCAAAAACTGAACATCTTGATATAAGTGAATCACACATGACCAAACACATTAGGTGGACTCAACTCACTTACCATTGAAATAATGTGCATTATTGTAGCCTGGACATGATCTCAAATACACCCTGTGCCCTATACCATCAAAGTATAACATTTCTAAGTTTATAGGTTACTAATGTCACAGGGTTATTTTATTATTATTATTATTATTATTATTATTAAATGAAAAATTGCAAATGTGCTTTTATAACAAAAACCATTGATATTGTTGGATACATACGTATTTCCTAATCCTGGTGACATGCCTTTTTCTTTTCTATATCTCTGTGTAGTTTCTAATAATGGTGCTATATGTGGGATCTTGCCCTCTGTTTGAAACACTGTCCGTATATAATCAGGGTTAAATAAATGGACTACTGTAGCTCCTGCTATAGTTTCTTTCATTATATCACCATATTCCTCATATCTTGATCGAATAGCATCTTGAAATCTGTCTATGTTAAACTTTTGAAATGGACCTACCAAAATAGGCAATTTTTTATCATTTGAAGAAAAAGTGTAAAATGTGAGATTGTAAATTACCTTTACCTCTCATTGACATTAAATTACTATGAATCCATCTATAGTTATAACATCTCAATATAAATGAAGAAAATTGGCTGAGATGTAAAATCTCTTTCTTTTGCTCATTTTACCAACTTTTCACTACAAAATGATGACAGTTATAGTATAGATAAAAACATGTGTAATGGTCTAGTTAGCTCAGATGGTAAAGAACTTGCTTATAGTGCGGGAGGCCCCAGGTTCGATCCCCTGTCTGAGCCTGCATTTTTTTCTTCTTCCTGCTTACAAGTAAATGTACCGGTACCAGATATATACTAGTATCCAAGACTATAATTTTTAATTCCAGTAAATCAACTTCTGTAAACAACCTTCTTTATCTGTTTTATACTAAAGTATAATAGGACCTTAAACCTCAGATTAAGCCTGAAAGGAAATCTTTTAGCAAAGGTTGGTTTATATGACAAACCTGATAAATCATGAACAAGATTAACTGTAAATCTGTAAGATCTTTACATTTTTATTGTTTACAATCATTTAAAATGTAAAATAATAATGCTAACAGTTTGTTTTACCTTTTCTATACTCTAGTAATGTTCCAAGAAAAGGCAATCCTTTTGGACCAGGAATTTCATGAAAAGGTTTTGCATTTAGATAATGCCGATCTTCTGCACTTGAAACCTGTACACCAGCAGCATCAATGGCTGAACTTGATTGGCTACACAAAATCTCATGGCATGGTTTGGAATGGTCCAGTATACTCTTCAACTGTTTAGAAGTAATGTCAAACTTCAAATGTCTGCATTTGGAAGTGTACATTGTTGTTTAGTTCTGTGAATATTCATAATATTGAAAGATTTTTATCTGAAAAAATAAATATACATTGTATATATAAATTAGCACTGTACTGTGTGTGTGTGTGTGTGTGTGTGTGTGTGTGTGTGTGTGTGTGTGTGTGTGATGGTAACATACCAAGATTACCATTCATTTAAAACTCATATGAAATAAATTGGCATTTGTGCATCATTTGATTTTTACCAACCATGAATTTAACCAGAGTTCAAGTGAGCAATTAAGCAATAAAATTTTCATTTTGATTTGATGTCAATTGATACCTCCATAGATAGAATGATAAATAAAAAGGTTTACTAATGTATCTACAAAACCTTCCACTGCAAACACCAGGGATTTTTCTGGCCACTCCCAGGGTCCGGTAAAGGGACCCATTCCAAATGCCAAAAAGCATACATTTTCCCAATTTTGTAGGTAAAAATTCCCAAATGATCCTGCTTTGAGAAACTTAAGAAAAAGTGAAAAACTATATTTTTGGTGTAGCTGGTGTAGCTTGTATATCTTTATAATAACCTGTATTTATTCACATTTTGATTTATCTCAATGAGGATCTGGTAGAATGGGAGCAACTCATGAAACAACTTTCTCAGATGTTTGTATTGAAGCCAGTCTATGAAGATATTGTGTTAATGTCTGAGTGATTTGGTACAAATGAGTGACTACCAGCATGTATCAAAATAGTAAATATCCAGGCAAAATATTTGATGTGCTGACAATGTGAAAAATTTTAAAGTTTAATGAAAAATTTTCCCATAATGTTGATTTTGTCAATGATTTTCCCAATTTCATCCCAAGGTCTCTTTCCCAAAATGGCCAGAAAAATCCCTGAACACACTACCCAGACACCAACGATAACACTTTTCAACAGATCTGACTAACACACTACCCACCAACAATGTTCAAAAATAGCATTTTCAACAAATTTGACCATTAAAGAAATGTCTATCTACTAATATAATGGTAGATTTCATTCGTAATTAGATATAAGTAGTAGTATGGAACGTCATTTTAACATATATTAAATTATTTATACCTATCTTCAAAAATTTGTACCTAGGTTTAATTAATTACACCTAGGTCCAATTTTTTTAAAGATAGGTGCAACTGAATTATACTTAGGTTCAATTGAATTATACCTAGGTTCAAATATTTATAACTAGGAACAAATAATTGTTCCTAGGAATAATTCATTTGTACCTAGGTATAATTCATTTGAACCTATCTTTAATAGAAAAAGACCTAGGTACAATTCATTTGTACCTAGGTATAAATGATATTTCTCTTTAATTGATTTGAAGATAGGTGTAAATTGAATTTTACTATGTTGAAACTTCAAAGCATTGATGATCGACAGAGATATATAAGGGTTTATATATGTCTCTGATGATCGATTCATTTAAAGATAGGTTTAATTTAATTTTACCTAGGTACAATTCAGTTGAATTGAACCTAGGTATAATCTTTAAATGAATTGTACCTAGGTATAATTGAATAATACCTATCTTCAAATGAATTGTATGAATAATTGAATATATGTTAAAACAGCGTTCCATATAGTAGGGTGCTTGATTGTGGCACTTTTAAGGACAACATACTGAAGAAAGTATTTAACTGAGAAATTTCAAACTCTGTGCAGGTTTTCATTTATTTGATTTTTTTCATTTTAATTGATTTCATTCTTTTGAAAAGCAAGTTATGTACTGATTTGTATCGTATAGACAAGTCCTTAATCGATCACGAAAGAAATGCGTCTATGGGATTAGGAAGCCAACAAAAAGGAAACACTTAGGCCAATATTGTACTAATACTTGAAAGCCACTTTGAGACAGGAACTGAGAAAGTAGGTCGGTAGACAATTACTGAATTAGTTCCGGTGTCTTTCTTTCACACAGATCTACAGAGTAGGCCTTATATAACGATCAAACACACAGTAATTGATTCAACAGCTGATGGAAACTAATCGAAACTACAGATAGCCGCCTCGTAGTATTTACGTTTAAAGCCATATCATCATTCAATAAACATAAAAATTCGTTTTAGGACTATTGATTGAATAAAATTTCGAATAATTTAGATTACAGTTTTTATCAAAGTGATTTGTAATATACGAAACCTCCTAAACATTAAGGTCACGTGATTAAAATAAATGAAGACGATATTGGATTTCACCTCTGAACAATGTGAAATATAGACTTTATTGTTGTTAAACTGTGACGCGGAACGTTATTAATATATGAAAGGCATGCTGATAAATAAATGCCATTAGGTTTTTAAAATGTGAAATTAGATTTATTTGCACGGCGGTACAAATTCCATATATTTTTTGAAGTGCAATAAAAAAAAAACTCCTGTTTATCAAGATGGCTGCTAGAAACGTAAAAAATCAAGGTGCTGGACATTTTGACACAGCAGACAAATTGCAGTCCAACACGTTAAAGGTAAATATCTTAAGAACATTTAAAATTCTAAGAATATTAAAGGAATGGAATGGTGCACTTTTATAGTACAATAATTTTTTTAAAATTTGTGTGACATGTCACTTGATTTCAAATTAAATTTTAAAAATCTCTATTTTTAACCATGTGTTGGTGTCATTCGTATCATAATTGCATTCTACGAGACCTAGTTGCCCATTTTCTGCTGCTTACAATTGTGTGTAGTCTTGGTGCAACAGCATTTTCTAAAATATTTTCATCTAGACAAACTAGACAGCTAGATTGTGTCATTGGATTTGCAAATTTCTGTAGAAAACCCAGTTTAGGTAAATAAAGTTAAGTATTGGTAACTAAATTCAGATAAGTTGACTAAATTATTGTGCACATTCTTTATAACTATTTTATATATGTTAAAAAGACAATATAATGAATATTTCTGCCTCTCTCCCCAAGAGAATTTATGTTGAAATTACCAGGTACACATGTATGTACCTAAAGTAATGCTCTTGTATTGGGTTGGTTGAATGCTGTTTTATATGACATAATTTTTTCAGCATCTGAGCTTTTGTTTTATGGAAAACTTTAAAATACCATTAAAGATTCCCAGAACTTACAAAAATAAATATTAAGCAAAGGAAAAAACTAAAATACATTAATTTTATATTGATCTCATGTTACAGAGACATCCAAAAATGGACCTTAATAAAACAGATTTACTTCAGTTGTTGAGTTACCTTGAAGGTGAAGTACAAGCTAGAGATGTAGCTATTGCTGCTTTAAAGGTAAGATCCTAATAAAATTGAAAACTTAACTGTCAGACCTCTACAAAGCCATCCCATTCACTACCAAAACCACCAACAAGTAATAATGCTTTAGCAGTCGGGTTGTTGAAAATTTACCAGGTAGTAGTGTTACTTTAGCAGCTTTAAAAAGTAAGATATCTGAATGTAAATTTTAAATTGATTCAATAAGTTTTACTCTCCCAATTTGAATGAATAATTCATAATTTTATGTTACCAAGAGGCAAACTTATAATTAAGTATAGCTCTTGAAATACAAACTTATGTCAGTTCTTTTTATTTTTTAATTTGATACATTTAAATTAGTATACAGATTGACTGTGACAATTTCAGCTTTATCACTGTTTCTATGGCAATATCTCTTGTAGGCAGAGAAGGCAAAGCAGCTACTTTATCAAGCAAAGTATGGAAGATTTGGACTTGGAGACCCATTTATGGCACTACAGAGAGACTCTGATAACATGAAAGATAACAGTTTTGATGAATCTGCTATAAAGGCTATGTATGATAATCAGCTAGCCCAGTTAGAGAATTTGATTGCCACTCAAAGAAAAGCACAATTAAAAATGCGAGAGCAACTAGCAGCAGCAGAAAAACGTTATCACAAGGTAAAGTACTAATTTCTTATCTCTTGTTGCTTAGCCTTGATGGCCAAGTGATAAAAAGCCTGCTAAATAACTTGTGGAAAGTCTTTGGTTTTCTCCTGATATTCCAGTTTTTCCACCATCTCTGTACTGATTGCCCTAAAATAATTGATAAAATCTTAACAGTGGTGTAAAATGCCATTACTTTACTACTTTGTCTGTTTTTATGAATTGTATGTCTCAAATAGACAAATGTTTTCTTTCCTTCCCGTCAAAATTGCCATTGGCAACTCACAAAATTTGGAAATTTGTCTACTAGTAATTAAAAAATTATGGAAACCTAATAGACATTTTGTTATCTGTCTTGGGTGGGGTTTGATTGATAGGACCTTGTAATAAATAGTTTACCTTTCACAATATATTTAAGCCAACAGCAAAACAGATGTAAATGCTTATGGTTACTTTTTTGTCTCTCCTGTGTATTCTCTATCAGCAACACCATTGAAGTGATTGCAATACTTTCATCATCATACTTTTGATGACTACAGGATTGGAACTACAATTAATAAGCATTTTTTAAAGGTCTAGATTATATGCCTGAAATCTTGAGTCAATATGGCTATCAATCAAAGAAAATTATGATACATTTCAAGCATAAAATTGTTTGTAGAAATAAGACATGCTTTTCAAGCATAAAGATTTCCAAAGGGCTTTTGATTGTTAAAAGCTAGGTATACACCCAATTGACACAAAAATTTAAATGAAAGGATTAGCGAAATGCATCCTAGATCTTTACAGTTATTATCCTTAGTTGTCCAATGTAATCAAATAGATTTTCATCATCTGTGTTTGTGTCAAAAGTTGAAAATAAGCTATTGCCAAATTTTGAAAATAAGCTCTTTTTTAGTCTAACTGTAGTTTAAATTTTTATTTACATAGGCTTTATCAGAGTTAGAAGACGAGAAACGTAAACATGCACAAGACACTGCACAGGGAGATGATGTAACATACATGCTTGAAAAAGAAAGAGAAAGATTACGACAAGAGGTAAATAAATACAAACAAAATTTTCATTTTGTTGTCAGAATGAGCAAAAATTGAAGGCTAGAAATTTGCCATTAGTGTCTTAAATTTGGAAAATAGCCAAACTAAGAACATGCTACAACAAAGGTAGGAAACAAGAGAACAAGGCACAAGATAAACACACAGTGAGACGAGTCATTATAGACTCCCAACTTTGGTCACATATTGGACATCATGACAGAATGGTACCTAGTGGTGGGGTTCAAGTTATTACGTAGGTGCTATTAAAATTAGGATGCTTGTGCTCAAGACGGGGACAAATTAATCTTAATTTTTAGACTAAAGGTGAGGTAATTGAAGGGCAAATAGTTTTAGCTTGTATGTTTGTTTGGTCTATCTTTCTGCAATTTTAACATCCCACATTTTTACTAGTCTGTTTGCTTGTCCAAAGTTGGTGGAATGTTCCTCTGAGCACTACACTACAGCTTTGTGTCATACACCTACCTGGCATGAATGTCATAGTAAACACTAGTCTCCTATCCATTCATTCATTCATTCATTCCTTCTTTTTTTTTTTTTTTTTGTTTGTTCGTCGTTCATTCACTGCATTTTGGATAGGAAAATGTTAAAAGGTTTTTTTTTAATTTGATGGACTATAGATACACAGAACTTTACTGTATTTTTAATGTCTTTTTTCTTTCTTTTTCAGATTGAATATGAAAAAAGTCAAAGTAAAAAATTGGAAAAAGATTTGAAGAAAACATTATCTAGTCTAGAAGAAGAACGAGCTAATTCTATAAAACACAAACAAGTAGCAGTTATGTTGATTAAAGAACAAAAGAAAATTATTGAAAAATTGGTTCAGGAGAAACAAAAATCTAAACATTTTGAGAATCAACTGAAAGATGAAAAAAGTAAGACAGAAAATGTGGTAGAAGGACTTGTTATGGAAAGTAAAAAATCATTAAAAATGGAGGCAGCTATGGAAAAACAGTTAAGTGATTTTGATATTGAGAGAGAACAGTTGCGCAATAAATTGGCAAAAGAGGAAGCTAAAAACAAAGAGTTACAATTACAAATAGACTCTCTTCAGATGCAGTCTGATACACTTCAGAGACAGTTAACTATGGATAAATCTCTAACTGGTGATCCTTATCATAGTGTGGAAGTTAAACCTCTAGTGTCTGGAGGTGGGGCTATGATTGGGCGTTCAATGTCAAGAGATTATCAATCAGGAGTTGCTTCCCATGGCAGTGACAGTCCCATTAGTGTTAAACCAGTGCCAAAGACTACAAAACCAATTATAACTGAAGGAAGTATACGGGTTAATGAATCTCCAGACAGACATCAGACAGCATACAGATCGACAGTGCGTCCAGAAAATGTTGTTCAAAAAACAGTGAGGTATGGTAGCTCATCACCAGCTCCCTCACCTGATAGGATGGGTGGGAGTGCAGACAATTTTGCTAGGATTGGATCACCTGAGTTAAGAATTGCTCCTGTGGGTGCAGTGTCAGCAGATAAAGCAAGCAGTGAAGGATACAGACCAAGTGCAAGGATAGGCGTTTCCCCTGGATCAACAGCAGTTGTGTCATCTGGTGGAAAAGTTTTAACGGTCAGTGTTGGTCATTCTGGAGGTTCGTCGACAGGAAGTGGGGTTAATTTATCTCCTCGTAAAGTTTTACCCGCAGCTGGTCGAGGAACCCCTCCCCCACTTCCTCCAAATAAACCTGTTTTTACACCATCACCTGTGTCAAAGCCTGCACCTCCCCCAAAAGTTGGTATAACAGTTGCCAAAGAGCGTGGGGGAGCTGGTATTTCTGGCAATAGCTCACCTAAACCTGTTCACATACCAGTCAGTGTTGTGCATAGTACATCTAGTGGTACTGTGATAGGGCGGTCATCAGCAGCGGGCTCGGACAGTTCAACTTCCTCCTCCTCCCCAATCAGGAAACCCACACAGGTTTGTGTAAATGCAAAATGAATGGAGGGACACATGACTAGTTCTGACATATATACATAATAATAATGATAATAATTACAAAAACACTGTGAATATAACTAGTGCAAATAGAATATTTAAATAGCTTCCAATTTTTAAATGAATTTTTCAGGTGCAATAAAATTTTTGTGTTGTGTAATAATTGTTCTGTTTAAATATGACCCTTAAAGATGAGATTTAAGTTTATTTTATATATAATAACAAACACTCTATATACATATTATAATTTATATTGTGTTCCTCCTTCATTCTGTTTTTAGTTCAGTTTTTTTTTCCTTTTTTTATATTGTTAAGTTCCTGAGTTTTGTTTTGTTTTGTATGTTTTCATTAAACTCTTTTTTGCTTTAAGCCTTTGAACTTTGAACTTTTTCTATTTTCTGCACTTGCTGTTTGTTATGTTCTAAACCTTTCATTCAGAATGTTTGAGTTCTTGTTATCTTTTATGTTTGTTATTTTTGTTCAGTTTTTACATTTTCACTCTTTATGCTACAGAGCATTACATTTTAAGTTAAAACTGTGGGATTTAAGGGGTTATGGAGAGGATTTTTAGGTGAAATACCTTGATGAGTTTTTGAGAAAAGATGTGAGATTCTGAATGCATTATAGCTTCTTCTGAACTGTGACATTTAGATTTAAAAAGAAAAAGCCTTTTATCATTAGGCCAGGATTTTTAAATCTGGTTTGTAAAGGTAATTTTCCTGAACCATGACATATTAAATTCTTAAAAGTTTTACCAGTTATTTAGATGTTATCTAGCAATAATTCAAACATTAAGAACAGGTGCTTGTTTTAATTTAAACACAGTTGTAGGATAAATCGATATTGATTTCTAGATATACTATATATTAGCTGGTGACATATGTTATACTGATGTACATCGACTACAGATTTTATTGTACATTATATTAAGTTACACATTGCGCTTAGATGATAGACAATTGATTTTGTCTGATATGTTAACTAACATTATCATGAGAATAAGGATTTTCAACAGTTTAGGAATTATATCAAAATCTTCTTAAATACACATGTAAAATGAAAATTACTCGATCTGCTTATACTTTGCTTTCTCAGTGCCATGATATGGTGAACAGCATTATTTGAAATTTCTCATACACAATGCCTTGAACAGTTGAAAATGTTTACAGATGGAATCATAAAAATGTCTAGAAATATTCTGTTAAAGTAATTTTTACTTCTTGATCTATATCGACTAAGTCAGTATGATAATGGTTCACTTTCTCAATCAAGTGCCTTTGTGCTAGGTGACCTTATACAATTTGCCAGGATTTCAATCTTACTCAGTGACTTTGTATGGGTTATTCTAAAGTCCCTTACTTCGACTAAATATCAGAGCCATTGCAAGAAATAGCGCTTGTTTGTTTATTATAAAATTAATTGTACTGTCATGCATATGACCAATTGTTATGTACATTGCTATGTTTTTGCTGAAATCTTGAATTTTGTTTTTAAAAAATGAGGAAAGGAAAAGATGCAGCTGCCAAACTGGGACTTGAACCCAGGACCTTTCCAATACTAGTGGGATGCTTTACTGACTTGAGCTACCCAGCCACCTATTGAGCCTAGCCTGCCACATTCCTCCTCCATTTTTCAACTACCTTTGAGCAAAATCACAAGGTTATATTGGACCAACCTGTTGATCAGCCACTTCCCAGGGGCCAAACAGGGACTTGAAACTGGGACCTTCCAAATACTAGTGGAATGCTCTACTGACTGAGCTGCCCAGCCCCTCACAAAATTATAGTTTATCTATAAGATGTGTAACTTGATGACTATATTGACTATTGATTGTCAGGGTTGCTCTTTATTATACTAGGAAAGAAATGAATTTCATGCCCCTGTTAAATATACATGTATATCAAGAAATGAATTTCATGCCCCTGTTAAATATACCTGTATATCATCTATATTGAGTACATATATATTTATTGGGAGTATTTAGGGGGAAATCGTACTGATATTCCGTTAGTAAACTATGTTTTTAACATCAGATGTGAAAACTGATTGCTGATATTATGCATAGGCCTTTTAATCTCATCATGTGACAGTCACAGTATGTATTTGTTTAAAGAGTTCTCTGAAGAAAAATTTGTCAAATGATCAGAAAGTTATCATAAATAGGTTGTAAACCATCAAAGACCAAGTAAATCACATAGACCAGAGATTACTGAGAGTTATCAAATGATCTTTGGTAATTTTAATCTATGACCAACTGTTTGTTTGATGTCATGATGTATTTGAAATTTTATTTTTCTGAACATTCAATAAGTAATGTTACTGAAATTCAATTTTTAAAAAAGGTGTTCGAATTAAATTAAAATTGTGTATGATCTTTAAAGTGTGAATAAAGAATGTGGTTGCTGGTACTGAATACCCGAGTGTTTGTTCAGTATTATAGCTGCAAGCTTATTCTCTTTGTATGATAACACCAAAAATACCTAGTTATCATCAATTATCATGGTTGTTATAGAAACAAAGTTTAAATAACTCAGGTCATTTTGTGTATGGCAATACCTGGATACTAATCTTGCAGCTAAGATATTGAATGGAAGCCTGGTAAAATTGGATGTTATTGAGATAACTGAACTAGACCTGGTCAGATTGTCCTTGATAAAATTGAATTTTTATGATGATGAACTCCCTGCTGCATTGGTTTCAATACAAGAGTTTAAGTACAAGATGGCCAAGTAAAGCTTATTATCCTGGTGACAAGCACATTAAAGTATCAAGTATTTGTCGTGTGATGTCTTGTCCAGTCACAGATCATCAAATCATAAGACCAGGTATTACTGGATGTTGTTTTTGTGTGAAGCATGAGATGTTTTTTCATTACTGTCATGTCTTTGACTACCATCAGATCACTGTTGTTGATTTTTACTGTTGTCTGTCTATCATATTAGTATCTTTATTACACACATTTTCAATCATTTTGTGGCATGTTTAATTGTGAAAAATGATAAATTTCAATAATTGTCTGTTGTATGTGACATATGTATCTATGTATACACAGTGCTTCATCTATTTCTCTTCTGCATGTTTTTTCTCCAGGCATGTTTATAAAGAGTTGTTTCCCTTTAACTAGATAACATCTTTAGCCTTTGACCTTTTGCACTCCTTTCAGTCTGTCCAATCCCTGTAGGTATAGTTTTTTCATAAATTTGACCATGCCAATACTTTAAAAAGCTCAGTTTTTCTTTTTGCAGCTACTTTTAGTGTTAGCTAGTCATTCCTTTTTAGCATGCTTAATAAAGCAAATGCTAAAATGCAAGTATGTAGCTTGTAATTTCTTGTTTTCTTTTGTACATAACTGAGTCAGAAGTTACTTTTTGCATGGCCAGACCAGGCTTTATTCACTATTTTTAAAAAATAAATAATTTTGAGAACCGTCCCTCAGAATATTTAACAATTAAGATGTTAGATTTATTAAAACAAAAAATTCATTATTTACCGTATCTTCCAATTATGTGTCCTAGATCTATAGTAAGCATACAAAATAGTTAATCATAGTGAACCTGTGATGCTCAACATTCTGGTTTTTATCTCCTGGTCCAATTATGATATATACATTAACAAATGATTAAAGCTAGTAAAAGAGCTGCATCATTGGTAATGTGTTAATGACTTCATTAGTATGGCATTATATACTTTTCATGAAAAACCATTACTGGTACAATCTAATGCATTTCCTATAAATACTGATATATATTAATCCAGAAAAACATAAATGAATTATCTGATTTGGACATATATTTTAATTCTATATGAAAAAACTGATCACGTTTTAAGCTAGTTGATATAATAATAATAATAGAACAGTACGAAAATATTGTTCTGCAATATTCTAGTTTCCATTCAACTTAAAAAATAAAAAAAATCATGTAAAATTGGCTTTTGATAGATTTCATATTTGTAAGCAATGACCTTTCCATTTATATAAGTGTTTTGTATAAGTAAATTAACTATATTTCTATTCAGACAGATAGATTTTAACATAATTTATAGGATCACATTAGGTTTTATAGTCAGGCACATCTCTATGATGTAAATGACAGACTTCTGTCTAACATAATTCTTTAGTTTCTTGCCTATGTTTTTGTTTGGTTTCATGCATTTTATTTTGGTTTATGTATATTGTTTGCAACTGTTGCATGTGCTTGTGATTTTTGTTGCAGTCATCAACCATTGATAATCAACCCTCGGAAGTAAATGATGTGACAGTTCCCCCTACTTCTTCCTCCTCTTCAACATTGGACTTTTTAGGTCCAGAAATGGCAGATCTTCAACAGCTTCTATCATCAATCATGTCAGGTAACTAAAGATCAAAATCATTTTACACATATAATTTGGTTGTGGATAGTGTTTACTCATAATGCCACATTTTAAGAGTGTTTTCTCCAGCACAAGAATTTAGACTTTGTTTTCAGACATTTTAACCAATGGTAATTTTGTGTTTTCTTATTGCCTTGAAAAATTTACTCTTTTTTTTACAGTATCATTAAATCATAATACAATTACATGTATACCTTAATTATAACTACAAAAATATACAAAACATATGATCAGAGATGAAAAGTTTTAAAATCCTGCTCTATTTTCCATGATATAGTAAGACTGTCAAATTGTTTCAAATGCCAGAAGAGAACAGCAGTTCTAAATATAAGTACATTGTACATGAATTTCTCTCTCCTTTGATTGTTCACAAGTTTATTTTTGGTTTTGGTTTTCATTATAAGATGTGCTTATTAGGTATAACTTTGATCAAAATATTTCTTGTAAATTATTGTCATAAGTTTGATAATTTGACTTTATTTATTTATTATATTTTATTTTTTATTATTATTATTATTATTATTATTATTATATATATATATTTTTTTTCTTTTTGTAACTTTTTTGGATTGCACCTAAAGCTGATGTCTCAATTTTTTGACATGGTAATTATCTGAATATGAAACTGGAGAAAACACTTGTTTTATTCACTAGAAAATGTTTCTTACACGTAACACATCAAGTATTTCTCATATCTGTGTGTGTTTTTGTCTCTTCAACTTTATATCTTTATGTATATACAATTTTAAATGTTTTTAAAGTGGTATGAAGGAGCTAGTATTTGTGCTTAATGAGGAACATTTGGTACCATTTTGTAAAGGGGGAACTTCTGTTAAATGGTCATCTGCTATAGTGCTAATTGTTTCCATGACAATTACACAATTATATACTTACATATATCATTTACATTAAAATATCTCATGTAAGTGCATTTTCCATGAATTTTGACCAAAATACAACATAATAGATCTGCAAGAGAAACATTCAATGTACGAAATAGTGCCAACTGTTCTCCATTACATAGTGTATAATGGTAGGACATGGATTTTGACAGTTAGTAACGGTATACATGTGGATGTAGAATTATAATGGGTTTACTATAGTTTTAACCTTTCTTTAGACTTATTCATTTACATGTATTTATCAAAAGATTTTTGAGGATATATTTATCTGTTGATTTGACATGTAATTCCTCTCTATTGACTCTACAAATACCAGTAACTGTAACAGTTTATGAATCTCTCTAGATGTTTTTGGCATTACTTTTGTATCATATCCATTTTTACAATGTTTTCATGACTGCTTAAAATTTTGCACCTTTTTTTAAAAGATAATATTTTTTTTCACTTGCAATTGATTACATCTTTTTTTGTTCTCCACAACATACATCTTCACATTCTATGCCAATGTGACCACTGCGGTAGCTCAGTTGGTAGAGTGCTCGCTCCGTAAGTGGGAGGTCATGGGTTTGAACCCTGGCGGGGTCTGACCCAAGACTTGAAAGTGGGTAGTGACTGTTCTTTCTTAATGCAATCAGCGCAATGCACAGGCAAAATTTCTGCACTTTAGCCTATAGCTGGCAAGGGTTCAATATTAGTGAAATATTCTTGACTGGGACAGTAAACACCATTACTCAACTCAACTCCATGCCAATGTATTGTAATGATGTTACTAGGTTTGTGCAAATGAAAGCCAGTCACTGTACTTCTAAAGGATGGTTCTTTGTTTACCACATCATTTTTACTTTTTCAGAAATTGCTAAAACTATAAATTGGTGTAATTTTATCACAATATTTTTTCTTGTTCTGAACTTGGACTTTTCTACCAGTATATTTAAAGATTCTTTAAATTGACAAATTGAAAGATTTTAAAAAATTCAGTATTAGAAATAGAATATGAAAATAATTAAGTTTTTTTTTAATATGATAAAATATTGCTTGTACATGTAGCCCTTTAAATGTCTCTGTAGTATTCTAGTTTTCTGTACTAGATGTACAGTATATATCAAAGCTTTATATACATTTTACTATAGACATTAACACCTTTGACAGACTACTTCCATCTTTAATCCTCTTTGTAGCATTAATCATTATAAAATCATGCTAGCAAGGATGAAGTTGGTTTAGAGATTAAAAACCAATAATATACTACCATAGTTACATTATCAGTGTTAATGTTCATTCCCTATTTCTTGGATAGCATAGCAAGTCTGAAAGATGGTCAACATTAAGAGATATTTTGGGTATTAAGCTAATTATTTTGTACAAACAAGGAGAATAAAATCAGAATTTTCTTGTTTCGTACCATCAAATTTATCCCCATTCCATCCCTTTTTAAGCCAATAAATAGAAGCTTTTTCATTTCCCATTAAATTAATAATATGTGGGTTCATGGCTTTTAATCTTTTAAAGACTCTAGTGCAAACTGTATTCAGAATATATATGTATTTGGTATATTGGCTTTGCATATGGCTGTTGCATGCTTGTAGATTTATGTTTTGTACTGTGAGATTTTTCATGTCTTTTAATTATATTATATTCATATATTCTTTATATTAGCATTATATAAGCCTCTCTGGTTATATATACATATATATATGATAATAAAAATACTATGAAAAGGAATAAAATGATATCATGGGAATTGGAGAATTTTAAAAATTTATGTTGAAATCATGTTTGAGGGGAGAAAGTGCTTCTTTCCATGTGAAAGATTTTATTACATGAGCAGTTGCAAAAGAGTATTTTTGGAATTAAAAAATCAAGTAAAATAATCACATTTAAAAATATATGCTTTTTGCCCACTTTTTCATTTAATATGTTAGAAGATTTACTGTAAAGTTTTCAAATTTTGTTTGAAATAAAAAGCCATTATTTTACTTTTTAATACATATGTATATAAATGCTTCGACATATAACTAGTATTGTATATTACGGTATATAACTTTTGTTTATGTATATCTCATATATATGGCATCTTGTGCATTAGAAGCATATTACCAAATTTTCAGGTAACTATGGTAACCATTAAAGAGATTTTTTTGCTGTTTTGTTTATGGTCTTCTTAAGGATTCTTATTTTATAAAGGTAAAATGATTATTAGATATTTTATAAAGGTAAAATGATTATTAGATATTTTATAAAGGTGAAATGATTATTAGATATTTCTTGAAAAAAAAATACTTCAAAACTATAGGATTACCTTTTATATGAGAGTTAATTTATATGCTTTTAAAGTTAAACTATTTTAGATTAGATTAATCATTATAAAATCTTTGAAAAAAAATAAAGATTTCCCTATTAGATCTAAAGTATCCATATTTTTCAAAGAAATATGGCGTATCATAAAACATGACATACAGAAAAAAACTTGTTAATCATACAAGCCTAGTTACCAGTAATCAAAATTTAAATTGATTTTCTGAAATACTTAGTTTATGATAAATTTAATGTTTATAGATTTTAAAGGTTTCCTAAACAGTTGACATTTTTATATCTTTCACTTTTCTATTCTGTATAGCCAGTAAAGATATCTTCTTGGCTAACCAAATAACTTATTTTAACTATTAAATTTTAAGGAAATGATGAAAAAAATTTATATTCTATGTAAATGATAGATTTATTTGATAAACAAATGTGTGGTTCAGAGGGTTTGATTGTATACAGATAACCTTTGAAGAAAGGAATAACTAAATCTTTGCATCAATAAATTAATTTTATACCATTAGCAAATCAGTTTGCATTGCTATGTCACAAATATGAAATACATGTTTAGTCAGACCATAGTGCCATATCATGCAAGTTCATGTTTTACAGTATACCGAGGAAAAAATCCTCAGCAGGAAGTGAGTGATTGAACTCAACAGATTTATTACATATCAGAGTTGTAGGCGTGGTGCAGATTATTTATTATTAAAAGCTGATAAACATGTCAATATCTGTTGATATTAAATATTTTCTGTTGATAAAAAAAACACATCCACAAAAATATCACAATTTCATTCACCTTATGACCTTTCCAATTTTGCAAAACCTCTTTGACTGTTTAAACTTATTTTTTAAAAAGTGAATTTTAGAAAGAACCCAACATCTAGGTCAAATAAATCATAAGAATAAATAATGCCTTGTTTCTATAAAATTTGTATTTCAACTTTTTTTAAAATTATTATTAATATTTTTCCAAATTGAAATCTTGCCTTCTTTTTTTCTTAACCATATTTTATGTGCCTTTTAAACTAGGAAGGGGTTTTTTTTTTAACATATTTTAATGTCTCCTTCAGGATTCTCTTTGAATGGCTTTAGATCAACACAGATTTTTCATTTTAATAACAGTAAAACTTGTTGTGTAAAAATACTGTATATTTCAGACTTGTTTTCTTTCAGATTCGAGTTCAGTTCCTGTAACCCTCCCTTCATCATCATCCTCTTCAGATCATCAGAGTTTATCTTCGCTTGCATCCATACACAAGCTTGCTTCTACTGGCGATGTTGATGCTTTAACAAAGCTTATCCTAGATAGAGAAGCTGATGTAAATTTGCCAATGAAAGATGGAACAACGCCTTTAATTTGTGCCGCTGAACATGGACACAAAGGTTTGTACTCATAGGGACTTAATAAATGACCATAAATACTTCAACCTTATAAAATATCTTAATGAAAATATTTAACTTCTTTAGAAAATTAGAATGCTGTAGGAAATTTTAATGTATCAAAGAAAAAAGAAAATTATTAGGAATAATTCAACATTTTTTACTCAGTTGAGGAAAATGAAAGGGTTTATCAATCTAGAAGTGAGTACAGTATTTCCCGGATTATAACTTGTCATTGGGCATAACCCACACCCCTTCTCATCCTTGAAATCTCTGTAGTATTTATCATATTCTGCCTTCAGGTTTCATGTAACTTATTACTAACACTTTATTTTCACTAAAACCTTTTTTAGAGTGACTAGAGGTAATATTGGATCATAGTAATTTTTCTGTAACTTTTTTTTTCAGAATGTCTGAAGGTACTTTTGGATCATGGTGCATATGTGTCAGCTTTAAGAGATAACAGATACAGTTCACTTCATGCAGCAGCTGTCGGTGGGCATGTAGAGTAAGTATTCTATGGAAGAAACGGTGGTAGAAATTTCTATCTTCACCTACTCCTGCTGTTTATCTTCACCTCCTCGTGCCGGATTTACTTTGTTGTAAAATGAGCAATTTAAAAGTCATGTTGTTTTGTGAAAAAAGTTCAATCACAATTTATTTCAATAATATTATTTAAATGTTTTTCTGTTATGATTTTTCCTGTTTTCATGTTGCAGCCAAGCTAATTTTAATGTTATTTATGCACTACATACTACTTGCGGAATAAGATGTACTTTTAAGTATAGCTATATCTTATATAGGTCAAGCTGCGGAGTAATACATTTTTTAAAAATACTCCTCGACAGCTGATCATTTACATGTAGATTTCATAATTGTTTTGTTTTTTTTTTTCCTTTTTTAAAGTGATTATGTAAGAATTCCCGTTTTTCAGCATACCATAGGTATGCTAGGATTCGAAGCTGGTCTTTTTAATGGTGGTATTTTTTTTCTGATTTAGACGGTCATTTAAAAGATAGAAATTTCTGTTAGCCATTCGTGTTTTGGGTTAAATTTGCCCAAAATTGATAATGGGATAGGAGAAAAAGAATCAATCATATGTGTCAGTGGTAGATAGAGGTATCCGACCCTTGTGGGCAGATTTTTTGTGTCTGGAACTTGGCACAGCCTCGTTCCAGACACAAAATCTGCCCACTCGGGTGGGATACCTCTATCTACCACTGAGGCATATGATAGATTCTATTATTATATCTGGCTGTATCTTACTAATCTTGATTAGCAACACACCAATATTCAGAAAGTTTTATTTTTGTCAAGCTATAGCAAACAAAAGGAGAAATCGTCTATTGATCAGGAGTCACATTGACTTCAAATTTTTTTTCTCCAAAATTTTCGCCAGAATTTTTTTTTTTTTTCGCCAAATACAATTTGTATGGGCCAAAGGTATTTTTGGGTCTAATTGTAATTTCTGGTGAAAATTTAAGAGAAATAAATTGGCTTATAAAATGCATGTCTGATGACATGAAGAACAACACCAGTTTTCTTGTTTTATTTCTTTTATTCATAAAATAAAGCACTAATACATAAGTAAACTGTAAACAAAACAAAAGCACAAATTTATTAAATTCCAATAGAATTACTACGTTTTTCCGGTTATTTCTACTAAAAATTCAAGAGTTCAAACTGTTACCGCCGATAATTGATAATCTCAAACTAATTTAGCAATTACCTGTGATTATCCGTAAACGCGGCTTGGTTATCACTCGTTTACATCGATAATTAATCTCGTTAAATGATTAATCCACCTGTAATTAACACCTTAACACGTGAAATTTTGTTTAATCAACATCATGTACATGGCTTTGGTGACCCAATTTAACACTCATTCGGAACTCTCTAGATCTATGGTTTGATAAACACATAGACAGAGACGGAAACCTGTTGCTTTAACGACTCTCTGCTCATGTCCGTGAAGCGTAGTGAACCTGGTAATGTAAACTTTTTTTTTTGCCATGACTTTCGCCGATGTTTATTTTCTATCGCCAAATTTAATTTTTTTTCTCATTTTGCGTGTTACTCATGTTACTTACTGTCCTTATCAGTATCAACACGTAAGTTTACATTGAAATTTCTGATTTTTATTACTGATCATTGGTGTCATAACAACCAGAGGTGTAATTAAGAATAATTTTGTTTTTTCTATCTGAATTTTGGGGTACTTTAGATAATTTTTCTCAGCAACAAGGGTTCTGTGAATATGCAGAACACACATGTATAAGCTATATCTGTATATTTGACTCATTCAGAATTTGGTTAGCTACTTTGAGGAAAACTTGGTTTTTCTGTAATCATTTAGCTAAATATATATTAACAACTGCTTAGCTCAGTTTTAAGTGGTTTTGGTTTATGTGCTCTAAATTGTTTCCAGTATCAGAGCTATTTAACCTTGCTCTCTCAATGATGCTCTTGTTTGACCTTGTAGATGTGTTAAAATGTTATTGACAGCTGGAGCTAATCCTAACCAAGGTGATCAACACAACTGGACTTCACTTCATCTATCTGCTACATATGGACATACAGAATGCTGCAAAGTTATGATAGATAATGGTGCTAGAATTAATGTGTTTTCAAATGTAAGTTCGTTGAAAGTTGAAATCTATACTAATCATAGCCTGCAAGATCATCAGTTCATCCAGTCCTTATCAAGGACCCTTGGATGTAATCTAGACTTTTCATTGCAAGGTTAACACACACATGCAATATTCCTCTTTGTCAGCAGGCTGGAGTAAAATTAAATATTTTTCTAGTAGCATGAAATGCAGTCTATCTAGGGGTTATATCCATAATACATAAATCATTGAGTCCACTGTTAAAATGACTTGGTTACTTATCTCATGTCAAATATAACCTAAAGTCTTCTATATGACCATAAATTTTGTATAACGTAGTTTTTCTACTCAAAGTCATTCATATATGTAAATTATGAAAATAATGGTTATTTAACCTTAAATATATAGTATTTAACAATCATTTTAATTAATGTCAGTTTTTACAATCCATATTGGTTTAGAGTTTTTTATTGTCTTTTATCTTTTCTCTTTTTTAAAAATGATGCTTATTTAAGAAAAAAAAATCAAACCCTGACTTACAAAACCCCTGTCAAAGACAGTTATAAATACATCTGTTTTACAACATATAAAATCATTATATTTCTGTTTTTTTTTTTCCAGATATTATGGACTCCACTACACTGTGCAGTCCACACTGGTCAAGTTAAATGTTTAGAATTTTTACTGACATATCAACCCCCTGTCAAAGACAACAGTATACTGAGTCCTTACAACGTAAAATCATTAGTGGATGTAGCTGACAAAGATGGCTGGACTATTACACATTTAGCTGTAATGAAAGATACAACTGTAAGACATTTAATATTGTATAGATCTTAGCATATTAATGTCACCATAGAGGCATTATATCGAGGTCTGTCTGTATAGATTTTGTATTAGGTTGTGTCAGTTTTAAACTGAACTGGGATGACCTAGTGAAACAGGACCGTAAGTCCCTAAAAATGGGTGGTACTTACTTACCCACTGGATCGTCGATCATGGAGGGGGAGACTTTAATATCCACTTGACAGCCAGTGGAAATTAGTTTTTCTACCACAAATTCAGTTTACATTTTACAATACAAAACATTGATCTGTTGCTCTCATTTATCCTTCAGACTGAGAGACATAACAAATAAACTGATGATGTGAGAATTGTAAATTTGAGTGCTTAATTTAATTCATTTGTCTTCATGTCAAAGAATACATGTTTTGTATTTGGTTTGTTTCTGATTAATTTACCCTACAAAAGCAAACAATATCTGTGTATTTTTGCTGTTTCAGGAATGCTTAGAAGTAATATTAAACAATTGTCAAGTAGATATTAACAAAGAAGACAGATGGGGAAGAACAGTATTTGATGTAGCCACACCTACCTGCTATCAAGTGCTGCACCAATCGGGTAATTAAATCTATTTTTCAGTATGTTTCTATTGATGCTGCTTTTATATATTTATTTATTTATAGTTATATATATATATATATATATATATATATATATATATATATATATATATATCCTTTAGACTCACAATGGCTTCATTTTGCTGGTCAGATAAGCATAAAATAAATCATGTTTTTTTTATACATAAAATAGAAAAAAGTTATTAATCTCTTGTTAAAGGTTTATGATACAATTTTTGAAAAAAAGATTTTATGTTAGAACAACATTATACATTAAGTATTCAAGTTTCTGATTTTTTAAGAAATTTTATATCAATTTATCAGGATTTACATTACATATCATTCTACAGTATTTCTCAGCATAATGAAAGAGCAATCAAAACAGTGTTGATATTTTTGTCATATTTTTCTATCAATCTATCAACAATAATATTTATATTATATATGGATAAATTTTGTTTCTGATTTACAGTCAATAACAAGGAAATCCAGATCCTTGTTACATTGGATCTTCACTGCCATAACCAATATAAAGTGACCAAGGGTCAGTCTTCATCCAGTCAGAGTTTTATCATAGGATCTGTACCTATAGCTCCTAATTTAGGATGGTCAGATCTTGAAGTTAAGCTACAACAAACATTTTCAACATATCTCTCTTAATTTGGATACTGGTTTGAAAACTAAAAAGACTAGTCGACTTGATCCAGAAACACTGAGTGATAGTTTACTTTATACATTAGGACTTGGACCTGCTTGTATATGTGAATATGCCTTAGGTTAGTATATTTTTTTTAAGGATCTTTAATTGGTGTCTAATAGACAAATGTTGAAATTTTTAGATTTGATTTACTGGATTAAATGTGTATACAAGCTACACTGTTCTCCTAACACATTTATTTATATTTATCAGTGTGGAAACTTGATTGTCTTAAAACTGTTGTATCCATGGAATAGGTTGACATAAATTAAAGTTGTTTGTAATACTTTTTTCTTTAATGTAAGAATTTTTTGTTAAATTAGCACTTGCTTACTCATTTACAAAAAACAAATGATTGGGCTAAAAAATTAATTAAAATATATATTTCTTAACTGATGTTTTGGTAAGATAGCTATTAGAACAGGCTATTATTCAGTAGATATGTTGTAATATGTTATTCCTCCAACACAGTTCTTTTATACAAAATTTTGTTAATTTTGTAGGTAGCTATAAGTGGAAACCTGGTATGACAACAGAAAACTTGCCTCATCAAATAGTGTGCAATAATCATATTAAATCTGTCAGTGTCATTGTAGAAGGTAAATTTATCCTTACTAAAACATTAGCCTCTTAACTCAGGTTTAAATTTGGTCAGTTTGTGAAGGAAGTTTTATTATGGGGTTTAATTCTGTTCAATCATGTTTGAAAATAAAATTTCAAGAATCACATGGAAGGTAATTGATTTAAAGAACAGTTTTTCTTCTAGCTAAGAGTGTCATTCATTTCCTTAGGTTTGTAATTTTTAGTTTGAGGATCCAAAAGTATAGCAAAATAATAGAAAATTATATCATACAGTTTAAAATGTTTTCCTCTACAGCTGGTTACCTTGATACTTGTATATCTGAACTGGCTCTTTGAGTAATTATTGATCAACTGCTAATAAAAGTTGGATAAGTATAACAACTATATCTGTAGGTTATGATGTTTCCATGTTATCTCAACATAGTTTTATTGAACCTTCCTATAAAGTTATAACTTTAAAATAAAATGTTATGATATTGTATTGTTATTACAGCAGTGTAAACTTCACAACAGCTAATTTCATATTTTACTATTTATGTATTTGATAGAATCTTTAGAGTCAGTAGCACTAGATGTTTTGTTTCCTGTTTCTGTATTACAGAATTATGTTAGACTGGTAAGTAATATGTTGTAGATCAAGACATTTTTATGTGAGATCATGAGAATTGATATACATACACATTCATTTCATCCAGGGATTTCTTTCAGGATGAGGTTTTCAATATTATGCATATTTTTTGTTTTACTTCTTAATGATTTACCATTGGCATCATTAGAAATATAATCTATTGTTTGCTTGTTAATATGAATTTATTCTTACTATTTGAGAAATAAATACCAGTAATCATAAATAAAAATACAATTGTATATTGCAAACTTTGTTGTTTCACTTATGAACAATCACTTGCTAATTAATCTTGAAAAGAATGATATTAATTTTATATCTTAATTGAGAAGTTAGATTTTTTCAAACTGCTCAGACCTTATCACTTGTACTTTTTAAATACCTATATTTTTCATCATTTTTTTATTGTTTGTATTTTCTTACCTATATTTTCATCACCTGTATTTTCAATTACTTATTTATATTTTAAGTCAAGTATATGTATGCATGTTGATGACATTGTAAAAGGTATATTTTTTTGACAATTTCAGTTGGAAGCACTATAAAAGTGTTGTATTTTATGGACCAGACTCTTCAGGGAAATCTTACTTAGCAGAAAGATTAGCTAATTTTGTTGCTGTAAGTCTATATAAAAAATTCTTGAAGATGTTTAGAAAAGATAGAAATTTCACTTTGTTAATTTACTTAGCAATTTAGTTAGTAGTATGACTTCATTATGTATGATAAAATGTTAATAAGACATCTACAATGAATCTTGATAGTATAGAAAGCTATGCTAATGTTGTGACATGCAATAACTTATTTTGTGTTATTTCATCTTTGAGTTCATTAAATGGGGTTTAATTTACAGTTTGATTATTTTATTTAACTTGACGCACCACCAACTGTACATTAAGTCGAAAAATATTTATATTTACGAAACTCTTATGTCAATTAAAAGTGAGGTTCTTTTTCAGCCATGCGTACTGTGACATTGTTGTAAGATACTATCCTAAGAGCACTGACTTTAATTTTTAAATTCCAAGTGTTTGTCTAACCTCATATTCATATATTAAGTACTGTATTAAATAGTGCTTTATATTAGATTCAGTATGACTGCATCAAGATTAGGATATTTTAATTTACTTACAGAAAAAGGAGACAGCTAATGGTAAAACAGCCACAATACACACAGTTAATTTAAAAAAAGATTTTTCCAATCAAGATCTCATAAAATTGTTAAAAGAAACAGGTAAAGTTAAATCTATTTTTCTGTAAAGGAGCTTTATACTTCGTTGAATAGTATATATACATAATACTTTTACACAGTACATGTAGTTACATACACATTCTGTATAAGATAAACTGGATAAGTAATAATTTAGCTTTGGTTAACTAGTATACCAAATGCTTCTTGGCTGCTGTTGTAAAAATGAATGGACATCACCATGAATGATATTTATAACCTGATTGCCTGATTAGTAAGTTGGCTTTGTTTGTTGTGCTTTCATATAAATTCATACTTTAAACACATTTGTATATTACACAGCAAGATATATCTTCATATTTGTTTGTCTTCAAATTGGAAATCAGTTGAAATGGACCTACATAATTTGTACTTAAAGATTTTGTTAAACAATTAAGTCACAAGTGTTAAATCTAGGGAAAAATAATTTACAGCTGGAATTTGTTTTTGGAGTTAAATAGTTGTCTGTAGAACTAAGAAATAAGTCTGATAAAGGCGAGTTGTCTTGATTTTTTGTATCATCATCATTATCCTCTTCAGATTATCCAGGCCATGATATTTGATTATTCCTTTTTCAAGGGTGAAGCCTGGCTGTCCAGTTGAGAACAAAGTCTCCCCTTCTTTATCTTACCTATATTGAAATGACATATTCTGTCCAATTTCTATTGTCAATTAATGATGAGTGTTTTTCACTTAAATATTTATGATTATACATGTACATTGTTATTATTTATTAAATTATTACCATACCTTACAATAAAATTAGGGATTACAGTATCCATAAATGTGACTATTTCATTTATGATTACAGGTTGTATGGTTAAAGAAGGTACTGAAGATGCTGATGCAAAAGCACCAATACTTATTCTAGATGATCTAGAAAAAGTTGATGTTGCTTCCATCTTTGGAAAACTACTAAATGCTGTTGAACATCGTGGACAGTACCATACATTTATTGTTCAAGGTAAAATATATATCATAATTATGTACAAGTGATGTACTTATAATAACTAATTATAAATAATGTAATCACTATCTTAGCTTACCATTCTCTAGAGCTATAATTATTGACGTGGCAAAATAAACTTGAAATCTATTATCATCCAACTGTGATATATGGCTCAATATTGTGTTATGAGTTATATGAAGATTAAGGCTGCAATATCATTGCAACTTTTGTGGAAGAGAAATCTATAAAAAAATCTTAAAATCTTAAAAGTATATTAAGATCAAATTTATGGTAAAGTAAAGATTTACAACAGGAGACATCCAAGTGCTATGAAAATATATCAGAAATTTCAGATTGTATATTTACATGCATTAGGATGAATAATTTGATTTGGCAACTAATTATGCCAAGAACTCCCAAATTCTGTGTGATTTATTCTTCTCATTCTTCAATTAAGGGTTGACATCTTGGCATTTGTTCTATATTTTTTTAACCATTTTCAATTCAAACTGATTTTTGTTTGGAGACATTGTTATGGAAACAAAACATGAAGTACACAGCTTATGTTACAAGAAGCCCCTGAATTGTATGACTGTGCATGTGTATGTTTTCTTACAGTTTTACATGTATGTTTATCTTATAAAAGAAAAGGAAAATTGTCATATTATATTTCCAGATAAAGAAGGAAACTCAGGAAGTGGGAATTATTTTTTCGTGGATAGTTTATATATTATTGCAACTATGAACAAATCAAGGTAAGCTGAAATATAGAGATCATAAATTAAATAGATAAAGTGGTTACCTTTAGGGAGTAGGGACAGTCTGTCACTTAACTGGCCCTTATGGATACAAATTTTCTTTTTTATTTTTCTACCATTTTAATGGTGTCATCTCTAACTGTTTTACACTTGAAATACCATTGACTATATACATTTTTCTTTCTCAGCATGAAATATTAATAAAATAATTAGGTTGATTTAATTACAAAGCTGAGTGGCAACCTGAAACATGATCTGTTATTTCTTATTCTGTAAATTTTAATTCATTGATCAAATTTTAATTCATTGACTCATTAATATGGTTAGGGGCTGTTATCTACACTGATCATGTTAATGTTTAGTTTTACTTTACTGTTTTCAGATCAACAGGCCTGGATCTTACCATACAACAGAGATTCCGATGGGTTCATTTCAGGATAGATATTGAGCCAATACGCAATCTTTTAGCCAGACATCTTCTACGCAAGTTTATAAACATGTACAGAGGACAGTTACCTACTTCTGACAGTCTTGTTTTCCGTGCTGTAGAGTGGATAATCTGTGTTTGGCAGAGATTGAATGATGGAGTGGGAAAGTTAGGATTACCTGATGTTGTTTTTGGTCCTTATCAGTTTATTTCTTGTCCAGTAGAAACTAAGGATGCATCAGCAATTTATAGGTAATAATACATTTATAGATTAATTCAGGATTGTATACATGTAATTTCTTCACAGGAATTAGGGACAGCAGTTTTTGGAAAGATTAGAACAATCGTTCCTAAGGCATCGCACGGGGTAACCTGGATGTTGCAGCTTCTTCACTAGGTTCTGTTTGTTTTAATTTCTTACTATGCGGAAAAATGTAGTTCCGACATTGCAAGGAAGTAGCGTTTGTCGTGCTATCTATGTTTTAACGTTTGTTTCAAACTCTTATCACTTCTCAAATATGTAATCTACGTACGTATTTGAAATGCGGAATGTGATATAGGTTTTGATAAACGACGCGGTAGAATACAATTGAAACACAGGGGCATTTTACCGAGACATTATCAACAGCGATATCCACGGATATATCAATGATAAAGTAAAATTTTAAATAAAATACAAGTAAAATTACCTTTTGTGTTGTTTATTTCATTAACTTTTTTTTAAGTGTTTGATGATCAATAATCATGATTCACTAAGTAATACACATCAAGGTCGCCATTTTGTTTACAAGTAAACAACGTAACCTTTTCATTAACTTCCAACGTTAGAGGTGCACCAACATGCCGCTTTCTACTAGTAATTGTCTGCAGTCAAATTATTATAATACATCGTTTGTTGCATTATTTGTGGATCAAGTTCAGAGAATTTCATTTGGTAAATAAGGAAATTGAATGAGTGAGAAATTATATCTATCCCTAGTTATTGTGAGCTGGATTTCTCTGAAACCTTGTGTAACGAACTGATCTGACTTTGTCAGACCTAACAGACCTGTCTCCAACAGCTGTTTTCATATCAACTTAGAGTAAAAATTAGGTTGGAGGTTGTTCACACCTTGTATCCATTTATGCAAAGCTACTTGTGTCAGGATTTGCAATTTTTATCGTAGAAGCGAAGCCTTCAACATTTGTATGATACTAGATTACAGGCACACAGTGTTACAATTCACTATGGACCGCACTTTGGATGCGTTAGAAGAAACACATCCCTTGTTGGTACAGCGGGTCAGAACTAATTAAAAACATCTGAATCCCATCATTTCATTGCATGTTAATAAAACATTTTAGCATCTACCACTATCAACCAGATGATGTATGTAATTTCGACAATCAGGCCAAGACACTTTTAAGATTACATCATATGACAACTATCTTTTTGTACTGCCATTATCTTCCTGTTCCAATGCCTTATGTTTTTTCTGTTTATACAATTTGCATAAGAGAAAATAACACATTATTGTTTATCCAATCTTTCCATCAGTGCTGTCAGCACTTTGATTACATTTAAATTGCATGGCTTAATCTATAATGACCAATAGTGTGTGCGTTCAGAGTAATTACATTGGTACCATAGAATTACCATTGGTAATGAAATTTACCAATGGTATGCCAATGATGCCAATAAAACATACCATCGGTAACTTTTTTTTCAGACAGTCTAGGGCTCTGCAAGCGATGGCAAGTTATGTAGTGACATCATTTCAAAAATGGCGACTTCAACTAAAACTGACTTGGTAACGTCGGCTTTTCCAATAAAGTTAGAGATAGCTTGAAAAGTTTGTCTTGATAAATGGAAATGTGTTTGAAATTTATCAGGTGAATATTTAGGAATAGTAACAGCATAATAATGCAGTTACTCTAGCAACACCAGCAGAATTTCGGCGTTTGTTATGCAGCATATTAACATCAACAGAATTTACTTAATTCATAAAATTATGTAAATGTAACATATGCCTGCTTCTATTGATTTAAGACAAATCCTGTAGTTATGTGTCTGCCATTTTTCTGTGCGTAAGTGAAACGATTGGTATACCGTTGGTAAGAATGGTACCTATGGTTTACCATGGTACCATTGTCAAGTAAACTTCTATTGGCATGCCAACGTACCATTCAGAGAACAAAGTTGTCCGATGGTTCCGTTGGTTATAAACATTTACAATGGTAAATTGTGATTGTTACCAATATATTTTCATTTGCCTTGTGAAATTCCCATAGCTGCAAGCTTGAGAGCTGTTGTAATTATTACTGACAATGAATGCCGAAAAATTTTGTCACTCCGTGTATGAATACATATAAAATGCAATACACAATCCGGAACTACATTATCGTAGGTAAACAAACATGACTGTCACATCACATTTGTTTACATGCGAGACGAGACTGAAAAACACATTAACGAGATATTACAAAGTAAAATCAAAGAAATTAATAAAATAATATTTTAATAACATATATAGGCACCTGGCTGATATTCATCGTAATATTGACATTGTGAGAGACAGAGTGGTGTTTTTGATGGCCTGTTGAAAGAACAGACAACAACAGATCAGTCAAAACCATCAAACCACAAAAAATTTTTGAACAATCGGATCTTTAAAAAATTCTTCCTACCTTGACAAAGCTGCTATATACCCTATTATTTTGAGACAATGTGTAATGGTACAACTTGTCAATCAATTTGTGTCTCGTGGGATGTAAATTTCAAGTGATGTAAATTTCAATCGGAATTAGATTCACGCATGTATGCCACATCCAGTGATAATTGTCTGTTTCACATGCTGTGTTTGTTGATCGGAAAAACTGAAAAATCATCTACATACTTTTAATCAATTTACAAGGGATACAATAGGAACTCCTCAAAAGTACAATACATGGTTTAAGTACTACACAACTTCTTGCTAACCTTAAAACGATAACTTTGAGAGATATTTGCACCACACCTGCCATAAAGAATAAGTATACTTCTCACTGCTTTGCTGTCTACATTTTAATGATACCGAGTATGAAGCTCGGCACATTATGTTAGAGTGAATCTCAACCTAATAATGTCGACATTCCAGAAGAAATATCTCGGTAAATCCCTGTCTACTCAGATATCACAGATTCGAAACCCAAATGCTTGGCCATTGAAAATTATCCCTCAGCTACAGTTCCCCCCTTCCCGTTTCAGATTCACAAATTTCACTTCTAACATTTAGCCAGCAATCTTTTACTCCAAACTTCTTTGCAAATTGAAATGGGGCCACACAGGTGCACCTGATTTCCGACTGAAATATAGTCCACAAATAACAACACATTTATCGTTGATATTCAATTTTTATATATATTATTTATATCCAATATTTTAAAAAATTCATTATAATAATGAAAAAACGAGAAAATACCATCAAAATACCCTGTTGTTACCCCACATTAAAAATATTGCGGATTAATAATGTGTCATTCTCGGTCTTAAATTCAGCTGTTGCGTCTACTGGACTCCCCCTGATGTGCATGTGTTATAGATGGGAATTTTTTTCTTACAATAAATGAATAATTTTTTTTAAAAATATTAAACGAAAATATAACAATTGAACTGTTTTAAAATGGTGTACATTGTCAGTATGAAGGCAACAACTTTGCAAGCAAACTGTTCATTAAGGGCTAACGCGCGTCATTCCGTTTGCTTGCAAAGTTGTTTCCTTCATACTGACAATGAACACCATTTTAAAACTGTTCAATTGTTAAGTAATTACACTAAATGCACCTATTGTCTGTCAAAAAAAATTCAATCTGTATGTATTTATATCATATTCTGTAAGTAAAACTTGTATCCTTTTTAGATTTTTTTTTTTTTTTTTTTTTTGATGTGCTAAGCATCATAATGAAGTTACAATGCTGGAGCTTGGTTATTTCATACAAGTGTTGTTTGTTGGAGTATTAAAACTCAAAATAATTTTAGGATAACATAAGTAGGTGTTATGCTGTTCCAAAATTTTAAATCATTATTATAATTTTTATTGGTTTATGACTTAACTACATGTACTGAAACTAAGAATCACAATCACCTATTATTCAAATGCAAATATTTCTTCATAGCAAAGAAAAAAAAAATATCATTTTATCTGTACTTTAATACTTTATATTTTAATTTGACAGTTGGTTAGTCAGTATCTGGAATGATATGATTGCTCCAGCAGTAAGAGATGCAGTTGTCAAGGGAACCGGTAAAGATACATCTTCTGATGGTCAACAGAAAGTATCTAATACAGCACTCTATGTATTAATGCAGAAAGCAGTTGTACCTGGTTGTCCACTGTCTGGTCAAGGTAAGAAAACTTTCTTAACTTTTTAACTTGCCTTTAAAATATACCGATGAACTTAGTTCTATAATAAGCATGTATATGAACATTTGTGGAAATCATTACAGACTTGTAGTTGTTTTTGCCTTAGTAAAAAGCCTTTTCTTTCAATCAGACAAGGATTTTTGACCATCATTAGGTTTTTGCCAGTACATGTAATAGAGTTTTTGGTCTCATTTTTCTGATCCCTTGTGTTGACATATTAATCCCAGATAAGACCAGCATTTAGTCAACAGGCTTGTTCAGAAAAAACTGATCTCGCACTCATTTAAAGTGTAAGGTATAAGATTCTTTAATTTTGTGATTGGTTATTAGTACCTTGAGTTTATATGTTTTGTAAATCAACAAATACAGTGAAGTTTTAAGTATATAATAATTATTTGGAGTGCTTCCACTCCTACCCGTTTCAGGTTTTCCAAGCATGTTTTATATTCTGTTACAGATAAAGAGAGATATCTGTCCAGGTTTTCAGGCAGTAATGAACTAGAAATTCCAATGAAGGTAGAGAAGGTCAAATCTCCCACAAATGGTGGACCACATCAGTTATCTCGTACTTCAGGTAGAAGTTCTACACATAAACACAAGCACAGGTAAAGTTACAGTTATGTTTACATGTTGGTTAAACTTCATTAAGTTCAATTTATTAAAATTAAAATATTGTACAACTTATTTTTCATGTAGATATTGTTCATTGATTTACTATATCAGACCACTTTGTAATTATTTAGGTAAAATTAAATTAATTATTATATGAATTTATACTGTGATTATATTCAAACTCAAATCACAACAATTACTTGGTAAATCACTTGCTGTGTAGGTAGTACATCACATTTTGATTTTTGACTGCGTATATCTTTTGACTCCAAAATAAGCAGTTAACATTTATTCTCTTATCACTCCAAATATAGAAGTAAAAGTCACCTCTTTTTTAATTCTTGTTGAAAATTTGTCCTCAAAAAAAAAAAAAGAAAAAAGTAACTAATAGTGCTGTTATTATATATCATCATCGCGATTATCATCGCCTAGGATTTGCCGATGGCGATATCGTGCAGCAAAGCTTGCATCACGATTCTTTGAAATCATTGCATCACTTGTGCCTTTGTCGTGATATGAGCAGAATAAACATGTGGTTTTGCAGTTATCCACAAACAAATCACTGCTGGCGGGTGACGTAATAAACATACAATGTATGTTCAATGAAATCAATGTATATATAAGGCTAACCACAAAAACTGCAAAACCACATGATTAAATGTGTGAAGCATGAATTACGCAGTCAAATTGAAAAACTTGATCCGATGTCAATCAAAATTAAAGTAGAGGCAAGTCAGCCATGTGATACGCCTACTACAACAAAAGACCAAACAGCTTCTTCCAGTGACCGTGGCACAAATCTGTCCACCTTTTCAGCCAAAGCACAGCAACCAGCCGAGAAAAAAACCCAAACATGAAAACAATAACGTTCTGGATTTTCTAAATGATGTATTAACATTTTCATGTGACTTTGTTCTGTGACTTTGAAATATGTTGCCTTATGTTTGTTAACAAATGTTTTGCATTTTTACAAATTTATTTCAGTTAATCTTCAAAACTTTAATGAAATTTGTAATTTTATATCCTATTATTCTTATATTATATTTTAATTGACTGCAGTCCGGTGAAAATTCGATCTATCTTTTGAGCATATTCATCAGAAAATATCGCGATGATATCGTCAAAGGTTCGGCGATATCGACATGCCCTTTTGTCCCACGATTACAGCTCTACTAACTAATATTTTATATACATGTAATTTTTTGGGTTTTTTTTCCATAGGAATTCCTTTGGTTTTGATTCCAAGCAAAATTCACCATTGAACTCAAACAGTAAAAGAAGGAGTTTATCAGAAAATTCATTAAAGAACTCAATAGAACATGAAGAAGTTAAACAACCAGACCCTAACACCATTTCTGCTAAAGTTCCAAAACTAGAAATAAGATCTCCAAATTTGTTCCAGTTCAGCTTACCATTTAAAAGTTCCTCTGGGTATTCTTCAGACTCTGGTCAAGTGTCAGAGAACATGTTTTCATCTCTTCCCTCCCAGAGAGGATCATCAGGAATGTCCATGTCAAATAATACTTCACCACTGAAAACTCATGGCAGAAAATCTAGGTCTTCAGAAAATTTATCCGGAATGGAACAGTCTTATAATTTTAGAAAGAGTGCATTGTCTTCTTCATCGTTAAAAGATGGGCAGTCAAATCTATTTTCATTTTCTCTCACTACACCAACTTCATTACTCTCGTCTTTCAAACTGGTTGAATCTCATAAAGGACTCAGTCAACCAAAGTCAAGTTACAGAAAAAGCACCGGTTCTATGGGAGACTCAGATAGAGAGATAACAGCGGACAGAATCGTTTCTCATGAAAAGCCAATCTCCATTGGAACTACCTATGAAACTGAGTGTTAATGCATGTTTCTGATATATTATACTGTTAATGCTGATAAAAATATGTAAAAAATTTCAGTTATTTGAAAATAATTGATCTTTAGTTTTGAATTGATTGTTTAAATGTATCATGTTCAAAAGAATATAATTTTTTGAATAATTTTGATGTAAAAAATGATGATTTTGATGTAAAGAAATAGTTATTTATAAATGGTTTCCCCTATCATGTATAAAGCAAGAGATTTTAAATTGACATTTTCGTCCTTGGTATGAGCTTTTTAAATATTTTATTTCTGAATTCATTCCAATTCCCTATCAGGTTATTCTACAAATTTTATGTATCCTCCTTATTTTTTATATAACTTTTTTTAATTAAATCTTTTGAATGCAGCATATTTTTATAACATTTTCACCCATTTCTCTGTGTCAGGTTTTTCCCTACATATTCTTATAGAATGTTTGATTTCTTCGATTTTGAGACAGTTCTGTTAGTCTGTATGGGTAAAACGATAAACAATATTAGTTATTTTAAGAAGACATAAAGGCTGGATTGTTCTGTTCTTTCTAGCAAAAAGAGAATAGTCATGTGCATTTAAGATTTAATTTTATTAGATATACAAAAATACTGCCACCTTATTTATCAATATTTGCATGATGCCACCACTAACAATGTTCCAGGTTGTTTTTAATTAAAATGCTAGTGCAATTTATTTTAATTCATTCTTAATTTTTTGTTGTAAGTTGTGTATTCCGTTATTTTAGAATTAAGCACTTTCTCTGCAACACTAGATTTTAGATTTTTATTTATCCGTCCAAAACATTTTTGTGTCTTTTTAATAAGCAATGCTTTGTTTTCTGTTTTTATCTGATAATGGGTTCTTTTTTTATATAAAAACAAATTATTAGTTGATATCTGTAGGCATTAGCTATGTGACTCTGTGAGTGCATTGACTAACTATAATGTTGGTGAGAATAAAAACTCATTTTTCACTTATAATCTTTATTCATGAATAAAAGTTTTGTGGAATATCTCTTGTAATTAAAAACTGAAGATATATGCAACACTTGTGTTAAAATATCTGTTATTATAATCATCAATTGGTTGGAGCTTCTGATGTAATTTTACAGAAAACGATTGAGACTTATTTGGCATGTTTTGTTGATAAGTGGTTTTTGTATGATACCATATAACACATCTTTCTTTTTCATCTCTAATTAGATATTTATTGCTTTTTACCTGGTCAACTCTCTCAGAAAACAGAAATATGATAGGGCTGCAATAAAACGACAATTGACCTAGTGAAACACTAAAACAGTGATTTTCTCCACTGATGATTGGTTATGACAAACGAATCAGAAGGCTTTAACATGCTGCTCATCACTTCATCACAATCCAACACAAAGGTTTATCTGAGTGGTAGAGTGGTATGAATGTTTATCTGATGGGCTATCTTTGAATTAAGAACATTTTATTGTCCTTCACTTGTAAATTACTTCTACAGTCTTATCTTGCCTGTATTTAGAACTGGGGCTTTTATAATACCCCCAGTTTTAGCATTTATGGTTTTGGTCAAAGTAGTATGGAGACAGGTGAAGTTCTTCTGACATCATTTTATGATTTTTAAGCCGAAAATTGCCATTATTTCTTACTGATGCAGATGATGAACATCTGTATATTAGTAATGGTTATCTTTTTGATGAAAACCTTCTGTTGAAGTTTGTTTATCTATGTTTTATGAATTCAAGTTCTTGATCATTTAAATGTTTGTATATAAGTATGGGGATGTGTTTGTATTCATCTAGTAAGAATCGTATTTCATTTATTTATTAAATAAGGTTTAACATATTTTACATGTATGATTTATGTAAATATTTTTTTTATTTAAGAAACCAGTGAAAAATTTAAACTTCTTTTAGGTTCATTCATTTACTGTGACAGACATAAACACTCTCCTTTAGAAGTAAGCTGTATAGTTATTATGGAATCTGGTTGTGTGTATTTGGAATGCATTTACTACTTTGGGTGGCATTTATTACGAAAAAAAGAAAAATGGCCATAAGAAAGGTAGATTGTTAAAATTAACGAAAAGCTGGCAATTTACAATGCTGTTTTATTGTGGAAACAAAGAGTAAAAAATAAAATAAAATAAAATATTGTATACTGTATAGTAATTGGATAAAGAATAGAGATTGTATAAACAAAATTAGCCAATTATCAGATGTCTTTTTATTTAAAATGTTGAAGGAAAATAGCCTGACAGGTCTCTGATAATGTCATTATCCATTTGCCTTATTTACTGATATTGACAATGTAACCTCAATATAAAAAATTCCAATTTAGAATTTTCAACAGGCAACCAAATCTCCTGTTTTATTTTTCATTTATTAGAGTAAGGGGTTTGAAAACTTATTTCCAATTATTGAATTTATTTAACAATTATCATTATGTTTGGTAAATTTTTATTTTCTGTACTTCTAATGTATACAGTGTTGTGCACTTTTGATTTCACATGAAGAAGTTACTTCCCTTATTTGGGAAATCTTTGTATATGAAAAGTTTTGAAGGTTGTATATAGATTTTTAACAGTATTTTATATACTCTTTTTATTGTCATATTGTTGGATTTTTGTAAGACTGTGATAGCCGAATTGTTGTATATTTTTATTTATGAATATATGGCATTTAATACACAAGATCAAATAGTACATGAAGTATTATTTTATCATTGAACAGATGAAAGACTGTTTATATATTTTTGAACAGTTGTTATTTTATCATGAATGACTGGTTATATTATAGTTTCAGAAAGGAATGCAGAATTATTTATACAAGGTCTAAATATAATTTTGAAATGGTATTTACATGTATTTTGTTTTACTTTTTGCCTATTGATTAAGTGTAACTTTTTCATTAAACACGAACTATAATTTTCTGGGTTCCAATTTTCTGAGAGTCTGTGCCAAGTTTTGTCATGTTAAGTTCTTAAATCAAACTTGTTATAAATACATATGTACATTGTAACAGAAATATAGCATAGTTCTTTCAATGTATCAATACTTTTACTGCCATGTTAAATGTTTCAATGTAGTTAGGTACAAAACATATAATTGGCCTCCATTATACCTACACCAGGAAATAATTTTATGCATATTGATTTGTTAATATTCTGTATATTATAGTTTAGATCATAGTTAGGTCAGAGGCTTAAAGCTAACTGCAATACACACTTTGACGAGATAGTCGGTGGTTTATTGCTAATATTGATGACTGGTCAATTTTCTGTATTCTTCAACAAATTTTTTATGTACATAAACATTGATGTAAATTTAAGGAATTTGTCCTGATAGTTGGAGTATCAGTGCATTTATACATATGGTGTCATCATCTTGTTGAATGTTTTTGGTTATTCAAATGAAAATTGTTTAAGGCAAGATCTGTGTTTCATGGATCTTTTGTTGTTTATAGTAGAATAGCATGTGTACATATTCTGGCAGCTTTTATTCTTTCTTTTCAGATGCATTCAATCTTGCCATTTTACAGATGTATCATTTTATATTTCATATCATGACCTTATCTAAAGCGCTAAAATATATGTATCAAATACTGAATGAATCTTCATTGGTGCTAACCACTCTTTCATATTCCCATTAGGGCCATTTTCCAAATCTTAAATTTAAAGTTGTTCTTTCATTTGTAATCAATTTGTTGTGAATCACTGATAAAAAGGATTAAAACTTCCCTAAGCATTTTATATACAGAAATAATATGATTACTATGGTTTATTTGTAAAGTCTAGAGCTTATCATAGAATGCAAGAATTGTAAAAGGGTGTATTGTCTTAGGTCTTGGTATTACATGTTCCCTAGCATAAAGAGCACAGTACATCATGTGTCTGTGGTGACATTTGACAGGGTTGAATCTTGCCTGTAGTGATTTTACTTTACTTTTTTTTTTTTATAAAAATCATGCTGGCCATGTAACAAAACGTTTTTCATTTTTAGCTCACCTGACCGAAAGGTCATTTGAGCTTATGGCATGGCGCGGCGTGTGTATGTGCGTGCGTGCGTGTGTGCGTGCGTCGTTAACACCTATTTTCGACTTCTCCTCCAAAACTGCTGGACAGATTTCAATGATACTTGGTCAGAAGCATATATGGGCCGGTGCAATTCAGATTTGTTCATTGCGTTGCCATGGCTACCAAAACTAGGTCAAGGTGACCTAGGGGTCCAAAAATCTTAAAAAATCTTCTTCTCCAAAACCGATGATGGGAGAAAAAATCTGATGTGATATTTGGCTTCTCTAGGGTCTAAAGCCTATAGTTTGTTCATTTCGTGAAATTTGGTCGAAAAATGGGTTACGCGTTTTTGCGTTTAATTTTAAAAATTTCGTAAAATAGCTTCAAATTGTTATAACTTGACTATTTGAACAGATAATGACATGGGGTTTTCAGTTTTAACTTTTTCTTGAAATGACCTTTAAATTAGGGTCAAGGTCACAAATCAAGGTCATGACCTAATTTGTGATTTATGCAGTTTCAGGCAATTTTCTTGCAAATATTAACAGATACATGAAATCAAATCATTGTTAAAATGTTCAGCATGACAAAATTTAAAAAGTTACCAAGTTACCAAGTTACCAAGTTTCGTAACTATATGAAGTTGTTGCCCCTGAAATGTTATTTTTGGCTTTTAAATACCAAACTTGTGCATTAGCTTGAAAACTATAATCTTTTTGTATAGGCATGTATATTAGAATATTGTAGGTATTGTGACAGTGATCATTTTGATATATGGTTCAAGGTCATATATGTTCAAAGGTCAAGGTCACAGCTGCAAAAGAAGACATAAATTGCTAATTATCTTGAAAACTGTTAACTTTTTGTATAGGCATGTATATTAAAATATTGTAGGAATTGATATGGCGATCATTTTGATATATGGTTCAAGGTCATATGTTTAAAGGTCAAGGTCACAGCTGCAAAAGAAGACTTAAATTGTTAATTATCTTGAAAACTGTTAACTTTTTGTATAAGCATATATATTACAATATTGTAGGCATTGCAGCAACGATCATTTTGATATATGGTTCAAAGTAATGTGTTCAAAGGTCAAGGTCACAGCTACAAAAGAAGACATAAATTGCTAATTATCTTGAAAACTATTAACTTTTTGTATAGGCATGTATATTAGAATATTATAGGAATTGATATGGTGATCATTTTGATATATGGTTCAAGGTCATATGTTCAAAGGTCAAGGTCACAGCTGCAAAATAACATTTTAATTGCTAATTATCTTGAAAACTGTTAACTTTTTGTATAGGCATTTATATTAGAATATTGTAGGTATTGCAGCAATGATCATTTTGATATATGGTTCAAGGTCATGTGTTCAAAGGTGAAGGTCACAGCTGCAAAAGAAGACATAAATTGCTTATTATCTTGAAAACTTTAACTTTTTGTATAGGCATGCATATTAGAATATTGTAGGTATTGACATGGTGATCATATATGGTTCAAGGTCATATATGTTCAAAGGTCAAGGACATAGCTGTATAAGGATACTAAAATTTGTTTATTATTTAGAAATTATTCATTGCACTACAGTAACTTCATGCATATTATATATGCTACTTATAAATGAAATGTGACTGGATATATTTCTGATTAAGTTGTGTGGGAGTTCTTAACTTTAGAAAACTTGTAAAGTTTCTATACCTAATATATTGTCTTTTGCGCTTTGCAAACAATTTTGGACATATCCTCAGGTGAGCATTAAGGCCCATAGGCCTCTTGTTATTGATACATTAAGTGCATTCTTTAAAAAAATGCTATGCAGAGTAATTCAGAATTTGTAAAGATTACATTCCAAACAATTCATTGTAAAAGCAACCAGATTATAGAAGATCAGAATCTGTATCAATGAACATGATGGACCCAATTGTTCAGTGAAGTTCAACATCCTCTTATAAATTATGTGATGTTTAAAATGGTTATTACTGTAGATGCTGCTTTATAATGTCCTTTAATTTCAATATCAGGTTTTCAGAAATTTTGCAATTGCAAATGCAATAGTTTGGGGCTAGATTGCTTGTGACTTACAGATTAGCTAAATGGTTACCCGAATTTGATGGTCACCTAAAGTCACCTTAGACAGATACATGTTATCATAGACAGCTAAATGGTCAATATTGTTGTTAAATGGCTTTTATAAGTTGTCAAGACATAGATACTAATGTTTTCAAAAAAAAGCTAATGTTGTCAAATGGTTCTTTTAAGTGGTCAAATACGAGCTTAATTATTACTTTAAGTTATCAGAGACAGGTTAAATGGTTACTTTTTAGTTGCATGACTTGTGGCATTTTCTGTTTGTTATGATAGATCTGATTGTTAAAAGATTAAATATTAAATATATAATGAAAAAAACCTGTTTTTTTTTTTTTTTTTTTTTTTACTTCTTCCGCCCTTCCAATATATACTTACGAAACAAAACAATATAAAGAGACCAAGTTACCAGATTTAATTTGATTTGTGAGCATTTATTATCACATATATTTCTCAGTGTTTCTTGAGAAGGTAAGGCCTGTATTGTATCAAAGTCCATCATATCTTTGGACCACTTTGGTAGCAGAGTTAATAGAGTGCTTGATTCGTATGTAGAAGGTCTGGATTCGAACCCCTGATCTGGTCTGACCAAGATTTAAAAAAGTGACTTTTTTACCAAGCACTTGCATTTAAAATTAAGTCACGTTTTTCATCAGAAGAGAGCTTAAAAACCGATGCACTGTATCACCGCAGGACGTGGCACCTAAAGACCTCTCTCAGGTCACACTGAAAAGGTAAAAATTTCTGGCACTTACCTATAGCTGGTGATATCTCAATATAAATGAAATTTTCTTGATTGAGACATAAAACCCTATGTCACTTAAATTTATACCACTGAAATACTTCAGTTAGAAATGAAGCCTTCATTTTCAATAATAATAGAACACAAGCATATCAGTCTGTCTAAACCACAACCCAACCTCCTCCTCCCCCCCCCCCCCCCCCCCCCCCGAAAAAAAAAAAAAAAGAAAAAGAAAAGAAAGAAAGAAAAAGTAAAAACATTGAAACTGGTCAATTCAGTTACACACGTGAACTTTCATCAAGGAAGCGAGTCCAAGTGCTTCAGAAGGGTAAGCACTTGACTAGCTAACTACACCCGTCACGTGCATAATCAAATTTTAGAATGAAAGAAACATGGATCTATGGGACGTCAAATATATCCAGTATAAGTTAAGATACAGCGACGTCATACTTATTAACAATATTGTGATGGCGGTCATAAAACATTTAAAGGGCCTTGATTACCCAAGGCTTGTAATTTTCGAGTCAACAATTGAACTGTAAGCGGCTTGCTTTGTTGTAGAAAGTACCTGTAATGGGTACAAGGTTTTCCATACCGTATTAACTGTGAAACGAATTAACCATACACAGAAGCAGGGATATTACTGCAAAGGAACGGAAAGTTGACAATAGAAAAAATTATCATCACGTTTGCCGTATAGCTTCAGGCGTAACCTTTCGTAAATGTCATAATACTAAGGTATAAGTCCAAACTCCAGAACATGGGGACTCAGTAGTATTTTTTATTTCAGGCTCACTGGGATAGATGGCATTCACTACTAATATGGGATTATTATTAAATAAAATGTCATATACTAGTATATATATATATATATATATATATATCTGTATATAGAGTTGAATGATTTAGCGATTGTCTTCTCTCCAGATTCACCAAGGTTCCGCAAAAATTCTGCTTCATATGAAACCAAACAAATGTGCACAATTTGTGCACATTGGTATACCGATTGTTTGTTGGAATATTTAATTCCAAACCCAACAACTATGTTGTTTATCAAAAACTCTTAACATTTTGTTCATGGTATCCCTAGTATATTTTTATTCGCAGTCTGTATGGTGTTTTAAAAAATAACCAGAATCCCCGTTGAGAATTTGATATTTATATCTTGGTTTACCGTTTTTGTGAAAGGAAATAAAAATGAATGATTTGTTTTAGATTTTCAATTTAAAATGAGCTATGGTGGTGTAAACATTTAACAAAATAATTACAAAAAACTCTTAACATTTTGTTCATGGTATCCCTAGTATATTTTTATTCGCAGTCTGTATGGTGTTTTAAAAAATAACCAGAATCCCCGTTGAGAATTTGATATTTATATCTTGGTTTACCGTTTTTGTGAAAGGAAATAAATATGAATGATTTGTTTTAGATTTTCAATTTAAAATGAGCTATGGTGGTGTAAATATTTAACAAAATAATTACAATGTGATAAAATGCAATATACACGAATATTCGATAAACTGAAATTACAAAAAGGCAAGTAATGCAGAAAACCTCACAATTTTGCGAAAAAGGGTTTTTAGAGAAAGATTTTGTACTTCGTTATAGAAAAATTTAGTTGTTCAAGATGATTGAAAATTCCCTGATTTGCTTAAATAAATAAACTTACTAATTGATTCTTATGTGCGAGTCTTTTTCATTGGTTCTTATGTGTAAAGCTGCTGATTGGTCCTAATGTGTTGAGTTGCTGATTGTTTTTAATGCTAGGAGTGGTTCATTTGTTCTACTGGAGGTTTTGCTGATTGGTCAGTTAGACTAACATGCAGATTTGAATAATTTTATATAATTTTCGTGCATTAAAAACAAACATTTGTCTTTTGTCTATTGTTTAATTAATATACATATTTACATATATTGCAATAAAAATCCAGTATATTTTTAACAAACTTATTGTAAAGAATATCAAACAAAACATACATATATTGTTATAATTTTATTTGCACGCATTGCAAGTATTTACATGAGAATTAAATACACATTTATGTTGAACAAATATTAGTATACTAGTCAGGTTAAACACATTCATTTTGTAACCTACTTCATAGTTTTTGGTCATACAATGTTTTTATCATTATTAATTTTCAGTTTAATTAAATCTGATTAACTACAACTAAAATGTAGTTATAAAAACGTTCACAATGGTAGACTGAACAATAGAATGTTAAGTGCGTTCAATTAAATTTAAATAATACAAAGTTTGGGAATATCTAAAAAAAGTCTGAACCAATAATGGTGATTATCAAAAAGTTCTATAATTGTTTGAAATAATATTAGCTATTCCAACAAAATTTTAAAAAATGTTGAAACAATACCGGTTATTCATAAAACAAAAGAATAAATATATAAATAAATTGCCTAATGCAACAACGTTTATTCCCATAAATTTTTTAAAAATGTTAAAACAATAATTGTAATTCCTAAATAGTTTTGTAATGTCTGAATCAATATTCACAGAGGGCCTTTAAAAAGTGAACAGAAAATTTTTTTTCCAAGAAAAAATTAAAATTTGTAAAACAATAATGACCATTTCCATAAATTAAAAAGTTTCTTTTTCTTAACATTTAAAATATATAAAACAATTCTAAAATAAAATAGTTGCAAAAAGTTTATATAATTATTATAATCATGAACACAAAAAAGTTTAAAAAATCATACATAATCTATAGTTTTGGATTTATTATTTAGTTGGTTGAGACAAAGTCTTTCATAAAACACAACTATGATTTTGTCCTTTTTATATGAGTCTACGTTTCTATGCTTAAACTAAAAATATTTATTATTTCAAAATATATACAATACAATTTATAAATAATCTTCCATACAAAAAATCACAATTAAACAAAACTATATAAAACATTAAAAATTGAAATAAAGATTTAATAATACTCATAATCTGAGTACATGTGTACCGAGTATTAACACAAAAATTAAGATGTATTGCATAACATTTAATAAACGAAGACAATATAGATTTCTTTTTAAGGATATAATATGGTAAACTTGCATGTTTATTTTACTTGCTGATAACCATCCTATAATACTAAATTATGTGTGAAAAAAGACAGTCATGTGCGAATTTTAAAATACCATAAAAATGAAACATTCAAAACGCCATGGACTAATTTTGAATCTCTCATTTATACATACGAAATTAGCAGACACGACAATATTATATTGCATTAATAAAAAAAAACTACGTGAATGTTACAGATTGTCATACAGCAAGGTATGATATCAAGTGAATTGTTAAAAAACAAATGTTGAGTATGATACCGTCTCAACCTGAGAAAGGAGACATGAGCAAGAATAATTCACTATATCACTAATAGACACATGTTTGTGATTGTTTTTGGTTTCAAACTTTAACAGAAATACATCAACCTATACTTTTCCAAAAGAAATTCTAAAATAATAAATAACAAAGTATCTTAGCATAATTATGACTCAGTTTACCGTTCTAGCTGTTGAAAACTATCCTTCTTCTGCTACATTAGTATAGCACATGTGATTTAAGTTACACTTACCAATGTCTCCGGTTACATAATCATTCATTAACCAAGATTTTCCTTAACTGAAATTTATTAAATTTTGAAAATCTTTAGAAATTACTGATAGACTATTTGGACAAAACATAATACAAATGTTATATAAACTCGAAGTGTTACTTAAAATTCTTGAATTGAATTCCTTGATTTCGGTTAAGGCAAATTTTAGATAAGGAATGATAGTGAAACCGTGGCCAGGAAATACAGGACGCTGAAATAGTAATTTTTTGAGTGAAAAGAAGACCATAATGATTATCAATTTCTATCAGAAATCTTTAGATTTAAGGATTATAAACCGACATTTGATTCTACAACCTACAAACGACGTCTAAATGGGTTGCTGGTTTCTTTGTCTTTAATCTTGGTCAAGTTTGCTGTCTCGTAATGGATTATGAATCAAGTGGTTTTAACAATGGAAATTGGATTGGAGATAATATTATTACAAAGTTTAAATTAGCAAACTTAATGGAATGTATGAACCATAAGGTTTGTGTATATACAAAGATTACAAATGGTCACCCATCACAACACAATATGACACTCCATTGTTCAAAAAGACATGTTTAAAGCACAAATTATCCCACACATATATATAATACAGATTATAAGCACGTGTATATATGATTATGATCATTGAAAAAGTTGTGTTGTGAATTATTTCATAGGCGAAATCTGTATAAGATTACTTTAATTATGAAGAAAAAAAATTAAAAAGCAATTCAAACGAAATGATAAAAGTTGGATCATTCTCGTTTTTCATTGTTTCGGATTTCCGTGACAAGAGAACACAGAAGCAAATCAATCATTTGTAAAAATAGATAAATAAAGACAAATGAATCAAGAGTTTAAATGCGTGCAACACATACAATTTTAATGAATATTAATATAATTTAAATCTGAACTTCTTGCTTTTCATGAAATACTGTATTTTTATCTACAATGGGGTATAAAAAGTCATTTCCATGAAACTTGCCCAACAAATTTTACACAAATATCAAGAAACAAAGTTTTGAAAAGGAACTAAATCCTAAAACACAATCTACACCTAGCTAGCTCCTATTTATATATTAGCAGTTATGGAAACATTTTCAATGAAACGCGTGCATATACTAACTGATCACGCTGACTAAATGACCAGAACATTGTTACTGTATAAATCACCGGATTAGACAATATTCAAACGTGATTTGGATATCATTTGCATGTAACGCGATGATGACATTAGGTATATATATATATATATATATATATATATATATATATATATATATATATATATATATATAAAATAAGTGACAACAATAATCACGAACATATGAACAGCCCGAAGTGTATGAAAACTTAAAATGAAAAACATGAAAGGAGGGCTGTGATGAATTGAATTTATTTAAAAAAAAGGAAACAAGGATCTAACTAGAAATACATAATTAATGGCACTTGTTTTTAAAAGACATAACTAATTGTATTGAATGTTGTAATGACCTTTCTATTAACGATGGCATGAGTTTATAAAATTAAAAAGTAAAAAAGGTAATATAAATAAATACATAAATATTGGAACACTTTCAGCAAAGAAATTTACATACACACCTAGGATAACTTGCATAAATCAGGCTAATGAATCTTGCATCAATATTATTAACATTTTAAAATATTATGCAAATATATAAAACCACACACAAACAGGTATTTTTGTTCTTACTAACATAAACATTTTGCAACATGATAAATTATAATTACATTGTGAATTTGTCTTTTTTATAGGTTTTGGCAGGTCTTGCTTGAAATCTTGAAAGAATTCAGATCTCACAATTCGAAGGTAAAAACGGACGTCGCCATTGGATACATTAAATATGACAACTGATGAGCGACTTTTTATGCAGTTCCGAAAACATTTTTCGTTTGAACATATACCGAGAAACCATTTTGTTACACGGCGAAACTTATATGGTCTTATGAAGGATCGTCATAATAACATGTTTTATTTAGATACCACAAAGAAGACTTGAGCATTTTCTGAGCAATCCTATTGGAATTTCATTTCCGGCAAACCTTTTATGTCACATTGTTCAGACAACAATCCTATAGTTGACCACAATCATTAGTAACACAGTGACCCAAAAAAATAAAATCGTAAGCAGAAACAAATGTCAAATAAATACTCCAAAGCCAAAGTGTATTATAGGTTCGAAGTTTGGTCGCTCAAGCTTGGTACTGTGAACAATCTTTAAGTCATATTAGCTTGGTTACTGTGATCTATTTTTAAGTCATATTAAATTAAGACATAATTTTTATAATAAACCCTGGATTAGAAGGATTTTACTAGTCTGGCTATATAATAGACACACATTCAGACACTTCATATAAACATGGTTAAAAGACGAAGGTGAAGAAGAAAACCGGTTTCGTACGCTTTATCATAATAATAAACATATAACAAACAGAAATAAATACATAGAAAGACTAAAAAAATTGAGACTAGTTTGTCCATTAGAAGGGGAATTCTGAGCTGGTGTCGTATATCTAGGTGTTATTTCATTACAATCTGGAGGACGGGTTCCAAGTGCAATTGTCTCCAAGAAAACTGCTGCTTCGTTCCCACAATTATCGTTTACTTTTTCACCTAAACATGTCACTGCTCTGTCTTGGTACCTGTGCAGAAATAAGAAACACAAGGTTTTATGAAATCCTAAGAGCTTTTAATTTGAAAAAAGAAACAAGAGGAAGAAGTTCAGAAGGAACTTAAGATCCATTTATTAACGAAATCAAGTTTAATATATCATCTAGACACTGTATTTAGTACTGTATCAATGACAATCATCGAAACACTCATGATCAAGTGTGTGTCAATATCAGAAAGAATCATTTTAAAAATATCTTGATGCATATATATATATATATATAATTTCAAAACTTACGACATTAAGCACTTACTTGCATGTAGCCAATATAAGAACATCTATAGATGCTCCAGCGGTCAACATTTTTTGGTAGTTTTCTTGATCCTTTTCTGCACAAGTAGAAGCTTGTGGGTGTTGTTCTGTTATACATTTTGTGTGTTTTTCATAAACTGTAAATTCAAATTGACTAATTCATTTTTCAAACATTAAACTAGTTACAATAACAAATGTACCAATACAACAACATAAATTTACATTGTACCTGCCAATTTCTGAGTACAATAAGCTAACAGCATTGTAAAGTACTTTTAAAATATTGAATTTTACACAATTTGCCACATGATATTTCAGTTTTTGTCTACGAACAGTTAGCTAACACAAAAAATTCAACAGGTAATATCAACTCTTCATGAAAATCCATACAGCATTATTTGTTTACTAGTATATATATCTGACATTTGTTGAATCTTGAAAAATAACATTATTCCAATTCCAATCTGAAATTCAAAGAAGTGTTAGTGAATGGTTTTTTGTTTTTTTTTTTTGCGAAATTGGGGCCAATCTGATATTTCGCACATTGTAATTTTTAAAATTTTTTAAAAATTATTATTATTGTTTTTTTTTTTTTTTTTTTTTTTTTTTTTTTTTTTTTTTTTTTTTTTTTTTTTTTTTGTAAATGTGGCACAGTGTATTGCTAATTTAGTTCCTGTATAAGTTGCTTCAATGCAATGATGAAAATGACAATAAAACAGAAAGGAATTAATTTAAAAAAAAAACTATTTATCCATAAAATAGATGACTTTCTCAGACTAAGAAGAAATGATCTTAGCCAAGCCTTATCTTTCCTTTTCTGCAAGCTCAAACTGAAATAATTATTAAAAACGATATTATGATATTTTTTATGTTTGTAACACAAGCTTTGACGTAAGTTTCTATATTCTATATGTTTATTGGTTTATGCCTATATATACTGCCTGTTTATTGCATTCACGTGCAGGCAACAAAATCTCACTGCTTCATCAGATAACAAATGAACGGCTGTTGATTTATACGAAAAGCATAAATATATGAACCAAATAAACAATATTTTAACTTGAATAATAAACTTACTGTCTAAATGGGAACAAAAATATTTTGTAGTTTCTATAATATCATCTATATTAAACAATCTTTGTAATATCTGTTCATTTTCTGACATTCCTTGACATTGGTCTATTATGTTCTGCATACAGTTCGTACCTTGCATCAGTGCATCAGACCTGCAACATGTTTAATGTTATTTAAATTAGGTAATAATACTGAAACTACAATCAGGCCAAAGTTTCACAATCATTCACTCATTGAGTGTACACTCAACTTAAATAATCCCATTTTTTTTTCTCTTCAATGTTTTAAAAATTTTAAGTTTCAGGAGACATTGTTTTGTTTTGTTCAACTAACCTACACTAAACAATTTGATATAACATTAGGTATCCAATTTTAACTGTGTTATGTCTTAACAAGAGGCCCATGGGCCTTAACACTCACCTGAAGATATTGTCCAATGCAGTTTGCAAAGTGCAATAGACAATATATTAAGTACAGAAACTTTAAAAGTTTTCTCAAGTTAAGAACTCCCACAAAACTTAATCAGAAATATATCCACTCACATTTCATTTATAAGTAGCTTATATAATATGCATGAAGTAACTGTAGTGCAATGAATAATTTCCAAATCATAAATCAATTTCAGTATACTTATGCAGCTATGTCCTTGACCTTTGAACATATATGACCTCAAAATATATATCATTGTCATGTCAATACCTACAATATTCTAATATACATGCCTATACAAAAGGTTAATAGTTTTCAAGATAATTAGCAATTTAAGTCTTCTTTTGCAGCTGTGACCTTGACCTTTCAACATATGACCTTGAACCATATATCAAAATGATCGTCATGTCAATACCTACAATATTCTATGATACATGCCTATACAAAACATTAATAGTTTTCAAGATAATTAGCAATTTAAGTCTTCTTTTGCAGCTGTGACCTTGACCTTTCAACATATGACTTTGAACCATATATCAAAATGATAATCATGTCAATACCTACAATATTCTAATATACATGCCTATACAAAAAGTTAATAGTTTTTAAGATAATTTGCAATTTAAGTCTTCTTTTGCAGCTGTCACCTTGACATTTGAACGTATGAATTTGAACCATATATCAAAATGTTTGGCATGTCAATGTCTACAATATTCTAATATACATGCCTACACAAAAAGGTAATAGTTTTGAAGATAATTAGCAATTTAAGTCTTCTTTTGCAGCTGTGACCTTGACCTTTCAACATATGACCTTGATATATATATATCAAAATGATCGTCATGTCAATACCTACAATATTCCAATATACATGCCTATACAAAAAGTTAATAGTTTTCAAGATATAGTGACAAATATATAATTTTTATCAAATTCCCCACTCAGTGCCTCACAATTTCCCCATTTTGAGTCCCATGGCTACCATTTGTGCAAATCTGAAAATAGATGACCTAAGGATGTTATAAATGAAATAACTAAGGTATATCTCTTGTAGATTCAGAGGAGAAGATTTTTAAAGTTTTTCACTATTTCCCCCCTTATGGGGCCCCAAGGGGACATAACTCCTTCATTTGTGCAAATCTGAAAGAGCTTCACCCAGGCATGATGGTTACCAAGTTTCATTAAATTTGGTCCAGTGGTTTTGGAGGAGAAGATTAAAATGCAAAAAGTTTACGCACGACGGACGACGCACGACGCACGACTGACGAAGATGGATAGCAATAGCTCATCTGAGCTTTCAGCTCAGGTGAGCTAAAAACTGACATCGAAACATTCCCTAATTGGTAATTACAGAAAAGCAAAACAATGTCCTAAGAGTCTCTCGTTAATGGCAAAACATAAATATATGTAGGTAGCATTCATCCATGTACTTTGTTTCACACTTAAAAACTTTTTTGAAAAAAAAAAGTTGGATTAATAGGGCTATGTAAACACACCAAAACTAAAACTTGGGTATCATTTTGCAGCTGAACTCAAGCCCTGCCGCAAGTTTTATTATAAACGAAATTAGTATCGATATGTCCGAAAATATCTGCAATGTTTTTTTTTTTTAGTTTAGGTCAGAATAAATAAACCACAACATTCACATGGCATGTTACTACACACAATTTGTGTTGTAAAGCATTCAATTCCTTGTTCTGGCAAAGTGTGTGATGTTCAATTGAAACTTTCTACCTTTTTTTATTTAAAAAAACACAACTATTAATCCTTGATGAATTACCGATGATTTGATGTCATCAACTTAATCCAACTCTCTCTCTCTCTCTCTCTCTCTCTCTCTCTCTCTCTCTCTCTCTCAGTGTGTGTGTGTGTGTGTTACCTGCATGACTCGCGTGCCATATCTATCCCTTTTCGTAGTGCTTCAGGTTGGGATTCATTCGCTGGTGGACCCAATCCATAGTTAGGTAGTGAGCTAGCTATACAAGATTTCATATCATGTGGATAGTATGGACATCTGGCGACAGAAAAACTTACTGAAAAAGAAAAATACAATCATTTATCTTTTGTAATAATAACTAGAGCAATTATTCAACATAAATCATGGAATTAAGGGATTCGTTATTCTATTTGTAATAGTAATGGAGCAAACTATAAACTAAAGATCAACCACAAAGTCGTATTTGCTGGTAATCACATAATAAATACATTATGTAATGTATCTATATATATACGTACAACATAGAACATTATATAATATAAAGAGTAATCTGAGTGATAAAACTTAAGCTTAATGAGATTTATCTTGTGTTATACAGTAGTGTAAAACAATTACTACACGTGCTACTGACAAAAATTACTCTAGGGAATTACTTATATACATAAACATGTACACAGTACTGCTTTTACTGGAGTAAATAGTGAATAACAACCAGAAACTGCATGTATAAATACAACAACCGAATGTTGAATAACACGCAAAAATGCTACATGTGTACATCTTTATAATACAGACATGTCTCAGTTTATAAAATGATTGAATGTTGAACAACAAAAATAAATAAATAAATAAATAAAATAATTAAAAAAAAAAAAAAAAAAAAAAAAAAAAAACTTAAATTCAGAAATGCTACATGTGTACCATCATTATAAAAGAAACCACTGAGGTAGCTCAGTTGGCTCCGTAATTGGGAGGTGGTGGGTTCGAACCCCGACTGAGTCTGAACCAAGACTCGAAAGTGGGTAGCGACTGTTCTTTCGCCAAGCACTCGGCATTTCAAAATGAAAGTTATGGTTCTTTCGGATGGGAACTTAACATAAGCACGGTCCCGTGTCATGGTAGGCTGTATAATGCCATAAGCGCAACGCACAGGCCAATTTTTTGCAACTTCGCCTATAGCTGGCGACGTCTCGATATAAGTAAAATATTCTTGACTTGAACTTTAACACCATTACTCAACTCATTATAAAGAAGAGACATTTTTATGTTAAATGGAACACTGAGTGGTTGAATAACAGGTAAGCCACCAAGTGTTTGAATAACAAGTAAGCCACCGAGTGTTTGAATAACAAGTAAGCCACAACCATTTTACATTTTCCTCGAAAAACGGGCACTTTTCACAACTTTTAGATTTCACTACTGATTAAGCGAAGAATTTTTACCATTAAGTCCTACAGATCACCAAATAGTTCAACATTAAGTAAATGTTAATGGTTTAATGTTTGATCATATTTACGCGAAATGCAGACTGATAATTATACACTTTGGCAGAATCATTACGAACAGAAAAGCTCCATGTTGCCTGCTATCATTTTTGTTTTTTTAAAATTTATTTTAAATCATGATTTTTGATGGTTTTGCATCTATATATCAGTGTATTCTCATTATATACACTATAAATTATAGATTTCAAATTTAACCTTAGTTTAACAGCAAGCAATGCAAGAATTTTTGGCACTGATAAATCAGCAAATTTTTAAAATTCATTATATCTAGTATCAAAACTACATAATTATCAAGTTATTGATATGTATTAAACTTTCTGTAAACATCAGAGTTCATGAGAACATCAAACATGTTGATTTCACAGATGTTCTATGTTGTCTATTTCACCATTATTAACTTTGTGTAGAAAGTAGACGTTCTACCTGATAAAACTCCCTATATATTTCAACACATTATCATTAACCCGTGTGATATTTTTTCTTTATACATTTATAAAACTGTAGGCGTATTAATTAAGGATGTAAAAGTTTGTAAACAACCAAACAATTAATTGTACCTGGTTTTGTATACATGTGTAGGTTAAACTGAGTAATATATTCTTTATAACCAAAATCACTGTAAAAGTACAAGGCTTTTACTTAAATTAACATTTGTTAATGTAACAAAAAGGCTTTTAAGTTTTTAATTTTTTTTTTATTGTCAAATAAATAGATAAATAAATAAATAAAATGTTAAATATGAAAGTAATAAATAAATTAATTAATTAATAAAAAAATATCATGTGCAGAATTTTGAATATTTCTTTTTGTCATGTGCAGAATTTTGATAATTTTTTTTGTAAAAATTCAAAATTCTGCACATGAAAGTAAGTTCGTTTACCTTAAAAATGGGAACATATACTTGAAAATATTCGTGACAACAAAGAATACGTTCAAACAATCAAAATGAACAAAACAAGGTTAATGATGATTGCATACTGATAAAATCCCTCCCAACTTCGGACGGGTAATGAAAGTCAAACGCAGTGGTATTGTTTAAAAGCTTTTGTTACGGTGGGAAACTAAAAGGAAAATTGCGATCATTACTCTTTAGAATGATTTGTTGACCCGCTAAAAAGGAGACACTTGTGAAGAGAATTGGGAAAAAGTGGCTTAATTGTATATCTCAGTCAAAGACAGAAAAAGAGGAAATGTATAGAAATTATCTTTACATTTTTAGTTTTATGTCATTTAAAGCCAAGCTTTAACCCTTTGTCCTTATAACATAAGAATACACTGTCCTTAAATCAGTGATCTTAGTATTTATTGGTTTTTGGTGTTACCAAACACATATTACTTAACCGTAACTTCTTACATTTCATTGAACCACCAAACCACCAGACCTACCTCATTACTCGTTATGATATAAATATTATTGTCTATTATTTATATTTATCATACATAAAAACAGATTTGATACTTAAACACCAGATGGAAGGTTTGATTGCGGTTTAACTACTCGCCTTTTTTATCCCATACAAGTTATTTTCATTCAACAACAAGGACTTATTTTGGCCAGGATCTATATCAATAACCATAATAATGTAGAATTATTTGGCAGCAAGTTTTTCGAAACTTAGGGCGTGACTTCTTGGTTTATTTTACCAGTTTAACAACTTTTACTTAAAGGAGCGGATTGATAACAGTTATAAATTACAACAAAATTTCATTTCAAGAAGATTAAACAGAAAACATGTATTATATAAAATTAGTTTTTAATATTTTAAAAGCAGTCATAAATATGACGAAATAGCAATAAATTTAAGAAATAAAAACATAAGGTTCATTACACCCTTATCTTAAGTTTGATTGCGTTCTCTGTTGCCAAGTACGATTTTTTTTAGTTGTAAATGCCTTGCATAAAAGGGACTGTATCATGATTTAATATTTTCACTTTTTTGGAACTGAGTGTGAGCTTCCCCCTTTTTTCTGGCGTTGATGACTTTATCTCACTACTACCGTGAACATTTTATTTAGACAATTTACTTTCTTATTTGTTTTGAAATAAAATATACATACACTTTGACCGAATAGCTAACTTTTCTCAGTAATTATATTTTACGCCCAGATTTCTTTTTTATTTCGAGGCAGAAAGTTCTAAAATAGTTGATGAAATCGAAGCACTCAGAGAAAGCACTTACTTTTGACAAGCAAACCGACAAACATTAAAATGTCTGAGTGGGATTTGAACTTAGGTGGTAAGAGAAACCGTCATCTGTGGGCGAGATTTAGACTATTCGACAACGGAAGCTATTTTGCCTCAGGAACTTTTATTATATGCTAAAGAAGGGTATTATACAGAAGCCGACACGTGCCACCTACAAAAATTACGAGATACTAAGTCGTAATTACGACATAATTAATTTTTCTTTTGATGGCACTTGTCGGCTTCCGTAGTATTAAGGCTCTTTCGGAGAAAACTGTATTATTAATTGACAGTTTGCTTCTGACACAAGTACAACTGAAATGTAACATGAATTTGACCAAAGCGAAAGCAACAAAAACATAAAACAAGAAACGACAACAGAAAGATATATGAATAAAAAATAATATTGATAAGACATATTGAAACCATTGTAATTTATCGGAGTTTGTACTTAGTAATCTGGTGGTTGCTCTTTATGACTTTTACAATTTATGGTGCGCCAAAGTTACGTAACGTGATGTCTGGTGACTCAGCTTTAGCTGTAATGGTGGTTTTTACAAATGTAGAAATAATTGCGTAACTAGTTTATCCAATTGCTCTTTAAAGACTATTTGTATAAGATCAACCGTATAGGTTATCATTGTGATTTATACACTCAAGTATCAAACACTGGAAGTTAACACATAGACAGTAAATCAAATAAGTCTTATAAAACCGTTGTTAATCTCTATTTTGTAATTCAAGCTTACTTCTAACGTATGAAATAAATCATATTTATAAAAAACCACACACACACACACACACACACACACACACACTATATATATATATATATATAAATATATATATATATATATATATATATATATTGAAATAGAAAGGTATCTGATAATTAAGGTTAATAACCTTTATCAATCCGGTTTTGTTTGGAGTTGTTTATTGAGTCAGTCATGCTTACCTTCATTACAAGCGACAAGACTCCCATAACATTCCAGTTTAAATAAAGTACATATAATGAAATATAAAGTTCACAGGCTGTAAATGTTGTATTAATATATAAAATACTAGAAAACACACATGATGTGTTGTAATAGATGTCGGACCGGTTGTTCTGAACGATACTTTAACGACTCTTCTCCAGAGAAAGATACATAAGTTCTGCAAGGACCAACTTGTATCTTATATAAAAGTGATATTTTGTGATATACAAAGTGATGTTGGACTTTTGAAAACCGTTGCTAAAAATCTAAAATGTATATGTGAAATGACCGGGGTTAATAAAATTTTTCATTTTCTTGTAACAGTTTTGTACTGTTTAAAATTATCTATCATGTCTTAAAATAGGTTAGGCACATGTACTCTTAGCTTCAAGTAATGTTAAACTAATATTGTTTTCGTATTACATTGGCATCCTATTCATTCTTCATGAACAACATTTAGGGGGAGTAAGGTTATAATTGATAAATAAAAGCCGTTTGGTTTCTCCTGTAGAACAGACTTTATATAACTTCGGTATATAAATCATATATAATTAACAATCCTAGACACAAAGAATTAGTTTCTTTATTTGATGTACTTTGATGTTGTGGTGCTGGACAATGTCTCGTTACTGTACTCACAAAACAATATGGCGACATATATGCAATATAATGTGTTCTTTGTAATTTAAACATAGAGAAAACGAGCTTCATTTATCATTTCAAAATAAAAACAAGATATTATTGTTTTGATTTCAAAATTTTCAGATAAAATAGGTTAACAATGTAAATAAAGAAACATTTGAACAACAAACATAAAATTGTTGACTAGAATAATGGTTACTGTACACTAAGCAATCACTGGAAAATGCACAACATCAACAAAGAGAACACGTATGTATAAAACAAGACGACTACAGCCGATCTTGTTCTTAAGACAACCTCTGTATAAAGACTATCTGCCAATTACAACTACTATTTTCAAATTCTTTTGCTTTATTTTCGACCAAAAAAAACTCTATACTAAGTTAATCTGTCTATTAAATCTACAAGTTTTTATCTTTATATACGGGTAAGAGAGAGAGAGAGAGAGAGAGAGAGAGAGAGAGAGAGATTATGTGAGAAGTCATGAGGGATGACCCTTGTGAACTGAAATGTATCTAGATAAATATACATGTGCATGTATCTATTGATTCAATTGAAAATCTTTCTCATAAAGATTTTAAAACGGTTTCATTTAAGCATACATGAATATGCAAAATGGATTTTCTATGTTGTTCAAATTTGGATAAAAGCCGCTTGAAAGTGAGGATGGTTTTAATGGCATAGTAACATGTAAAAATTTCTGTATTACCAGATGACAACATGGGAAAAAAAGATAAACTTAATATCGGAAGATTTAAAACATCGCAAATTAACAGAAATATGCAATATCAATGACTGATATCACAGGGCGACATCTGGTGAGATCTGTCTATAATAAAACAAAATCCCGAGGTTATTACAGATAGAAAAACTATCTTACTACGAACAGCTGCTAAAACAAGTAAAATAGATAAAATACATACGTGTGTACAATAAAAACGTGTGTATAATATATACGTAGTAGTGTTACATATATACGTAATGTTATTATATAATATGCTCTGTAAATTCAAATTACTTGAGTTTTAATTTACAACATGCCTAAAAACTTATCCCACGAGAGAGAGAGAGAGAGAGAGTGTGTGTGTGTGTGTGTGTGTGTGTGTGTGTGTGTGTGTGTGTGTTGCAAAAGAATGTGGAATTTTATTGGTACCCTCAGTTCAAATCTGTCTAACTGAACTGTCTGTAAACACATCCGATAAATACAGAATGTTACAGTTAAAATTACTAACAAATCTTTTATCATTATCTAAAGTTTTCTTTTTAGAAACCAAATATCAATTTTTTTTTTTTTTTTTTTTTTTTTTTTGAATGAAATGAACCAAACAAAAAAGCAATCCAATTAATTGTTGTAAGATAGTAAAGTAACAACGAATACATGAGAAAAGTGGATCGTCGAAACTGCTAAATTACCGTAAAAATCGACTAACCATGTCCCACAACACCCAAATAGGGTTTTTTTTTTTTTTTTTTTTTTTTTTTTTTTTAATCTCTTAGTTATTGTCATACTTAATTCGTGTTCCAGACATAACCTTATTTAAATGTAAATTGAATGAAACATAACACTTGTTATATAATATCTATAAATATCACAAAATTTTAAAGTTACATGCATTTTTAAATTAAATTTTAAAGTTTTATAAGTGTTTATGACTATAACAGACAAGTTCTTTTTCTAGATATCATTTAAGTCGGCTATAAAATTCAAGTGTTTTGAATTTAAAATAAGTAACATTACGTGTATGTGAAGGGGGAAATGTAAATGTTAAAAACTCTGCATTTATAATAAATAAAAATTATGACTCAAATATTGTATGATACATTCACCACTGATCAACATACTGCAACAAAGTAAGCGATGATGAAACAACTAATTATAAATAGAAACAAAAGAAGGACGGAAGGATGGTCGAGGAAATCCTAGCACACGACGCAAATTTATTGAAAGTAACCCATAAGTGAAGATAAAACGCATTCAAACAAGAGTTCATATGGCTTAACATGTATAAATTGCTGAAAAATAATACCAGTAAATGAAAAATATGACATAATTTACTAGAAGCCTTAATCCTATAAAGTCTTATAAAATATTTCCCTACTTACACTGCTCTTACATCTTTCTATTGTATTCAAAAATTTTAATAGTATGACATTTGTTTTAATAATAATATGTAAGACGAGTCTAACTAACATTGAAGGTAACATGTATTAACCATACCTAAATTGTAACAACTCATGCTTTATAACATCTAATTACATTTAAAGGTTTGGTATCACTAAAATGCTAAGAAAACACCTGAAGGTATTAAGTATTGTAGCTCACAAAAAGGATTAAATTCAAACTAATTTCTATCTTGTTTCTAGCTGGTCAACCTGCTTCGCAAACTTGGTAGGGCTTTGGTCAAGGAGAATCCATTTAAAGTTTCACCAGCACTGCTTCATTGGTTCTAGAGATGAAGTTGAAAATGTGTAATTGTTTACGACGCACGACGCACCGTGACACCTGTGGCCTCAGGTGAACTAAAAATTCTGTCAAAATAATATTAGTTCTGTACCAAAATTTGAGCCAATTTAAAAAAAAAAAATACTTTTCTGATAATATAAATTTGGTATCTACCAAGTTCACAATAAACTGCTGTATTTACTGCTGTGCTTTTCACATACAAAAACACGCTTGCAAAAGTCAGTATGTTCTTTTTCAAAAGCTAAAGTTCTTTTATGCCATAGCAAAAAGTTGCTTAGATTGCCAAAAAGGGAGTTCCGACTCAAAGAATGGCTAATAAATCATACAACATTAATTTCAATTGTGTAGGAATAAAAAGGTGTAATTATCCCAAGGTAAAGAATATAATGTCTATTTTTTGTGTGTGTAACGTTATATAATTTGTTCTTACACCAATATACATTATATCACTATCTAATGTATACATCTAAATTTTCTATATACCAAATGTCACTTTGCATTTTATTTAACTACTCAGAAGAAACGGAAACCTTATTGCTTATAAAATAGACATTGGTAGGAAATTCGGCTAATTCAGGAACTTGGCCTTGGGCTTTGAATTTAAAAAAATCGTACTATCAATTCTAATACAACTCCCCGGTGAACTATTGCGCAGTTAAGAGAAACAATGGTCCTTAACGCTGATTGTTTATTCAGTAAGACCAAACATATCAAACGTTGTTGGTCAAATTAAGTGTGAATCAAAATATATTTTCTAAACCCTGATTGAATGGTTCTTGACAACACCAATTATTGTCACGGTTATAGGATGTTCTTGGTGGTTCTTTTAAGATGCTGACTATTTCGTTTCAGCGAGTTCGTTGTAGTTCTTGATAATTCTATCTATTTTGTTAAAGGAAGTAATCGTCAGTTTTTTTTAATGCAAATGCTATTTACCTTTGTCTTGGCTATAACGAGTTCTAACAGCTCTACACTTTCACTCTATAGTCAAACTTGTAATTTTTCGCCAGAATCATCCCTATTATCTAATGTAAGCATATGTCACCAGTAGTGTATTTACAAACAGAATAGATGTACATGTGCTTTTGGAATTGCAAAAACACGTAACACCTTCTGTGTTTGTATGATTAGTTATCAGATAAGAACGGGCATGATCATGTAGAAAGTAAATGTCATATATTATCTGTTTTACATAATGCATCTTAACATGCATGAAACAGGAGATGCAGCCACTTTGTGTTCGGCCCGGCTTCATAAAAAGGGATTTCTTTGTTGTGGGCTTCAACTGGTTGCTATGTCACCATTAAATAATAAACCAATGACCTCCTGCTCTCAAGACAAACACTTTTACACTGGGCCACTGATGCGGTCGTTAAGGGATCAATGCATCGACATTTGAACGTAATAATACAAACTAAATCTCGTAGATTTGCACAAACTTGTACAAAACATAAACTTGTGTATAAAACGATGATTACTAGTAAACTAAAGACAGGAAAGATTACAATATTTCGTTCGTGGCGGGTTAAGCAAGTAAAAGCTATTAAACCAGTGAGTCACTTTTTCCGTATAATTTAAGAAATGTATTGGTCTCGAATTTGAAATTGATAAGATAATTTATGACTTGAGTACAAAGTTAATCTGTTATAAACCATCATGATATATCTTATCTACAAGTATAATCTAAAATGGATCATCATCCAACGTCTTATTGGTTTTTGAAAAATAAAATTTCACTTTATTAACAGAAATCAAAATAAATAAATAAATAAAATAATTAACAACAATAATAATGATAATAATAACAATAATAATAATTAATATCGTAACATACATCATAGTAATATGTTGTTGAATTATTGAGAAATTATAATGAAAACTACAATGCTGATTTAAAGGTTAACTAAATGTATACTGTAAACAATTCATAATAAAACAAGGTTTTTTTTTCTTTCAAGGAAAGGTAAATTGCTTTTTTGTTCGCTTAGGTTCTTGTTATGTTCGGGGCAATTTTTAAATGTTATTCTTTCCGGTCTTTTCTATTATAAATGCGCTTCCGTGAGCTGTATTTATTGTAAATGGCACAAAAATTTAAAACACATTAAAACTTAAAATAGAATGTGAAAATCGGAAATATGATTTAAATGTAAGCAGTATCATGTGCTACGAATTTTTTTTATGAAATTATACATTCAAAAATTGTCATGTGCTACTATGCATTATTTCATGAAAATTCAAAAGTAGCACATGACAGTAGTGTCATAAACTGATTTTGAATTTCTTTTAAAATAATGCATTCAAAATCAGGACATAGCAACTCAAAATGCAATAATCAGCACATGATAGTAGTATTAACGATACTAGCAAATAAGTAATTGCAGTTTTACTTGCTCAGCAAAAAATGTATTTTTAATGAATTATCTCAAGATTGTCTGTTTTATTACAATTCCACATACTACACTCGGAACCCTGTGGTTTACCCGGCTTTATCATATCTTGCATAACTACGTTTACATCAAAGTTCATGTTAAACTCTGTATGTTTTTGCTATAAAGATGTTTCCGCAACAAATTTCACATTCCAAAATACAAAACGATCCTACGCCCTTGATTCAGTCTCTAATTGTAAACTAAGCATTCACTTCACTGTTAAAACAATGTCATCATAATATAGTAGTAATCTAAACTACCAAAGATGCAAATTTATATCTGAAAATTAGTATATTCTTATTACCAACAGATAAGAAATATCTTAATTCTTTTTAATTTACAAAGTGTTTAATGGGTCTTAAAAATCTCGTTACTAGTAAAATCTTTCGAATGAGATTCAACTGAGGCCCCATGTTTCGGTACATGCTAAAGACACACTTCTAAAATTCCAAAATGTGGCCACTTGCGACCTACCGCTTAAAATGATGCTTCGAATAAAAATGGTTGAAAGTTATGTTGTGTAATAGAATATTGATTTCGAACTTAACTTACTTTAACTACATTACAAATATCAAAATTGTTCTCTTTCTGAGATCTCTATTTTGAATTATGTAATCAATGGTGAAATGATGATAAAAATCATTTTGGCTATCAATCTTAAGCTATAAGCTACGATATTTGAGTGGAGTACTGGTCGAAAGATAATTTGCAGAATTTTGAAATGTCAAAACTGATGAGAGTTGTAAATAAGCTTTCATAATTTGTAACAAAACCATTAGAATTTATAACTTGAATATATGTTTTTAACGTGTAAATCGGAAAAATTACGATTACGCCTAAAAGAGCTTCCCGTCATTATCCCGTAAAAGCCGTACCAGATTCGGTACAAAATGCATTCATCTTTGACCCACATCAAACCTGCACTGCATATGCATTCGATCGAAACAAGCATGTAAAAGCTGTGAATACACAAAAAGTAACAGACAATATAATACATAAAAATTTAACACAATTTGTATGCATTATTACTTATATATCAGTGGTTACAATTTCACGTGTACAGATGAATCATATACAAACCTATTACAAGCTATTTAAAACTCTATAAAAATAGTTTATGTTGTTGACAAGTCGTCTTTTTGTTTCCAATGATATCGTCACCATCATCACAACTATTACCGACTTCATCATCTCGATGCGACATGAAGATATTGAATGCATATGCATAATAGCTACAGATTTGGTGCAAATTTAGCAAAATAAAATGCATTTGCATGGATTTATAAATCTTAAGCACATTTTGAACAATGGTCATTATTTACGGGGGTTCGGGGGTTGGGGTTAAATCTACAACTGATTTTTTGAAGGGTTGGTTTACTTATATTACAATATCAAATTAGCCCAAGCATGACGTTAAACCCTCATATATAGATCATGTCCAATTAGGTCCACTTAATGCCACTGAATCGTGACGAGAAAAACGTGGAATAAAAGAGTAATTACTGCAACCAAAACACACATGTACTTGAATCTCATTCATCTAAAGTAATTTATAGCCCTTACAAGAAAATAAAATCATATTAGTAATAAACAAAAATTACTGGAACAACAAGTATAAAGAATAAAAAACAGGTGTCGGAAGGTATGTGATACTGGGACGATAGCCGTACTGTAGAACAGCAAAACAACGCTGACTTACACACACAGGAGTATGTCAACAACACTGACAAAAACGCTGTAACGAACCAAAAACAAAACTGAGAGAGAGAGAGAGAGAGAGAGAGAGAGAGAGAGAGAGAGAGAGAGAGAGAGAGAGAGATGTTTTGAAAAATATGTGATACAGGGCCGATAACCTTACTGAATTGCAACAAAAGCATCACCGATTTAAACACAAAAATGAATGTCAACTTACTGACACTCAATCCAAAAGAGAACAATAAAAAACAATTAAAAAATAGGTGCTTGGTGACAGCCTTACTAGAAAAGAAAAAACAATACGAACTAAAAGTTATTCTTCGAAATCGTCCAAATACTTCCTAAAAAAACACTTAGAAACAGAATACGGACAGGTGATACTCCAGATGTTTTATCTTAGGGTATAATAAATAAAGGTGATGTGTTGGTATGTGTGTATATGTCTAATTCAATCATATATACGTTCTATTTCTGACGGAGAATGGTATGGAAGAAAACATTAGAAAGAATGTACAGTTAAAATGATAATGAATGAGCGAGTTCATAAATAGCTGAAAGTGCCTGGATCTTGGTTACTGACATAAAAATTCTATTGCATTCAGTTGTATATATCTAAATAAAAGTAAAACTCATATTCGTACATTACAACACTCATTATGAGTAGCTCATATCTTACAAAAAAATTTTTATTTCTTTAAATGTTTTTCCAATTACTCCCATAAAGATTACATAATCCGTCTCATTTAAAAAAAAACTTACATGGAAACTTTCGTATTTAAAAAAAAATTAAAAAATACTTTCTCTCCATTATGTTCCATAAAATTAGACTATAAAATGCTACAAATTTAGAGCAATAGAATGTGACTTCGTTACAACAGTTATCAGTATATTAAAACAAATAAAATATGTCTGTTTATAACGCCCATACTTTTATGATGCTTTGACGAGGGGTTTGGCTGTATACCTCAAATAATTTAATGGCACGTTCTGTAAAGTTCACATTTCAGGACCATTTTTCTCTTCCAAATGACACGGTCTTTAGAAAAAAAATTTCCTGTCATTTTTTTTCTGTTCTTTTCTATAAATAAATATGTTATCTTAATCTTGCATCATCTTGCCTTAAACTAATTGCAACAACGTTTCTATCCAGTTTAAAACAAATTACGTTTCTGTAGTAATACTCAAATTTATGTCTTCTTTCTAAATGAATTCAAGCAAAACTCTTCTCAAACACCATTTTCCTGTGTGATCATGGTTTTATTGTGGTATTGAATACAAATACAGCTACAATTGGAGCATCTATTAGATTGGTTTCATCAAGAATAATACATAATTTAGTTTGCACTTTTGTTAATCTTAGTCATCTAGATTCCTTTGGCAAATAATGCTGGTTTTTAATAATTATCTTGTAATAAGATAGGCCCTTTTTAAAAATCATTTAACGTAAACAATTTTCTACTAAACAATTTGGCTTATTTAGAATTTCCCTGCAAAGATCCTGTTTTGCAAAAGATGATGACTTTTGTTCATAACTATATCTAATGTGATTTATAATTTAGAGTCTATGTTTGAGCAAGAAAGCAAACAAACAAACACACGCAAAGCATTTTACATATGCAAATCATTTTACATACGCAATGCATTTCTTATACTCAAAGCATTTCACATAAGCAAAACATTTTACACACGCAGAGCATTTCTTATACTCAAAGCATTTCACATAAGCAAAACATTTTACATACGCAGAGCATTTCTTATACTCAAAGCATTTCACATAAGCAAAACATTTTACATACGCAGAGCATTTCTTATACTCAAAGCATTTCACATAAGCCAAACATTTCTTATGTCTTTCATTCCATCACATCAATTGCATTTGGACTTTTTTGCATTTCTTAAAACGAAATGAAATATTGAAAACTGACTTTGTTTTCCATTTGTGACAACTGTATTTCAAATGTATAAATATCAATTTTGCAATTTTACCAATAAATCAAACAACATTTTCCCGTTGCATCAAGAACAAAACTCATAGAAGTCGATCTTAAGACAGTGGACACGTGGTCTGGATATATTTCTGTAATGTTTATGACTTAAAAGACATGGTCTAACATTGTTTTGTAATTGGGAAATGACCTTGGTTGAAGGTCAGTTTATTGTATACACGTATGATGGAAAATGATGTCGGATATTAGATGTTCAAACGAGTGTAGTGGCCCTTCAATACCGTAATTCTATATTATTTTATCTGCATTATTCACCCTAGCACTTGTTTAAACAGATACTGAAAGGCGAAAAGTTTGTAAAGGTAACTTGCTGAACAATATAAAAGTTAGGGAATCACAGACTTAAAATACTAGATGTCATTTTTATTTCATTCATTTTATTTTTGTTAAACAAAGAGTCACATTTTAATTGATATAAAACTTAATATACATTCACACATAAAACACTTAAAAATATTAACACAACCAAGACTGACTTACATGACACTTAAAAACGCACAAAAAGAACACATATCGAAAACGCTTTGATTTTGCAAAAAAAAAAAAAAAGGTAAATTTAACCATTTTCGACACTATAAGCACTCTTTGTGTCCACAACGATACCCTATATCTCGTCTTTTCAAGAAAATAGGGTTTTCTGTGAAAACATATAAATGTTATGACACAGCTTTGAATAATTAATAACTATGCCATTGGTATAGAGATGGAATCATTATCATTATACATTGCGCATATGGAAATTTGCGTTATTAATTTCACTGATGTATAATCAAAACCAACAGTTTACAGCGGATCCAGATTTTGAGCTGATAGAAAAATTACATATGCAAGAATTTCGTCTGGATGAGTTTGCAATGTTCATTTATTTATACTTTGAATAAAATAATAATTAACACCATTTAGTCATCCTATGTTAGACTGGTTCGAAGGAAAGTGTGCTAATGAATCCGCGTCTTGTTTTAAGAAACCACAATTTTGCAAAAGGGTAATGATTTGTTCAGGATCCACAAACAAAATGTTCAACTCCAGTTAATTCAAACAACGGGGGTGGTCTCGAACATGCTAACCCCAATGACATTATAATCAGAAAGTCAACTTTTTTTACATTTAAAGTACATTACGATAAAATAAAACGCATGCAAGATGTTGATAAATATTTGATAATCAGCAAAAATAACGTGTTACATAGTAGTCATGTGACCAAACAAATGTCACGTGTAATCTGATGCACGCGTATGTTTGACTGTAACATGTACTAGAAATTCCTCGTTAATTAGTGTCAGACACGGTTAATCATTCATTTCATCACAACACAGTAGGCAACAAAAAAAGTCTGATCAAGTCAGACTGGTTTAACCTTGTATAACTGAGCACGCGATATACATTGTGTGCTTCGAATACATTTTTGTGAATTCGCTTTTTCATCTTAAAACCTGCTACATGTGCTTTTATATACATGTCTGACGCATTTACATCTTCAACTGTATCTTTGAAATCATCAAAAATCGACAAAACAGTTTCAGATTGCCCCAAGTTATTAGACAAACTTGCTGTAGAAAACGCAGTTAAAAATTTAAAATTCTGGATTGCAAAAATCTATAACGATTTGAGTGAGATCAAGTGCCCCGGAAGTAAAGATGCATTGAAGTTTTGTTTTCACAAAGCAAAGAATTATAAACATCGAAGTAATAGCAAGATAAATAACACACGAGGTAGTTCGATTATTACGATATCACCGCTTGATTTTATTTATAATTTTAATGATTAAATTTCATTTCCGTTTTTTTTTATATTAAAGTAAAACTCTATAAAACCTTTAAAATCTTAATTATCATGAAAAAAATAATAACCGGACACTCGGAAAATTAAATGTTTTTTTAATATCTACTCAATATAAAAATGACCCTGTTAAATCCAACGTGATGGTGATTAGGGCTGAAAAACGCCTATCATTATTAATAGAACACTTGCCCGTAAACGGTATTTGAAATATCCGAGTGAAAATAAAGCATACCACGGTCAAACATTACAGTTTTTAGTGTAAGAAAAAACAAATGATGATCTCTGTATGTTATTTACAAGTAATGTAATTTCAGTTTCAGAAAAGCCAGAACATTTCACGGATTCAGTTGAACGCACCTGTAACATCCCAGATACGCGATTCTAGCTGTAAATCATGTTTTATTTGATTTTTCTTGTGGGGAAAAGGAATTATAAGGTCATAACTATATCGAAACAGCTGTATTGTAAATGTCAAAGCTCCAATAAATTGATACTCAAAGAAACAATATGTTTCATGATTTTATAAAGTTTTTGTATTGGTTGATTAATTGAGTGTAGTTAAGTGATTGATTGATAGATTTGAATATTGATTGGCTTTTGTGGAATTACTTTGCTTCGTTTCCTTACACGTCTAAACAATGAAAGGGTGTAGAATATCAATAAATATATATGTAGTTAATTAATTCTACTTTACAGGTGAGTGGGTTTTTTTCATCTTTTTTAATTAAAATTTCAAAAACGACAATATATTTTAACTGTATTTTACAGTACCGGGTGCCTTTTTCTTGGGGAGTTCCATACTATGTCTAGCACACCTGAAGATAACACATAGAACTTCCTGTTACCCCACCCTTACAAAGAAAAAAGATAGTCTAAATGTCTATATTGGATATTTTACAGTAAACTCCCTTACTGACTAGTATTCGGTTAAATAAACATGTTGAAGTGTTTAACTATTGCTGTAAAACTATAATATATCATATGTCAAGACTTCTTTATTGAAGTATAACACTTTGCTGATCCTGTAACAAGTACTTGTCAATTAAAAATACTTAAGGAATTTCACATGTCAATGGAAGGACATCGTCTCCAATATGACCCGTATTTTGGCGTGTAACATTGAGATTTTCACATGTCGTCTCCAATAATTGGCGTGTATCTTGTGCTAATTTGAATTAATCTAATTAAAATTCTTGTAACTACACCCACCTAACAGACAAGATGTAAACATTGCTGTTTTGCATGGTTAAGTCATATGCACACACACTCACCCGGGAGGGTTATTCATTAAAAGTCCCTTCGGTAAAAAACTTTAACTACTCTATAAGCAGCTGATGTAAACACATACAAGCCTCCATAAATAATGTTTAGTTCATTTAAACCATGTTTACCTGGTGGAGACAATGTTTTTTACTTGCATGCATGGAGTGAAAAACAACTATTGTCATACCTCATACGTCGGCTTTAGTGTCCAATGTTAAGTGTTTGGTCAACCTTCATGAAACTATTCATTCATACAGACGACGTATATAGTAGTGCCAGAAACCATTTTTAGTTTAATCATATAATACATTCAGAAACGGTATGTTGTCTATGACAGTAGTATTTACCATTCCCTAGTTCGCATTATGCATTAAGCGGTTTTTCTTCAGGCTTTATTTACATTAAAAAATACGATCAGTTTATATGCATAACATCTGTATCTCAGTAAATACTAACATAAAACTTTATATACATAATCCACGATGTTACCTTTTTAATCATATGTAAGCCTTAACACTTTTTGAGTTAACCTAGTAAAACTTACGTAACTTTTTACGGCTCAAAATACTATTACTGGCAGTTTTAGTAATGAATTTTTCATTTTATACCGGTATGTTCTAAATAATGAATAAACTGCTTCAATATGATGTCACCTGTGGTTAAGCTATTCCAATAACAAAAACTCCAACAGCATGAGTCTATACATCTTATATAATAATACTACAACGGATATCAGTTTCATCTTAAAATCATTAATTTTTATTTTACAGAATATCTTAATTAATTCAAGTTAAATATCAATTTGATAAAGGATGCTCTTCGAGTCAACGTGATACTTTGTCGAAGGAAGCACACACCCGAACTATCCCAAAATGTCGGTTTATTCACAAGGAAAATGGGATGTGTATGCAATAAATGCAAGTTATTTTATAGGTATGGTACTCGCAATTCGTGACTCAAAACACAAGGTACTAGTACAATTTCTAGTGCAGTGTGACTTCCGTAGCATTTATAGTTTGAAAATACATGTACATATCACAGGTACTTGTTGACAAGATTTTGTATTATTTATTGTATATTATGATAAATAAATGTTTTTTGTATTATTCCTCGATGCTGTCGTCGAAATATATTCAAAAATCACTGAAAATTCCACATTTATAGAAATACCCTTTCTACGATATGTTAACATATTTCAGCGGTATTTCTTAAGTGCGAGCTTTAGACCAATTGGCCACCGAAGACCTGTAACAGCTTAAAGGTACAAACTAAAACTAATCAAAACACGCGAGTTCATTGGTTAAGAATTCTCGTTTTTGAAATCGACTTTAATATGAAGTAAATGTACCTAGACTGATTTAACTCTATGTACTCAATTAAACATATTGATGGTCGTTTGCTATTTTCAATTTCAGAATTAACATTTCACAGTATACTGACCCCCTGTCAGGTTTATAACTATGATACACCGAGGTAAAGAAACTCACTGAATTAACAATAACGTGTTATTTATCAGTTCACTAACAGATATATATTGTTTAAATCTCGTTGTATCAAGTCTGTAGTTTGTTAAATCTTCAATTAATACATGTACCATAACAGTTATCACCACACTATCCATAGTTAAAACAAACCAGGGGTTCTTCACAGATAACAGAACAGATCTGTGATTAAAAATAATTAATCAGCAAAGAAAATGGATATTCTGTTTAATTCTTTGTTTGGTTTGAATTCTATGAATAAAACATTTAGCTATCTAGCAAAAAATGCAGAGTAAGTTCATGACAAAGCATTAGAAACCTTAATCTCGTATTTACATATACTAGCCATGTGTCTGCAAGTCACCGTCAGTTTGTTTACACCTCGTTTGATGGTAATTCTCCTTTTTTTGCCGCATATACAGCGAAAAAAAGTCGCTATCAAATTGCAAGTCTAGGTCATACCCGGCCGGGGTTCGAACCCCAACTCCTCACATACGAAGCGAGCAATCTACCAACTGAGATACCGCAGTGGTATTCTTCAAAATTTTGGGTCTTATGACCAAGATGTTTAGTCTTAAGTTTATCGGCTTATAGATCATAATGCTGTCTAGGACTGAACTTTATGTGAGACGTTCGTTAATTCACGTGTTGCATGTTCGTTTTTTTCCTGGCACTCCGGTTTCCGCCTAAATTACAGAAATAACCGCTTCGATACAAGTGCAATAATTTTGATTCGGACGTAAAACATTATCATTTAATTCAACCAGGAGTATTTCTAAACAATCACTGGTTATCCACTTGGATGCAATGCCATTCGAATGATTCGCTTTGTGTAATTGAGCATACTTAACAATTCTGTTGATTTAGTCATCCCCTTCTCGATATTCAAAAGAGCTGGCACCAACTAGAATGTATCATACGTTCAGTATGTAAATACGTAGAAATAATTAGGATGAAAGTACTCATTCAAATTTCTTCGAAAAAAATCTATATTATTCTAAATTGCGACATAAGTACATTCAACGTTTTATTTCAACATGTAAAACAAGACACGTTAAACAGCTGACATTTCGTAAACTTCAAATTTTCCCCATAGACTTACATAACAGTATTATCAAATTGGTCAATATATTGAGACGGGGTTAATGATGCAATAGCACAGTCTAACAACCCCTATAGGCTTTACTGTCATGTGTCGATTTTGAATTTCTATTAAAATAATGCATTCAAAATCAGCACATGACATTACCATTGCCAAGTTCTACGTTTGATGAACGGCTTAGTGAATTGAATATATATATATTGCTAAACTCAGGGAACGCAAGTAAACAGCAAATATTTCGCAGTTTTACTTACATAGTAACAACAATCGTGTTCATAAATCAGAAATTAAAAGGAAATAAAAAAAATAATAAATAACCGAGACAGTGGTCGAACCTATTTAAAACTAAGTCTTCTGACCACAGTTCGTTTCGTTAAAATCATCGAGAAAAAAAACATGTAAAGCTCGATAGCAAATGAAACATCAGTTTGATAAAGCAGAGAGAACATAAGGTCAAGGCCTATAATTTAAGGGTTGTGACATACACAAAATAATTAATTTTATCCGCAAAATTTTGGTAAGTTATAAGAGCCTTACATAACATCACTACAAGAAGACAGATAACATAATTATCTTTTTAAAATTTTATCCTACTCCAATTATATACCGTATCTACTATATTTAGAGTATATCTTTAAAATTCCTAATATAAGAAGGTCTGTTTTGTAAATCGCACTCCTTAGAACTAGGCTACTTCTAAAATTCTTTTATCAGTTTGTCATTTCGCTTGCCGAAAGTCGGGGGTTTTCTTCGGGCACTCTGGTTTCCCCTACCAAACCAAAACTGACCGCCTAGATTTAAATGAAAGAATCTTTTCTGGTGCGTAAAACGCTATTAATTCGATCCAATCCTATCCTAAGCTTGCCTACAAAAATAACCGTTTTAGGAATCATACTCCCCCGAAGTCGGCTAACTCTATCTACGAATTTATCATAAAAGTCGTCTTTGAACTCTCATAGAACAAAAAAATATTGAAAATAAACCAATCACTTGAATATTTATCGTTTTAGATTCTCTGACAGTTTTTTTTTTTCTTGATAATTATCAATTACTTTTTGTATATTTGAACAAACTAAAAAAATGTGAAAACGGAACTATTTATAAGCGACGTGAATTTGATACCAGGTGGTTAGCCAAAATGAACATAATAATTACGAATGTTGATGAGGTTTGACGAATGTCTAAAGATAACATTTTATAATAGAAATACTAAAACTTTGTAAACTTAAGTTTTGTAAACTTATGTTTTATGAAGAAGGTGTATTTTTTGTTTTTAACTGTTTTTATATGAATATAACTAATGGAAACCACAGTCATACTGCTATCACAAGAACGAGAAAAAAAGTGGTGAACACTTTTTAGAATGAGTACGGTAATAACCGACTGTTCGGAGTTTAGCCGTGCCATCCTCTAAAGTATTCTCAAAAACCGGAAATAAAATGTTATTTAAGAGTTTATCAATGTTGTAAGTCCTATGACATCTTACAAGATAAACACCGTCATTTTATCTAGAGGTCATGTTGTTATCTTCATGTTGTAATCAATACTTATGTTTTGTAACATGAGTGTCAGTCTTCAACTCAAACTTTATATGCTACCAAACAGTGTTAAACTGCAAGACGCAGCAGTTTTGAAAGGGATAGAAAAGAAGTTTTAGTGTTAAACACCAAAGTCAAGATTCTTTGCTTAATATCTAGTGGGTCATTTCTGAAACGGTCAAAAATACCGGAGTACCTGTTAAAAACCACCGAACTTAAAACTTTCTGACACTAGAATCTTACCAATTGGGATTCCAAAGTAGGCGGTTTTAGGCACTGGTGTCCTTATGCGCGCGCTTTAGACCTCTCGGGAACAAAGATTCCAGTTTTGAAAGGAAATATAATCACAGGCACTGGAGCATGTGTGATTGTAGGGTATTTATTGGAACATTCCTGTTTCTAATGCTATGCAACTAAATATCTTTATGTCAACATCTAAAAACATTACTGTGAAATATCAAAATGGGAGTCAGCAATAAATGAGAATCGTTGTTTACATTTATTTATGGTTTCATTTCATACGGGATGTCAATATTATGCACGTACTTAATTTACTCAGAAATACTTGTTAAATGCACAGATTGATGAAAACCTTACGCATTCTGTTTGAAGTCGACTCGACGTTTTTTATAATTTCAACAATAAAAACATTATGACTAAAAAAACAATGTTTACAGCATTTAATCAACAAAAAATCATAACTGGCAAAGCACTGAGTAATTTTGACAGAACAATAGAACGGAATGCAACATAATAAATATGAAAGGTTATTATATAAATAAGTCTAATAAAATTTTTGTTTTATTCTTATTCTGATAGTTAGTGTGTTAATATATATATATATGTCTGATGATATCTATAAGTGAACTACAATAGGCCAAACTTATTTGCAAACGATCGAGTAAATGGTCTGGTGACATTATAGAAAGCTGTTAGATGACAACGTATTAGTATTTATATAAAATAGGAATCCTTACCATAACCATTATAGTTAATTGTTATATGTACATTACAAGGAATTGTGATGAGAGACAGTGTCATTGATTCCATTATCTAAATCCATCATGTTCTATATATGGCTTAATTGTGATTGCAAATACCGATCTATAGTTACTTTAAAAGAAGAATACTATTCTTTAAAATGAAGAATATACATTCTATAATGAAAAGGTTTTGTATCAATATTGGCAATCGATTAAGAGCCTATATAGGATTAAATCTCTAAAGTACCGTACCATGAAGACCACACCATCTAAAATATTGTACAATCTATGGAGACCACAACACCTAAAATACCGTACAGCCAAAAACTAACATGCCGGTCCACATCAAAATTAAATTCCAAAACAAAGTAAAAACTTTGAAAACTGTCTAATTCAGTTAAACACGTGAACTTCCACCAGGGAAATGCGGTCGGGTGCTCCAAAAAGTACCTTCTGTCTTGCTAGGTACATCCGTCACATGCTAAATCAATTTCAGAATATAAGTAACATGGAACTATGAGACGTCAAAAATATCCTGAATAATTTCAATACAACGACATCATCCTTATTAAAAATATTGTTATGACGGTCTTGGTAAGTCTAGGCTTGCAATATTCCGAAGTCAACAATTTATTTGTAAGCAGTTTGCATCGATACAAAAACCATCCATGAAAAACACAACACCTAAAGTATGGTACCATCTACGAAGACCACGCCTTCTAAAGAAGGGTAGCTTCTATGAGACAAAACGATCTAACGAAAGGTACCATCTATGGAAGCAGCCGATCTAAAATACGGTACCATCTATGAAGACCACAATATTTACAGTACGGTACCATCTACGAAAACCACATGATCTAAAGTACGGTACCATCTAAGAAGACCACGCCATCTAAAATACGGTTCCACGTATGAATACTATCCCATTTAAAGTACGGTACAATCTATGGAGACCACACCATCTAAAGTACGGTACCATCTATGGGCACCAAACCATCTAAAGTACGGTTCCGCCTATGAAGACCACACCATCTAAAGTACGGTCCCACCTATGAAGACCGCACCATCTAAAGTACGGTACCATCTATGAAGACCACACCATTTACAGTACGGTACAATCTATGGAGACCACACCATCTAAAGTACGGTTCCACCTATGAAGACCACACCATCTAAAGTACGGTACCATCTATGGGCACCAAACCATCTAAAGTACGGTTCCACCTATGAAGACCACATCATCTAAAGAACGGTACCATCTATGGGCACCAAACCATCTAAAGTACGGTTCCACCTATGAAGACCACATCATCTAAAGAACGGTACCACAATCTAAAGTATGGTAAAATCTATGGAGACCACACCATCTTTATTACGGTACCATTTATTTGGACCACAACATCTAAAGTGCGGTACCACCTATGAAGACCACACCATTTAAAGTGTGGTAAAATCTATTGAGACCACGTCATCTAAAGTACAGTACAATCTATGAAGACCTAACCATCTAAAGTACGGTATTATCTATGAAGACCTTGACATCTAAAATACGTTATCATCAATGCAGACTACATCTACTAAGTATTCGATAATCTCTCTCTCTCTCTCTCTCTCTCTCTCTCTCTCTCTCTCTCTATTAAACATTTGAACGGTTAAACTCTTTAATATATCACTTTAAATCTGCATTTTCATCTTGCACGCATCTACTGCAGCGACCATGCAAATGGCATTCTCATCCACCAGCCATTGTGAAGCCATGGCACCAGAACCCCCAGTAAACTTCTCATTATTCTCTTAGTTAATTTATTAGATAAATTACGGTATGTTTATCTATGTATGTCATCTTTTGTGTGTTTTGTTAACTCCTGGCTTTTTATCTTGGATTGTTTTTATGTTAACAAAATTCTTTAATACTTTAAAACGATATCAATTTCAATCCTGATTTCTGAATGAACAATGAACATAGCTAGATTCTTAATGAAACGTTATATGCATATTAGCTTAAACAAGTTTTACACAAGGATTCACTGATTTGACTATATGAATTTTTAAAGTTGTATAAGATTCTATATTTGGAATGCATAACCTGCATACAATGCAGAGAAGTTCTACATTTCTGTATTATGTATTGTTTTCCATGACCCGTGACTTATTTTCTCCATTGCCGATTGTTTTTTGTGAAATATTGGCCACTCTTGGATCAAAATCCTGCACTGGATTGGTCTTCCGCTTTTGTGTCACAATTATCGAAAAAGCAACACATAAATATATATTATATATTCGGATTTTTAATTAAAAAAATTTCTTGGGTCAAGTGCACGGCCTTTAAAAGGGGATATTAATCATATATCATTATGACACCCACTTCATAAGTAAAACATATGCCGGGTTATAATGCATAAAACAAGTCAAAAAAGTCAGATGTACAACTTATTTACACTGCAATATATATATACAAACGTGAGAGTAAACATAGATTGATAAACGTCATTTTTATTAATTTATTTATTTATTTATTTATGAGTGTATTAGTATGATACAATGATTCTGATCATTCAACTGCTAGATAAAAAATGTAAGACATTAGAGACAAGGGTCGATGTGGGATTTTCAGATTTTAAAATACCGATATGTATTTGAAGAAGACTTTGTATAGAGGATGCACCCCCTTTTTTAAAAATCAAGGTTGCAGTTTTGTCTTTTGGCTACAATTGTATGTTATGTGAACTCGTGAATAAGATGTTCCGTGAATAAAAAGAGTACAATGCATGTGTTTCAGCAGTAGTATCCTGGAAAAAAGAAATTACTTTCCTTGTACCCTCCACTGAAAACTAAAAGCGACTAAAAAGGTCCTAAAACGATAGAATCAAACCAGTTTGAACATTTTGTAAAATGATTTTTCGAAAAATTTACACAGAATCTAATGGATGGGGTACAAAGAGAAGTGCAATGTGATTACAAACTGAAAAACATAATACTCTGCTTAATGTAAACACTATTATATATGTGTAACTCGGATCACGGGAATGTACAGCAGTTACGCAAGGGTAATCAATATAATTAACACACAGTAAATAATTCACTTTCAGTCCAGAAGCTTGGATTTAGATCTAGCATAGTAGAATTTTTATTTGGTCGATGCATTCCTATATTACATAAGAATAAAATCAAGATTTTGCCGATAGAGAAATAAAAAGGAATTCGTATGCTATGGGTGAAATTGATTAGGTAATAGTGGGGAAGAGGCAAAGATAGGATGGGGACGTTGAACACTTTAAATACATAAATACACAATCAGGTCCGTTTGAATCTACTTAATCGTGCATTAATGACAGGTGTGTTCATTTTACACCTGTCAGACCATATCAAGCCATTTAAAATTTTTTTAAAAATAATTTATGAATAAATCTTAACATCAAAACAGTGTAAATAAAATAAATGACTTACCTAGCGTGATAAATGATAGAATTTGTTGTAATATATCTTTATAACGTAACATGTTGAATTGTTCCGGATAATATTATCCACGTACATGTGTGTGTATTCCTTCACAAAACAGATCTAATATTATATGACTCACAATAACACACTAACATAATTTTTTAAACTGGTATCCCTTACTTAATTTACATGTATATAATGTCTTAAGATACGGACAGGAAAAAGGCGGCAATTATGTAGACATGTTTCTTGTTAGGCACACCGGTAATTAGATCAGCCAAATAATTACTACGCGTGCTTACCACTGCCAGTACATGAATGAAGGAAATCCCAGGCTTCAGATCTGTACGAGATTGTTTTAATCATGACCACAAACTAGAACGAGGCCATCTATTTTTTACTCGATGAACAACGTCAATGATAGTATCGATTGATCCTCAGCATGCCGTCTAGTAAAAGATGTATGTAACTACATGGAAAAGGGTCATTAATTCACTTTAATTTAAATACAAACGTAATGTTATCGAATTTTACGAATTGTCTTAAAAAGATATTAGGCTTGTTCGTGGATTTTTAGGTCTGCACACTGCAGTTAATATATGAACGCGCTCTACCGAAACTAAGGGACTACAATAGATGGTAATTATGATACCGGTATCATCTTTAGGAATAAAACCCAGTCCGTTTTGGCGCAATTAAGGACTCTAAATACCATTTCCGATACGCTAAAAGGTAATCGTAACAAAGAACAAACGCATTCGATGTAGCACATATCACAATTCAAGAAGATATATATTTTTACAGTTTGCAGAAATTATATTGATAAAAGTTAGCATTTTAACATGAGCTTCCACAGCCGATTTATTTGATTTTGGAATCAATCATGGAGATTACCACATTCTTCTTTATTTTTACATTTAAACGATGTTGAATCAAACAGAATCATTTTATTATGTCAAAACCATGTCAAACATTAGACGGAGTTTCGTGTTTTGTTGCCTATAACGTCGAATGTCTAATCCCCGTGACGCACCATGGAAAAACTAAGATGCCAGCGTGAGTTACGTGACTTTCGTTTCTGTACCTGATAAGATACCACAAGATTGTAAAATGGGCAATAATTATTCCTTTACAAATGTCAAAATATTCAAAATTCTACAAAGGAAATGTTCAAAATTCTGTACATGGCACAGCCTACACACTTAGTATCAAGATCTGTATTAAAGCCAATTTAACGGTTATTTCTGTCGTGATTCAGCACGGGATGACGATTGCCATTCTAAGTGTGAAATGGCGATTGATACCAGGGACGGTCTCTGTTTTACTCGTGTTATATAGTTTAGAGACAACGACGGCAGTTCTGATATGCACCATTTTGTAGAGCAATGAATGAAGGTTTGAGAGATATTCATTTATTATTTTTATTGTCCACCAGTAAATAGAAAAAAACGACCGAACTAAGGTAGGTAAAAAGTTAGGATAGCGAAAGTTGAACACCTTGTCTTATGTTAGGGTCAAGGGATTTTTTTTAAATATCGAAACAAGCGCCTGTGCAAAGAGACCCTAGTGTAAAAAGTTTGTCATTTCGCTTTTCGAAGTTCTGCGGATTTCTCCGAGTATCCCGGTTTTCTGCTCCATCCCAGAATTTACCGTCTCGATATAAATGAAAGAATTTTAACTGCTACGTTAATCGCCATTGTCTTACTAGATCCAATTTTGATGAGTGTATCAAAGCTTCAAGGGTTGGCAATTCGACCAACACCAACTTATTGACTCAAAGAGTACGAGTTATTCCCCTTTAGATATTAATAAACGTGAGAAAACGAGAACTTTTTTTTCTGAGAAACTTACCTCGTAATCAAGAACTGTATTATCAACATACCAATTATAAGAATTTCTATAATCCCATTGTAACTAGGTCATTTTTAGTAATTCTAATACATGTAATTTAAAATATGGGTACCTGTACTATGATAAATTTGTATATAACGAGTGCATGTTACTTTCTATATGGCGTTAGCCTTCATACTCATGGTGTTTTACCACCCGAAAAATTT
>CM056599.1:13180404-13300404 GCA_029721355.1 Tegillarca granosa
ATTTCTTTTCCTTTGAACTACATGATCAATTTGTACCAAATTTGAGGTTATAGGTTTCTAGGTGGAGTTGTACAAATCAACTTCCTGTAACAATCAAGATGGTCGCAAATACTAAAATTGATAAAAGTGATAAATGGCCAATACAATTTTTTTTAAAAAGAAAATTGGTTCAATTTTGGTATTTATTGAGTAAACGTTTACTTTAGCCATTTAAGAAATGTAACGGTTCTCCCAAAATACTGTTATTTTCCATTTGGTCGTTTAAAGCAGAATATGCAAATAAGATGCTATATTAAACACATGTTTTGAAAATCTTCTTCAATGCAACAATCACACCAATTTGAACCAAATTTTATGTGGAAGGGTTCTAAGAGGAACAGATTAAATACAGCCAGTTGAGTCTCACAGGCCCTATCGGGCTTTTTTTAATTTTAGTAAGTATCACACGATCTTAAACTTTTCACTGTTTTTACAAAATCTATTAACTTATGCTGCTGCATACCGATGACATTGTCATATTATAAATTTTTGAATTTTCTGAATGAAATATTTCATTCAGAAAATTAAACAAGAGTGCCATGAAGGCCCCGGACGCTCACCTGAAAATGATGTACACTCAGCTTGATTTCGGCAAACTGGAGCTTCTATTCTTAAAAGAGATTCTTTCCTATATTTCGAGCTAGTGACCTACTTATTGACACAAAATGACCCATATATAAACTTGAGCTAGCTTTTGTCAAGAGCATCATTCTGAGACAGTTTGATAAGATTGGTCCAAAATAGATCCCCTCATATGTGTTAACAAGGTTTTTATATAATTCGACCTAGTGACCTACTTATTGACCGAACATAGCCCATATACAAACTCGAGCTAGCTTTTGTCAAGAGCATCATTCTGACTAAGTTTGATGAAGATTGGACTAAAATTGGGGCCTCAGGAGTGTTAGCAAGGTTTTCTTACAATTTGACTTAGTGAACCTACTTATTGACCCCACATGACTCATATACGAACTTGAGCTACCTTTTGTCAAGAGCATCATTCTGACTAAGTTTGATGAAGATTGGACTAAAATTGAGGCCTCAGGAGTGTTAACAAGGTTTTTCTACAATTTGACCTAGTGACCTACTTATTGACCCAACATGGCCCATATACGATCTTGAGCTAGCTTTTGTCAAGAAATCATTCTTACTAAGTTTGATGAAGATTGGACTAAAATTGGGGCCTCAGGAGTGTTAACAAGGTTTCTCTACAATTTGACCTAGTGACCTACTTATTGACCCAACATGGCCCATATACGAACTTGAGCTAGCTTTTGTCAAGAAAATCATTCTGACTAAGTTTGATGAAGATTGAACTAAAATTGGGTCCTCAGGAGTGTTAACAAGGTTTTTCTACAATTTGACCTAGTGACCTAGATATTGACCCAACATGGCCCATATACGAACTTGAGCTAGCTTTTGTCAAGAGCATCATTCTGACTAAGTTTGATGAAGATTGGACTAAAATTGGGTACTTTATGGTCTCGATTATACCTTTCAAGTCCTGTGGGTTTTAATTATTTAATCTAACAATGCGAAACTAGAGAATCAAATTCTCAACCAGCTGCTTAAAGGCGATTTATACAATGAAAGGTAGCTCCATATAACTGAGTTGCAGCTCAGAAAGTACTCAAAAGCAAGGTCGCGGATGAAATTCTGAAGTCGCGGCTTACTAAGATATACATGTAATGATAAAAATCGCATGGAGTTCGGTCTGAAGGCAAGGACTGGTCGTCAATGGTTTTTAGTAAATTTGAAATGATGAATTCAGTATGTCATATACTAATTCAATATTTGGATAAAAGAATTCTGTATTTCAAAAATATACGCTGGTATGTTTCCACTATCGCTGCAAATTACAGAAAAGTAGACATAAGTCTCGTGACATGCCATCTATAGCCTCACATCAAATTTAAGATCACCCGACACATAAAAACTTTTTTCTGCAACAAAACTTATAGAATTATCTACAAAATAGGTTTCAGTAATTTTGTAGGAAAAATCTTTGTTTTATACACAATGACAAAAAACAACCGTTCTTAATTTGTGTCCTCGATCCGATCAATATTATAACTATTTGAAGGTTGGGGAACATCCCTGCAATATAATTATTTGATTAATGAAAGTTATATTGTATCAACGGACATAAATCATACTATGTAATCAAATTGTTCTTTTCAGTTCAGACAGTAGAGAGTTCAGTAGATTTGCCAAATGAACGTCCAAGGAAGAGACAACGTAGAAACAGAACTTACTTCAGTGAAGATTCGTTAAGGGCTCTAGAACTGGCTTTTGAAATGAACAGATACCCGGATGTGGTTGAAAGAACAAAAATTGCAGAAACCATTAAAGAAGAAAAAATCAGAGTTCAGGTAAATTGCACTGTCACGTAATTTATTTATTTCTTTGCAGAAGCCGTGTTTTGAACAAACTTAATAATAATAAAAATAAAAATAATAATTTGACCGTCAAGGTCATTGCATGCATGGTAGGCTTCTTCCTTATGCGATTGACCAATTTCACATTTTGTCAAATGTTTTAAGATCAAATAAAATGCATTGTTCATTATCTTGTGCAGTTTGAAGGAATGTTGTGGTAATCTGTACGTAAGGGTCATAGGTCAAATGTCAGGGTCATGTAAAGAAAAGAATATTTACCTTGTTTTTGTAACAAGAAAGTAATAATTTAATGTAACTATGTTGTAACTAGGAACTGAATTATTTTAGACATTTTCTACAGCTAAATATGGTGTTTTTGCAAAGTTATGAATAAAAAGGGTTATATTAGAAAGGCAGTAAAATATAGGGTAAAAAATTCACAGGAGAAACAAAAAGCCAAAGTTATTGGAAATTGCAACAATAAAAACACGTAAGGTATCTCTAAAACAAGATGGTTTGAAAATTATATTACAACTTGTTCAGTTAAAGCTCTAACATGACCTATAATCAATGTGAAACGATATTTTAAAAGATACATTTTATGTGGAACTTAATATGACTCCAAAGACAAGCAACTTAGATGAATTTAAATATAGCAGTATAAATGAATAGCAAGTCATTTTATACAGCAAAAGGACTTATCATTTTTATGGTAACTGTTGAAAAAAGTAAGGATATGGTACACCGCTTAAAACATTTTGAGCACCGACTTTTGATCACTATTTCAACCTCGCCAATTTAGATTTTATCGCATTTTGAATACTTTAAAAATAATTCGAGTATCTTCGATTTTCACTCAAAACAATCGAGACGGTTGTCGGTCATATTTGAACAAATTGATCGTTAAGAATAAAGAATGGACTTGGCAAAAAGGAAAATATATCTAGAAATCAATGTTTTGTAATATACTATCTTTGAACTTCTTATTTTAACGGGCAAATAAAAATAACCTTTCGGATATCACTGCCATTTTTGTCGACTTTCATAAATTAAATAAAAATAAAATAAAATAAAATAAATGCTTCGGCCATGAAATTGGTTAATATGGAAACAATACCGATACATGTATGGTAACACATTTAAAGCTGCATTAAGTTTTCCAAAGAAAAAATTAAAACGGTGAATGATGTTCCTAATGAACAATGTTACATTTGGTTCAACGATAAAAGCTCGAATAAATACAGAAATTACAGTAATTACCCAGCGAGATGCAGCATTTGGGATCTAATATTAGAACATGGTTACGTCATCAAAACCCGGGTCATTTAAACGCAACTTTAAAAACGGTGAAATACGATAAATTAAACACAGAACTTCGTTGAATTTATCATTTGTGACTTAGTAAGGGATACATAACACCATTTCAAATACATCTGGATATTAATTAAGGACAATTAATGCAATTTGTCATGTTTCACCTTCGATTCATGGGTTTTCCGTACATCCGTGCGCATGCTCCAAGCTCAAAATAACCATCGTTAAACATTGACCAACCGGTCAGAGGATTCCGTTTATTTACAGCTAAAAGAAATGAAATTTTAGAAAATGAATTTCACGGATCGTGGTTATAGAGGATATCTATTTTAAAAAAATATATATTTCAGAAAATTGAAAAACTTAATGCAGCTTTAACGCAAACTACTTAGGAAACCTATATTTTTATCGAAACCATATGTTTATGGAAACTAGATTAATAACTTATGGAAACCACAGAGATAACTTATTCTTTCATGGAAACCATTCATTGATAACTTTTATTATGGAAAACACATGGATAATTTTTAAGTATCATATGGAAAATATAATATTCATTTTTTTAACTATATCATGTGCTGTGCATATGATTATATACATTGATGGTTTCTGTACATGTGACTTGCCAATATGGGCAAAATTTTTCTTGAATTCATAACTGTGATTAAAAAAAAAGTTGTTACATTAAAATGGTAATAATAAATGTGTAAGGAATAGCTTTACAACAGATGTTTATAATCAAACACAAACATGCTTCATGCTCAAATTGCAATCTTTAAAAATTGGCAAAATAGGTTAAACAAGTAAGCTTTGACCAGGAAGTAAATATCATATAAACCATTCAGCAAAACAGGATAACAAGACAATCCGAAATGGTAAAGGGTAAATTGAAAAGCTGACTTACAAAATAGGAATCAAACTATTGTGTTTTTAAGCGAAATTGAACAAAAAAACTTAATTTTGACATAGTGTAAAAGGGACAATATCTCTGTTAATACAAAAACTTATTAAAAATATCGAACTTGACTTCCCTTTTATCACGAAAAGCATACATGAAAAATATCAGTTGAATCTAGTTTTAATAGTTATTGAACAAAAACCAAACGTCAAGAAACGACCGCATGCGGTAATACGCCCCGTGATTACTAAAAAGTAAATTAACTTCTATTGACACATTAATTTTTGGTATATTTTGTAGATATGGTTCCAAAATCGAAGAGCTAGAGAGAAGAGAAAAAGTGGAAAAGGAACAAAAAATAGCACACTTGCACAGTCAGGTCAAGATCATGTTACATCTACAATATCACCTGTGACAAGCCAATCCATTCCATCAGTAACGACATATCAAGATCATGTCAAATCTACAGTATCAACTGTGACAAGCCAATCCATTTCATCAGTAACGACATATCAAGATCATGTCAAATCTACAGTATCACCTGTGACAAGTTTATCAGTTCCAATACCGGTGTCATATCAAGATCATGTTACATCTACAGTATCATCAGTAACAAACTTATCAGTTCCATCAGCAATGCCATATGAAGATCATGTCAAATCTACAGTATTACCTGTGACAAGCCAATCAGTTCCATCAGTAATGCCATATCAAGATCATGTCAAATCTACAATATCACATGTAACAAGCTTATCAGTTCCATCAGCGATGCCATATCAAGATCATGTGAAATCTACAGTATCACATGTTCCATCAGCGATGCCATATCAAGAAATTGCGATACAGAACAAGACTGAATCAACATCACCAGTATTTATCACACCTGTTCCGCCATTTTCATCTACATCACCTATATCATCGAACTTAGATTTGATAACACCAGTACCACCTGTGACAGCCAGCTTCAGAGAACCTGCCAACATGGTATCTCAATCAACACCAGAACAACTAGTTCCTCCACAGACCAAGGTTCCCATACAGAACACTTTTTATACACAGCTCCATGAAACTCAAGCTCTGAACACCTTTTACTGGTACCTGTACAACCAACACAATATTTACAACCAGTTTCCATTCCAGTTTCCGTTTAACCACTTTCCAACATCTGTCAATTCTGCCAGTTCATTCCTGCAAGTTCCACAGCCAACTGTTCTAGATTTGTCAAAGAAAAAGGAATCTGCAGCTTGGTCTCCTAGACCCAGAACTCCTACTAATACCATGTTCTTCGATTTTTCATCAAAAGTTGTTTCACCGATTCCAGCATCACCAGAGAAATGTTCACCAGAATCATCAACATGTACTCCTAAGTTTTACACATCATCACCAATTCCAACCAAGTATTCCTCTAGTCTGTGTTTACCTTCTGTATACAAATCTATGTTTAGTCCTATAACAAAGTTACAGGATTGTGAAACTAGACCTGCTGACAGGAGATCCCATGCGTTATTTAGTTACAGTAAAGAGGACACCTTGTCATCAGATTTATTAGTTGAGTGTGATGTTATCACTAGTCGTGACATTGACATTGTAGACCTTCAGTCCAGTGATGAAGAATGTAGTGCTAAATCTCAATAATCAAACTTAATGATAGACAAATGTGGCAGTGATAAATTTTATAGTTACCTGAAATAGTTATAGTTTATCTGATATTATTGTGCTAAACCTCAGTAATTTATCCTTAGACAGTTATGCAATTACTGTAATCTATTGTAATTGTCATGGCAACAAACAGTACCAATAGCAATGCATTGTTTTAAAAAGAAGGATTTACTTTTCAAAATTAAGTTAACCAACTGTATTTTATGTTTCAAGAATGTGTATTCTTCCATAATATTTCAAATGGATTTCATGTAAAGAATTATTTGATGAAACATTTTTGTAATTTTCTATTGACACTGATATTGAATCTTTGAATCAATTTTTTATATTTAAAATATGTTAAAACACAGGTTAGTAAAGGATTTCTTAAACAGACATGTCTGTGGACAAAAACATAAAGAAAAGTTATCTGATTAAAGCAATAAATATTTTTACTAAATATATATGTTAACTTTTTGTTGCAAACAAAATGAAACAAAAATATAGTGCTATTTTCTGTTTTTTAATTTTTTTTGTAGAACCTTTTTTTATAGAAAATTTTGGTTATAATAATTAAGGTTGTTTTATGAACTATTTGAAGTTGTAATATTTTTAAACTTACATAGTACTATATTTATAAAATACATGCTCAATTACCAGGAAACAGTCTTAAAACTACTACATAAACATGTAAAATATTTAAATTAGCTTGTTTTTGTGTTTGTAAATATTTGTATTTGTTGTTATGTTGTCTCCTTTTATTTCTAAAACTGATTTTTATTTTTCATTGTACTTTTCTGTGCAAAACATTCTCATAAATTAAAAACAAATCATAGATTCAGAAGTCAAAATGAAAACATTATTGTGCATGTTGTCAAAACATATTCTTTGGAATTTTTTTTACATTAGTGCAAACAGTTGTAACACAAAATTGCATTAGAGTTAATGTTCTAAAGTGGTCATTTACTTCTGCTTTAAAGTTTGAACATCACTGACTTTTCATCTATTGTTCTATCAAGAAATGTACAGACTGTCTAAAATTGCTCATTTTAAATTGGAACCCAAAATTCTTGCTTGACAATCTTCTTTGAAATTTGATACCCATATGAATATTTGAAGTGATGCCATATTACTTCCCACGAATAACCGTGTACTCAAGTTAAATGACCATTTTATAAATGTTTTTGTTTAGATTTTGAATTGTGTTTGTTAAAATTGACAATTTTTCCTTTACATCGATTCATTTTGTAACCTGTTTTTTTATGTGCATTGTGTAAAAATAGTAATATATAAATCACCTTAATTCAGTAAGTGTTGTCTTTTTGTTTATAAATGATGTTTTTTATCCTTACTGATACTTGTAACCCCTAATCAAGAATATTTCACTTATTCGAGACATAACCAGCTATATAGGTGAAATTTCACCCTATCTAACTCAACAATACCAAAAAACAATGTATTGTATATGGATGTTTAAAGAGTCAAGATGTTCAAGTACTTTTGTTTGCCCATAAAATACTTAAATAAGAAACACTGATATTTGAAGCTGAAAAATTATGTAATTAGAAAAAGCAGAAGTTACCAAATAATATTACACAAAGAGAAAAGACTTGTTAAGTTCACATACTGTGAAATCAGTGATTTTTCAGTGTCCACAATTTTGTAGTTTGTAGTTTGTAGTGAAATAGTTGTAAATGAAATAATATATATATTACTCTTAAACAGAAATCATAAAATGAGGATTAAGTTTTTCTAAAAACCTATAAAAAATTGGACACCATTAAATATTTACAATACCTATTGAATTCCTATGATGAACTCATTGTAGAAAATTTAGAACATTAGGCAATGACACCCTATTTTTCACATACATTGTGAGTATGAATACATCTAAATTTAAGATGGGGATTACCGTGGCCTACTTTTATCAATCTATTTTTAACATTCAAGCCATCACATTTTATATTGTTATTTAATTAAATATACATTGAAAATGAAACAAAAAATATTGAATTTTAAATTAATAAATAAATAAATTATTTGTTTCGATTTTTATTGTATACTTAAAAATATTTCCGTCAGGGTGTTCTAAACGCTACACGGCACACTGCTTGCGTGCCACTAACATACAAGCTATATATGAGCGATGTCATTGTTGAGACCAGACAGATAATGTTTATGAGCGGTCATCGTAATGAGGCTTCTGTCAGGAGCTATTCTCGCGACTGTTCGACCATGCAAAAACATGCTTTAAGTTCGCTTCTTTCATCAACTGTCAATGTTAATATTTTAGTCGTAATTCCCTCTGCCTCTGACCATGTTTCCTCATCTCTACCGGCATTGTAAACATTCTTGGAACAGCCAATATGTCAATCAAAATAGTTCCCGCCGTTTTACTGATTGTGTGACGTAATCGATGGTTTAAAAAATAGTACGCTGGAAACAAAAGAACATTTCATACAATTTTATTCGAATAGACAAACAAATTTACAAATTCATAGTGATTGTTAAATTACAGCCATTAAACATTGAATTTGCCAAAAATCCCGATTGTATGGATGACAGGGTATTGGAAACATCAATGCGCGACGTTTTGTTGGACTGGGTTGTGCACAGGTCCGAGCATGGAACCATCACATGATTATCAGTTGCTGGTAGAGAAGAAGAAGCATGGTCAGATGCAGAGGGAATTACAGCAGAAGTATTATCAGTGACAGTTGATGAAAGAAGCATCGCTGCGAACTTAAAGCATGTTTTTGCATGGTCGAACAGTCGCGAGAGTAGCTCCTGACAGAAGCCTCATTAAGACGACCGCTCATAAACATTATCTGTCTGGTCTCAACACCGGCATCGCTCATAGCTTGTATGGTAGTGGCCCGCAAGCAGTGTGTCGTGTAGCGTTTAGAACACCTTGAAGATGGAAATATTTTTAAGTATACAATAAAAACCGAAACAAATATTTTATTCATTTATTTAAAATTCAATATTTTTTTCTTTCATTTTCAATGTTTATTCGATTAAATAACACTATAAAATGTGATGGCTTGAATGTAAAAAATAGATTGATAAAAGTAGGTCACGGGAATTGCCTAATGTTCTAGATTTTCTACAATGAGTTCATCATAGGAATTCAATAGGTATTGTAAATATTTTTTATTTTTGAAAAAATATTTATTTTGCTATAACGTGAAAAAACTTGAAAAAAGAAGGAAATATCGAAGTATGTACGTGGTTTTGTGAGATAAAAACAGATAGCTAAAAATAGGTCAGTTAGGGAAAAACCAGAATTGGTATTCATGCGCGATGTGAAAAACCGATGTTTATGCGAATAATGAAAACAAAAATCAAACTGGGTTCAAAGTAGAAATTATTTTTCTATTGTAAATATTTCACTTTATCCAGGGAGATGGCTGAGGAAACTGGAATACCCAGAAATATAAACCAACCCTTAATAGGTTATCTGACAATCATACTAGGATTAGTTATCAGCTGGATTCAAAATCTCAGACAGGCATTAAAAATAAAAATAAGTAGAAAAGTCTGACTTTCCTACGTAAAAATTAACCACCTGTCTAATACTTGCTTCTTTACACTTTAAATCACTGTTCCTTTACTAAAGCTTTATTTGTCATAAAATGCAAAGGTTTCAAAACTTTTATCATAGACTGGATCATAATCATGATGTTTGTATTAATCCAAGCAAAAAAAAAATGTTATGAGCACATAACAATTTTCAGTTTATATTGTATTTAGCAGTAGTTATAAAGCTAGGGATATGTTCTTCCAGCAACACTGTCCCAAAACACGGGTTGGCATGGTTAAATGATTTTGAAAAATATCTCATGAGCTTTGATAGTACATTTGTATTACTTCAAAGTACAGCATTGGACATGATATTAAATCTTGTCAAGCTTGACAAGCAGAGATGATAAGAACATTGTTAAACTACTCTGACTAGAAATAATAATGGTCAACTTGGCATCAAAGTAATGTTTGCACTGTTATTTCTACATATACCCAGTATATTTATTTATCAAAGTAATTTAATTATGCCGACCAGAAGTTACATGTTCATCTTCATCATGTATGCTGTGATTTGATAGTTTCTGTGACCCCCTCACCTTTCACCTACAATGTTTTTAACTTGCCAATAAATGCAACTAGAGAATAAACCAAGTCTAGATTGTTTTTGTGATATATCTATGACAACAAGCAGTGACAAGTTTCTTTGTGATACAATTAATGTGAAACTGGGCTGCCGCTTCTAGAGGCTTATTCAGAGACCATTTCATTTCTGAATTTGCAGTGAATATGTGAAAGACAAGGAGGTAATTATTTTGTAGTCTAGGCTCTCCAGTCAAGGCAGAGTTTAGAGATCTATATCAATTTACCATTGGTCCAATGAAGCAGGAGACAACAGACAATAATAATTATTAATAAATTTTGATGTGTCTATGAAAAATTTCTTTTGCACTAGTCTATCCAACAGGTTAATCGATAGTAATTTGAGATATGATGGAGTTACCTTGTGTAGGAATTGTACCCATCCCTTGTACTCTCGACAACTTCACACTGTAGAAACCAAATAAGCATTGGCATTGTAAAATTTATATTGGAAACAGACTTTTTTCGCATACTTAAAATGCATTTCTGTTGGTTGCTAGGGGCTGAAATACCTCTGTATCAACCTGTTTTAAATAAGGAACAGGTGCTGTACAACATGGTGTCATAAGGTTTGTCACCGGTTTAATGAGCAGTATGACATGACATCACACATATTTTTTTTATTGTGACATCATTTATAACAATGCTAAACTTGTTTGTTTTAGTCTCTTAAAAGTGTTTTTTTTACGATAATTTTTTTAAAACAACTTAAATGTACACATGACAGAAATATCAAATAATCACCACTAGAAGATTGCTCTTGACCAAAAATATTTTGTCAGGTTTTTCACATGACAAGTGGTAAAAAATTAATTGTTTTTACTAAATTAAATCTCATACATCATATGTATGTATACAATATTTATTATTTTCTGAAACATTAACAGATACAATTATCATCACAGAAGAGAAACCTAAAAAATTAACAATTTCACAGAAATATTGAATTAACAAGAATAGCATTTTTCAAAATAAAAAGATCACTTTTTACATACATAATATGTAATAAACAAACAATGATACAACCAACAATAAAATTTTAGTATTTTTTGTATTGCTGTGATTACTCAAAAATTGGCCAGTGCATACTTTGTCACCTTCACATATTGGTAAAGTTTATAATTTTATCTCAATTTTATGAGATTTTAATTACTTATACCAAAACCATCATTGTTTCTGGTGATTTTTCATTGATATAAATCTGAAAAAAGTCATTAATTTTTTTTTTGTGTGTATATATATATAAACATAGTCTTATTTTTTATCTTTGGTATTTTGTTTGAAATATTGAAATACAAGTATAAAGCAAAGGAATTTAAAACATTTGTCTATATAGCCAGGTGGTCTTCATATAGAGACAAGCTATAGCAGGTATTGCAGTTTCATGTGAATACAGAAGTAACATAAACAGGTAATCAGGAAAATCAATGTACTCTCTCTTAACATCCAGATCATTAATAAACCCTGAAAATATTAATATTGGGCACGAAAGTTAAAGCCCACACTGACAGATGACATCAGCTGTGCAGTACTTCTAACAAGCAAAATTCATATAAAATTTGATTTTATGCTCCAAGGGTAAAAAATAAGAGGATGCTTATTTTTCTAGAGGTTGATTAAGGTGAAAAAATAACATTGGTCAAATTTATAAAAGTACTGTAAAAAGGCTATTTAATGTATTATTTTTGTGCGTTACACCATGTGAATCGATAAAAAAAATTTTCTCACAAAAAAATATCACAAATTATTTTATAAATCAATAAATTTCAGTCAATAAAAAAAACAAGAATCATTTATGTTATATTACTAATAGTCATATAAGTTTGTTTTTATCATGAAATACTATAAAACTACCTTTTCTTTATAAATCAGTACAAGAAATGTTAATTTATCACTATCGTGTTCTGCTATAATACATGTACACTGTTATTAACAGTGGAACTACTTTAACCCTTTAAAAAAAATAAGTTATGCAGCAACATAAACTGATAAAAGTTGATGTCTGATATTTACTTTGTGAATAGTATCATTTTGTCATCAAGGATAAGCTGAAGGAATCTAACATTTAAGAAATGAAATTTTACTTTTTTCACTATGAAGGATTAGAAAGCTTGAAATTACTGGTAGCAAAAATTCAGTTAACGGCAAAACACTTCAGGTTAAACATGTGCCATTCTCTAGTTTCTCAAGCTTTATCACCTCATAGAAAAAAATTTCTTTTCTTATATATTTGCTATTTGAAATTATGTATAAAAAGGTAATACCACTTGTTTAGGACAGCATTTGATTTGACAGTGATGAAACTCTGCCAAAATCTGCACAAATTTGTGACATTAAAAAATTGGATGTCAGTTGGAAAGATTTAAAACCCTGCAACATCCGTACATTTTCGTGACATAAACATCAGGTGCCCAGCGTCATAGATTCCACAGGCATGATGGTCTGCCAGGATCTGGAAATGTTTGTGGAAAGATTTAAAACCCTGCAATATCCAAACATTTTTGTGACAAACATTAGGTTTTCAGTGTCATAGATTTGACAGGCATAAAGGTCTGCCGATATCTGGAATTGTTTGTGTTGTAAAACTCAGTCGCAAGTGTGAGTATCTTCATGAGGTAATGGTGATGATAACATGTTTCATATAAGGGAAAAAAATTGTAAATATTCATGTATGGTATTTGTTTAGATCTTTTGTTTTGAATTAACAGTACATATATTAGTAAAAAGAAAAATTTGTATTATAAAATGTATGTAACTATTTTCCTACAATGAGTGTTGTTTATATGTAAATATCTACATGTATGTAGAAATATGACATGGAGATATGAAAAATAAACATTACATGTGTATATGTACCTTTTTCTGAACACAATCATTTAAAATATTGCAAAATGAGAACAAAACCAAGAAACTAAATGATGTGGTTATTTAAGTTGGAATTACAAAAACCATTACAAAATTCAATTATGCAATTAAAATTGGTAACAATTCAAAAACATTTTAAAATAACACAGCATAAAAAAATCTTGCACAAAAATATAAAAAATGTACAACATTAACAAATGGAAGAGTTCAAAGATTATTGCATTGTAAAAGTCAATTAAAAGTCTGCTTTTTATCACAGATACTGCTATCCACATAATGAAAAAAGCAAGATTTTTAATATATAAAAGCATACAAAAAGTATTGGGGACACCAGTACATGATGTTAAATCATTCTTTATTTTATTTCAAACCACAGTTTTATAATTATAACAAGAATTCCATGGATTTAAAGCCTGGTTAGTTTTTGATCAAGTAGAAAATACATTACTTTAACATAAACTTTCACATTTCAACATGCCGCCACCTTCAATGGCATCAGAAAAGTAGCACCTAAGTCTCGCCTTGAAAAAAATCATATTTCTTGACAGATATTCAAATTTTTCTGTTTAATGTTCATTTAGTTACAGTTTTACCATTAATTATCAAAGAAAAAATTCTTAAAATTCATAAGCTATAGCTTTGAGTTTCAAATTATCAGTCTACTAACCTTTTAATCTCTTGTAAAATACAAAAATTCATAGGCATAATAACTCTTCAAAATTACTGAAACACTCTCAATTAAATTTTTTTCAGAGAAAAATTCAATGGAAATTTATCATCAAATAAACCCATCGAAAAACACAAATAAAAATGTGGTTTCAAAATAAAGAAAAAATGTATCTCCACTTTCTGCATGCCTTTATGTACTAAATATACATATATATTGTCAGTTTTATCCTTGTATACATCAGTTACATCAGTCAATTACCTTGGTGATGTACAACAGATAAAAATTCATTATCAGGATAAAATGCCAAAGATAAATTATGTAATAATTCTTGTGTGTGTCGCAGACAGTTACTACGATCTGTCACAAATATTACGGCAATTTCTATTTCGCTTTTGAAAGACTGATACTGTTTACTTGTTTTCATTGACTGAAGAGTTCCAACATCTGTTCTGGACTGCGATGTGTTAGCTAGTTCCTCCTCCTGATTTAATCTTAAGACAGAATCTCCATCTATCTGTAATGAGATCATGGCACTCAATGCACGGGCAATTATTCTAAATCTGAAAAACAAAACATTTTTATTTCTTAAAACTGAATTTAAAATAATGATAAAAATCATTAAGCAATAAAGAGATTTCCTTGTTAAATAAAGACAATTTTCTGAAGTTTTTACTGAGATAATTAACTATACAAAATTAGACAGAAAAAGTTTAAATATGATATAATAATAAAACTGATAATGAATGATGAAGTTTATTAATAGCACAATGGAAACTACTTATGAACAAGAGAATGGCAACAGGTATGTCAATTAAGTACCTGAATATCACACTACAAAAATGTCTGGGATTGGTGCATGTCACCTGTACAAAATACAAGTCTCAGATTATGAGTCAATCCATGGTGATTTTGTTAATAAGCCAGTTTACAACTTAACACACTCTTACTCTATCATTTTACTGAGTACATGTTAACATAAAGAACCTTAAACTAGTTCATGGTTTGTTTGTGAACATCAGAAAATACTTACTGTGGAGTAAGAGGGGATTGTTTTCCAAATCCTATTGCTCCAAGAATTCCACCTGATTCACGTTCTTTACCCTGCTGATGCAATATGGCAACAAAACGTTGCAATAAATTTATACAGGAAGACTGATCTAATCCAAAGTCTATCTGTCGTAAAATCATCTCCATGATCTTAAACCACCATAAGATAAGACGAGATTCAGTTTCTGGACTGAAAAATGAAACAACAACAGATTTTTTACAAGAATTTGTCATTATTACACTTCTCGAATCTTATCATTTGGATAACAAGATATTGAAGAATATAACAAGAGCTGTCAGAAAAACAGTTTTTAAGTAGCACGCGGAATCCATAAAAAAATCAACATTTGTCCATACCAAAAATTTTATCAATAGGTACTGTAAACATGGTAACCTAGAGGTATTACATAACCCATACCAAAAACTTTTTCATTGGATACTATAACCATGGTACCCACAAAGGTATAACATATCTCATACCCAAATTTTTATCATTGGATACTGTAACCATGGTAGCCCATGGAGGAATACCGTAATGTAATCCTTTTCAGTAATTTTTACAGGTAAGTCAAATAAAAACCCAAACCACTTGAGATCTCGATACAAGAAAGAGTCACACACGAACACAAAAAAAACTTTAAATGCTAACTCTTTACAATCAAACACACTCATATCAAAAATATGACATAAGCTCATTACTGACAAGCTGAAAAGAAGTTACTACACCTCACACAAATATTTATACAGACATAAAAAGAAACCTATGACTGGTCTCTTAATACAACCATACAATCAGTTTACATGTAAATCCAAAATTAAACTATAAATAATTAATGATTCAAACTCTCATCAGTTGGTTTCAAAGAAAATGCAAAATTAAAATCAGACTTTATGACAATTGAATAGTTTTTATTTTTTTCCAGATAATTTGCATTTATTTTTTTTAATCATCTATAATTACAGTTAATATTCTCAGCATCACTTTTAAAAAAAAGGAAGTTTAAAAATCCTTGAAACTGTTAATTTAAAAAAAAAGATTTTTAGTGGTATTTATTTACAAACTCATTGATGTGACTTACGTTGGCCTGGCTCTATCTGACCAGTCCAGTAACTGGACAGTCAAATCTCTTTCATCAGATAGTTTCTGACATAATGGTAGCTTAAGTACAATACATCCATACAGTAAAAGATAAGATCCCTCCTCTAATGCTGTGTCCAGGAATTCTTCTACATTCATATCTGGTATCTGTATAGCTGCTAATACTTGGTCCCAACCTCCACCATCAGACTTATCAAGGCCTACAAATGACAAAATAAATCACAATTTAGTGACCAATAAGAACAGCAATATCTATATTAAGGTCACAGTTTTAAAGTCTCTTTAATATTTTAGTTAAACTCACTTTCAAACATCTTTCTGATATGTCATAAGGAAATTCATTAATGAAATAATGTGGGGTGAAACCAGGGCCAGTAACCCTAGTGCTCTGACAACAAAAAATACTAAAATTCAAACTTAAACTGCATTTTATCAATATACATGAACCAATTTACAATGGACCTGTAAATCGGTATTCCAAGCACCATAAAAACTGGTTTAAAATAACACAAGTAACTGTTCAGTAACCACTATTTGCAAACAATCAGAGTTTAGCAGGCATAAAAAAAAGATGACATCCCTGCATATTTATGGCAGGGTAATAAATTTATCCCATCTATAAAAGTAGACATGTTATATTTGTGATGGGGTATTAAAGTTTAACCTACCTCCTTTGGTACAGACATGTTATATATGCCATGGGGTATTAACCTACCTCCTTTGAAGTAGACCTGGATACATTCCTCTACAATCTGAACTATCTGTTTATGTGATGCCAGACACCTTGAGGAAGCTTGTATACTGGGCAATAACAATATACTGCTAGGTGATGACTGTAGCCATTGGTATATAGTGGTTGTCATGACATCAACAGATCTGTTGTCAGGGTTACAATTATTTAACAAACTAAACACTTCCTTCACTAGGTCCAAGGTTTCCTCTTTCTGAATTCTTAAGTCAACAACTAAAATGGTAAAATAATGAATATTTGTTTATTTTAACTTCTTTAACAATTTAAATATTGTCTTAAACATCAACCCTTTTAAGAGCATTTACAATCTTGCCAAAACTACATGCTGACAAATTTTACTTTGCACTGTAGACAAGCAGGCTGAGATGGTTTGGCCATGGAGAGTGCAGTACAGGATGGATATCTAGGATCCATACACTGAATGTCACTGATCATCAGGCCTCAGGTAGACCAAAACTAACCTAGGGTGATCTAGTGAAATGGGACTGTAAGTCCCTAAGAATGGGTGATACTGACCCAGTGAATAGCCAAGCATGGAGGGGAGATTTTGTTCTTGACTGAACAGCTAGGCCCCTCTCTTTTAAAAGGAATAATTAAAGGCCTGGACAATCTAAACAGGATGATGATGACGATGGCTGTCTATAGTATCAAAGATACTGGTAAATATATTCTGCCATGAGATAGCTTAATGTCCAGTCACATGAATTATTTAAGTCCTTTAAAATAATTGTAAGTCATAATAATTTCATGAAAACATATCACAAAAGGTCTAGAAAAATGGTAATGATTTAGCAATATATGATGACAAAAATTTTCTGCCTTACCAAGCCACTTAACCAGTCAAGATTCTCTCTGGGAACAAAATAAATAAATATTAATTCAAGGCAAAATCAGTGATTTGACTACTGACTTTTGAAAGAAGCATGTGACTTCGTAAGTCCAGAATCTTTCAGACTTTAAAGATAGTTTTGAACAAAAATTCGAAAAATTGAAAGTCAAGGTGATATAAAAGTAATGACACAAGCATAGCTAAAATGCAAACCTAAGAAAATGGTTAACAACACAGAAACCTGAAGGTTTCGAACTTTGTTTATTATTTAATGTCCCCTATAACCACTACAAACCTGCTCCTATTACTGTTTCTATTTCTGTTAGTAGATTAATCAGAACAGTAGAAATGGTGTTCATATTGACCTCTGTATCATAGGTACACTGACATATAAGTTGGACAATAGAGTGGACATAGTTCTGTCTCTTAACAGACAATTCTGCTGACCAGTGTCCAGATGATGGAACATTAAATCCTGAAGCTGATTTAAGTAACCTGAAATACATATATCAAACACATTTCATGAAATTCCAACACATATGTCATAAAATATGACCAGAAAACAAATTCATATACATGAACTGAACAACTCCTGTATATATCTAACTACCAGTAAATGTATATATCTAACTACCGGTAATGTATATATCTAACTACCGGTAATGTATATTATATCTAACTACCGGTAATGTATATATCTAACTACCGGTAATGTATATATCTAACTACCAGTAATGTATATATCTAACTACCAATAATGTATATATCAAACTACCTGTAATGTATATATCTACCAGTAATGTATATATCTAACTACCAGTAATGTATTTTATATCTAACTACCGGTAATGTATATATCTAACTACCAGTAATGTATATATCTAACTACAGTAATGTATATATCTAACTACCGGTAATGTATATATCTAACTGCCGGTAATGTATATATCTAACTTCCGGTAATCTATATATCTAACTACTGGTAGTGTATACTAGTATATCTAACTACCAGTAATGTATATATCTAACTACAGTAATGTATATATCTAACTACCGGTAATGTATATATCTAACTTCCGGTAATGTATATATCTAACTTCCGGTAATGTATATATCTAACTACTGGTAAATGGAAATTTAAGTAAAATATTGTATTCATACTAATCATTTTCAGAAAGGATCAACATGTATATTTTTTTCTGACTTTGTCAAACTTACTGCAATTCAACACTTAGATCAGATTTAAACATTTAAACCTCGAGAATTTTTATCATGCCCCAAATTTTTCACAAGGCCGGACTTAACCTGGTATAATCAGATTTGGACTTGTAGTATGTGACTGAATTTCAAAGTCAAAGATTGTTGGTTAAAACTGAAAATCAATCTGTGAAATTTTCAGAAGTGATTTTTCTTCATATCCTGTCAAAACCAATGCTGTGAAAACTAATTAACTATGTGATAGGGATACTGACCCTACTTTTCAAATGTGATAAAAATGAAACCAAAAAAGATTAATCAAAGTCCTTGTTTTACAATGCAAAATATATCCAAAATTGTGAAGTGAGTTCTAATTTGTCTTCAATTGATATAACAAAAAATTTTTGTTACAAAGAAAAAACATACCATTATACTGTTAAAAAGCAATAATATACAAGAGTATATATCACTTTACCTCAAACCAAGAGACAATGTTGATGTCCTCTCTGCCTGGATACATTTAGGATCACAAGTCTGTAAAAACCAATTACTGGCATGGCGAAACTTATCTGAAGTAAGCGGTAACCAGTTATACATCTCAGCTTGTAACATCTTCTGTTCTATATTAGGTATCTGTTACATATAAAACATCAAAACATTTATTTCAACGACAGATGTCTTCCACTACTGAATGGTTAATTTTTTTTACCCTGTGCATGTGATACAAAAGATAGTCAAAATGGTATACCAGTATTATGAATATATGTATGCTTAATATGTGGCAAATACTAGTATATAGAACTTACATGGTCAATTAAACTTAACATTATTTTTCAACAACCCATCCCCCATATCACACACTATAGCCTACAAGCAACATAAATTTGTTTTTTTTTAAATTTATTTTTTCATTTTTTTCGTGTTTTTTTTTTTTTTTTTTTTTTTTTTTTTTTTTGTATTTTATGATTTTGAACAAGACCTTACATTTTCATGATTTATGAAGCATATCCATGACAACAATAAAACAGTGGAGAGAGAGAGAGAGAGAGAGAGAGAGAGTTTATGTATTTACATTTACATTGTTTGTATTTAATTCCAGAATAAGATATGAATTAACATTAGGGGGAAATTACCTCTATATGTTTACTTTCTCCATGACACTGCATCAAAAACAGTAATAAATGACCCATAAAAATAGACAGTCCCTCTCCAGGGTGATACTGTTGGTAAAACATAAGGATCTCAGTCCAGTCCACCACAGATACAATATGACTCAACAACTCAAAACTCTCTTCACAGTTTGATTCCTTTAACTGTCAAATACAAAGAAAATGTGTATAATTAGAGGCATGTTCAAGTTACTGGTTGCTTTCTACTGCGCTCGTGCATATAATTTTTATGTCTCTTGAACGGAAGCCAGCAATCACATTGCATTCAAAATCGCGACCATGGGTGAAGAAGAGACTAATGTTGTAAAATGAATTGTGATTGATCAGCCAAGTACTGATTTATACTTGACTTCCACATAATATTTAGACGACAAAAAACAAGTCGTTTCATTTTTTATTGATAATACAGAGTATGTTAAATAGTTCCATTGTTTTTATTAAAAAAAATGGTCATTTAATTTTTGGTTCTAATGTACCCGTGGTCAGACACCAATAAAATCCCCCAAAAAAAACTTATAAACACACTCATATCATGCATCTACACCAATGTCTGAAATAATTCAAATGTTAATACCTCAATTTGAATGATTAACACACTTTCACTGAAATAAAAACAATACTGCATGTTGTTTTCAGAATTCACTAAGATCATTTCCTTTAATGTTAGACTCTGTGTCGCCATCTTGAATCTATGGCAAACAACCTTACAAATGTGATAGCGTTTGTTCACGTGTGCTTGCGCAAACAACCATTCCTGAATGGTTTGAAGTCAATGCGATCACGTATATACACTCTTGAACAGCCTTAGGTAACAAGTTTTAAAGATCTATAATGATCAAACTACAGAGAATACACAATTAAAACAGCAAACTTTGGTAATTTTTACCTAATTATGTTATCTGAGGTACAGAAAAGTCTATATGAGTCACAATCATTTCAATTATCTGAAAAGGAATAATACCTTCATCTCTTCAACTACAACATCTCAAACTCTTTTGTGATTTGACCTATCAAATGTTACAGTAGTTCAATTTCATGACACATCAATGGACTATGGAGATCATTTGATTAAAGTTACTTAAAATTTCTCCAAATGATTAAAGCACCAGACATGGCTTTATACTACATATCCTACGTGATCAATGGCCTTGACCTTCAAGATATGACCATGACAACTATAGGACCATAGAGATTGCATGTCTAAAGTTTCATAAATTCCTCTAAATCAACAATGATTTTAAAAAATTTACAGAGGGATCAAATGGTTGCAATTGTGCAATTCTTTAAGAACTAAAGTGAAATTTCAAAACCCGTTTGACTTTTCTATATTATAATAAACTAGCCGAGTTTGATGTGCATACACCATGTACATATATCCTATCTTTAGAGTTTTTGGTTAAATTATAAAGAATAGTGTTTCTGTTAACTAACTCTCAATGTACTTATTATGAAAAGATTTATGCTTTACCTTTGCCATAGATTCAAGAACATGAAAATCTGGCTTAAACTGTTGCCATGGTAACTGAATAAGTTCATCCACATAGACTTTGGTGACATGTTTTGGTGTATCCTTATTACAGAGATTTCCAGTAAAGTACATCCAAGTCATATTAAGTATGTCTTTCTGATATGGAGGAATTATTGCTAAATGGAATATATAAATCAAAATTTGAAAAATAAGACAACACAGCAAAATAAGCTTAAAAATTAGTGCAACCAATAACATAGAATATGCATAATATAAACATAAGTTATGAAGAAAACCATTTTTTAATTTTCATATAATATACATGTACAGCTATAAGAAAATATAACAAGAATTCCACAGATTTAAATGTCTCGCCTGGTTAGTTTTTGATCAAGTAAAAAAATTACTTTCACATTTTGACACACTGTTGCCACCTACGATGACACCAGAAAAGTCACACCTAGGTCTTGCCTTATGGCAAAAATCGACCAAAATCAACAAAATTAAATTCTTGTCTAATTCCTATAATTATTATAAGGCTACACTTTGGTTTTATACTTAACTAACATAAACATCCACATTTTGCAGGTGTATGTAAAAGCTCTTTACTTTGTACAGAAGGTCTAAAGTTGAAGAAAGTTGATATAAAGTACTTAAGATTTTAGTACACAGGTTTACTTTTGTTGAATTACAATCATGGGACTTACATCTAAAGTTCTGATGAAATTTATCCAAAATAGATCTGAATTTTTCGACAACCAATTTGCTATTATCAACATCTGTTTGTATCCATGGTGACAGTAACTGGCTCTCTGTCTTCAATGTGATAATCCAAGGTGCAAATACTTCTATTGCAGTGGTCCATAACATGTCTAAAGCTGTAAATAAACAAGAATTACTGGTATTTACATGCCCTGCTGTCCGCACTTCAACAATACAATTTGAAAGAATTGTCCTTAAGAGACAATAACTCCTTCCAGAATTCTAGAATTCTGCCTAAATGAGGCCAAGTAAATATTGGTTCTACACAAGGTGCCAACATAAATGGGTCTGATACCAATTATAATGCAACATATACTCAACACCTGGGAAGATATAGCCATGAGAAGAAAAAACACTATCAAAGGGCCATCACTCTGTAAATACTAAGCATAAATATGAAAACTTCACATAAATGTTTATGATGAAAATTCAGTACAACACCTATATCAAGTCTCTGCTCTTAATTGTTAACTGACAAAATATTAGATTTATCTGTAAATGAGGCCAAGTAAATATTGGTTCTACACAAGGTGCCAACATAAATGGGTCTGATACCAATTAATTGAAAACTGTGAATACCGAATGTCATCCGGACCCGGAAAAAAATCCGGTTTTGACAGGTTTCGGTTTATCCAGGTTTTATATGTAGAGCACCAGAACATGTACATACGAGTTTTCTCCCCTTATTATGCACCCGTCCATACATAAGCGACAGTAAATTTGAAACAAAATTAGATTTCCTTCTGTTATTGAATTAACATGTTATTCGAATTACACGGAAATTAATTTCATAGGCTAATATTTTTCTTATCGCAAGTTTTCTGAGTTAAATCAGCATTAAATTGAATCTCGCACACATGTTATCCATTGCACAATAAGTGCATTCGATTGATTATTTTCAACTTTCTAACGTACACGGACCTAAGTTTGACACCTGGACACCTGTTTGGTTGTTTTTAAATCTCTGGAAGAACCATACATACATTAATGCAGTTTAACAGTTAAGACCACTGGAATCACTACGTTTAACAAATTCGATACATTCAAGTTCTTGAAAGACCCTAGGAACATGACGAGTTAAGGTTCATGTACGTTAAGATATTGAGACAATTACTGATTATAAAACTCACATTTGTTTACTCAGGAAACACAAAGGATGGCGATCTAGAGCCGATGTCTGACTCGGTGTTTGTGTATGTGTGCGTACATGAGAGAGAGAGAGAGAGAGAGAGAGAGAGAGAGAGAGAGAGAGAGAGAGAGATTCCGTGTTATTTTTACTTTTATCATATTTTAAGATTTTATTTGCCTTCTGGTTTCTTGTCTTAATATGGGTCTTGTTTAAACTAGACCAAGCGAAGGTAATCTTTGATAATTTTTTTTCGTCAATCGAACACAAGCGTGACCTTCATTTACCTGTACATGATGCCGAGACGGGTGTTTTTATTGTCAATCATTTGTTTGTTTATTGATAATGGTGGTTTTTATTAGAGTAATAATCAATGTTTTAAAAGTCAAATTATTTCGGTTATTGTTTGGAATTGAAGTTTTGACTGACTCCTTTATATCCGCTTCAAAGCAAATCTATTTTAAAACAAGTCTTACTTTGCCGACATCAAAAGAATATAGAGAGAAAGAAAGAAAGAAAGACAGAAAAGAAAAAAATCAAAAGAAAGTAAATTTTCAGGACAGGAAAATTCATATTCGGTTTTCACAGGTCATTTTATGTACATTTTAGAAGGTTCGTCCGGAGAAAATCGTCCGGTTTTCAGAGTACGGACGTTTCGGTTTATTCAGGTTTTTATTACAAAGAATAAAGAAGGAATCATTCCGGACTTTTTCTTCCGTTCGGAATGTACAGGATTTCGGTTTTCCCAGGTTTCGGTTTTCGGAGGTTGCACTGTATAATGCAACATATACTCAACACCTGGGAAGATATAGCCATGAGAAGAAAAAACACTATCAAAGGGCCATCACTCAGTAAATACTAAGCATAAATATGAAAACTTCACATAAATGTTTATGATGAAAATTCAGTACAACACCTATATCAAGTCTCTGCTCTTAATTGTTAACTGACAAAATATTAGATTTATCTGTAGTTGTAAATAAAGCTGTACATAATAAAGAAACTCAAAAAGTTTTTTTCAATTTCTAGTGTCCCAGTTCTATGACTAAGTAATGTACTTACTCTGAGATGGATTGAAATCTGAAAGGTTTGGAATTATTTTTTGTACAAGACACAAGATCATGTCTACTTGTAGTTGTATGATGTGTGGAACATAACTCTTAAGTTTGGGATATAAACCAAAGTTAGCATAGTCAGCTGATGATATCCTGACCTGCAGGAAAAATGTCCCCATCCAATTAAGAATTTCCTTGATCTGAAATAGACATGAAAACTTCCTGTGTGAATGAATGAACAAACTGATGAATTAAAAAATGAAGAAATGAATGAATAAAAGAAGGAAGGAAGGAATGAATGAACAAATAACTAACAAGCTAATAATGAACAAAAGAATGGATGAAAAATGTGTATTTGTTTAAAATATATTTTGTTTCAAAAATAATTCAACAAATACTATGTTATGTACCTAATATAATGTATAGGCTTATATTAACCTGTATCCATATTTGTATTATTAAATAAAAAATAATATTATATGGATAAACAAATATCAGAAAAGTGTAGCTAAATTGTGCATCTGGTCCCACAGAAACACTGTACTAAATATTTAAACAAACAAATTATAATCTGTACATCAAAAAACTTAATAAAAGTTGAAGTTACAGTTTTGAAGATTTGTAAAAGCAACTATTGGTATATAATTTATATAAAGTTATAATTTATTCTCAAGACCTTTACACTGGATTTTGATACCCATCTTTAGAAGCAATCTGTCCTCTAATAAAACATTGAAACTGTAAGACACAAGCTGAATAATTTGTCAACAAAGTTATTAAAGGCAATAAAAGTTATGAGGAGAGAAAAAAACATTTAACAGTTCAATTGATAAAACATTAAATGGACTAATTGCCTTTTCAATTGAAAAAACATTAAATGGGACAATTACATGTTCAATGGATAAAACATTAAATAGGTCATTTTACCTGTTCAATTGATAAAACATTAAATGGGTCATTCTCTCTATTAACCATCTTGTCTTTTGTTACAGAAGATGGAAAGCATTTTGAATATATAATCTCCCAAGCCTTGACATGTATTTTCTGAGTAGCTGTACCTGAAACAACAAGCATTACCTGTGATTAACCATCTTAGTTATTAGAATTAGATAAAAAAAAAAAAATTGGCAAAAAATATTAAAAATTAATCTAAAATAGCCTAAATGTGGTGCACAAGTTTTCTGATGTTTATTACAGCATATTGAGGTCAATTTCTTAGTGTTACCATAATGACAAGATTAGAAATAGATTATATAACAACTATGTCCTTTTTCGTTTGTGTACAATGGCACAAATTTAAGGCATTTACTGCTTATTCTCTTTCCCATTATTATGGGACTAATACTAACATAATAATCATTGCATAATTCATATAATAAATTATTTATTAATTATAATAACATACCTATGAGTTTTATTGCAACAGGAAATAAAAACACATATTCCCTAATGGAAATATAATGACATTAAACTCTGATGCTAACAATGCCAAAACCAGTAAATCTGAAACACATCACCTATGTTTCAAGTTAACATCACAGTCACAGCAACATGGAAATCTTACCTTGAAGGACAATATTTATCACATTGTTTAGATTTGAAGGGAACTGATGTTGTAACAATGCACTGAGATGTCGTATATACAGCTGAAATAAACAACAAATAAATAATTAAAACACATATCATGTAACATTTTTATGTATAAATGTACTTAATACAAAGAATATAATACATACTTCATTATCATGATAAGGTAAAATAAAATGTCAAAACAGAAAGTAGCTTGCTGTTGGGGAGGGGGAGAGGGCTTCTTTAGATTGTGGTGATGTTTATGTATGTAAAAAATAAAAGGAACAGTTGCAAAGCTAACTAAATTCAATTAAAAAATCTGTTTTTTGAAAGTACATGAAACTTAGTCATGTATAAGCTGTACAAAAGTGACCACCATATTAATTATTTTGACACCTACCTCAAACACCATGCTGTGTTTATCATCGGGGTCTGCCCCACAGCTATACAATGCAGCACCTAATACATCAGCAAATCTTTTCAACTCTAATGTACCTGGAACTTTGGTCCTTAACCAATCAGCTATCTCAAACTACAATAAACAATATATGTAATTGTAAAACCTACTGTTCTCATTTATTACCTCCCTTTACCACCTTCAGTGCAGATTTTATTTCTTCCATATTTTTCTTTTATAGATTTACCTCCATTTATTGCTTTATAATTTATAACCCATATTTGACTGTATAAACCAAATGTTACATAAAACAAGAATTCCACATATTAAATGTCTTGCCTGGTTAGTTTTTAAGGCAGTAGAAAACACATTACTTTAACATAAACTTTCATATTTTGACAAGCCTCCGCCGCCACTGACACCAGAAAAGTAACACCTAAGTCTGGCTTATGGCAATGCCATGCTCAACAAAAACCAAGAATTATAATATTCACTGGGAACAAGTTTGAAAGTGTGCAGGCATTACATCTTTTGTGCATTACATAAAAAGCATTAACAGTATTTTTAACTCTATGTCAAAGAAAACTTCTAAGTCCCAAGCCTCTGATAGAATTACTTGGTACTATGCAACACATTAATTTCATTTCCAAACTAAATTTTAACTTACTTTTGTTAACAACATAAATACTAAGTTTGGATTTTGAGCTTGCAGAATCTGTACGAGTCGTTCATACATGGATATGTAAAGATGAGGACAGTTAATCGGTACAAAATGAGGTGACAAATGTCCGGCCATGTTTGGACAGTCCAGTGATAGCTGTAATATGTGTTCTGTCTTACTGGCATCTTTCTGGATAAACTCCTGTAAATATTGTAAATATATAACTCCAATTACTAAACAAGAGGTCCATGGGCCTTAACGCTTACCTGAAGATATGTCCAATATTGTTTGCAAAGTGCAATAGACAATGTATTAAGTACAGAAACTTGAAAAGTTTTCTCTAATTAAGAACTCCCACAAATTTAATCAGAAATATATCCACTCACATTTCATTTATAAGTAGCTTATATAATATGCATGAAGTTACTGTAGTGCAATGAATAATTTCCAAATCATTAATCAATTTCAGTATACTTATGCAGCTATGTCCTTGACCTTTGAACATATATGACCTCAAACAATGTCAAACCATGTCAAAACCTACAATATTCTAATATACATGCCTATGCATGAAATTAATAGCTTTCAAGATAATTAATATTTTTAGTATTCCTATGTTGATATGACCTTGACCTTTGAACATATAACCTTGAACCATATATCAAAATGATTGCCATGTCAATACCTACAATATTCTAACATACATGCCTATACAAAAAGTTAATAGTTTTCAAGATAATTAGTTATTTAAGTCATCTTCTGCAGCTGTGACCTTGACCTTTCCACATATGACTTTGACCCATGTATCATAATAATTGTCATGTCAATACCTACAATATTCTAATATACATGCTTATACAAAAAGTTATTAGTTTTCAAGATAATTAGCAATTTAAGTCTTCTTTAGCAGCTGTGACCTTGACCTTTCCACATACGACCTTGTACCATTTATCAAAATGATTGTTGTGGCAATGCCTATACAAAACGTTTATAGTTTTCAAGATTATTAGCAATATTAATTTAAGTCTTCTTTTGCAGCTTTGACCTTGAACTTTCAACATATGACCTTGAAACATATATCAAAATGTTTGTTGTCACAATACCTACAATATTTCAATATACATGCCTTTACAAAAAGTTAATAGTTTTCAAGATAATTAACAATTTATGTCTTCTTCTGCAGCTGTGACCTTGACCTTTCAACATATGATCTTGAACCATATATCAAAATGATCTTCATGTTAATACCTACAATATTCTAATATACATGCCTTTACAAAAAGTTTATAGTTTTCAAGATAATTAGCAATTTAAGTCTTCTTTTGCAGCAGTGACCTTGACCTTTTAACGTATGACCTTGAACCATATATCAAAATGATTGGCATGTCAATACCTACAATATTCTTATATACATGCCTATACAAAAAGTTGATAGTTTTCAAGACAAATAGCAATTTAAGTCTTCTTTTGCAGCTGTGACCTTGACCTTTCAACATATAACCATGAACCATATATCAAAATGATTGTTGTTGCAATACCTACAATATTCTAATATACATGCCTGTAAAAAAAGTTGATAGTTTGCAAGATAATTAGCAATTTGTCTTCTTTTGCAGCTGTGACCTTGACCTTTGAATGTATGACCTTGAACTATATATCAATATTCTAATTTACATGCCTATACAAAAAGTTGATAGTTTTCAAGATATAGTGACAAATATATAATTTTTAGTAATTCCCCACTTAGTGCCTTACAATTTCCCCATTTTGAGCCCAATGGCTACCATTTGTGTAAATCTGAAAATAGATGACCTAAGGATGTTATAAATGAAATAACTAAGGTATATCTCTTGTAGATTCAGAGGAGAAGATTTTTAAAGTTTTTCACTATTTTCCCCCTTATGGGGCCCCAAGGGACATAACTCCCTCATTTGTGCAAATCTGAAAGGGCTTCACCCAGGCATGATGGTTACCAAGTTTCATTAAATTTGGCCCAGTGGTTTTGGAGGAGAAGATTAAAATGTGAAAAGTTTACGCACGAGGCCGAAGATGGATAGCAATAGCTTATCTGAGCTTTCAGCTCAGGTGAGCTAAAAAGTACCTATTGTTCAATACTTTAAATGCTTTAACAGCTAAGAATAACTGAACATCATACACCTTGATGTTGACATGGTTAAAAATGCCCTATGTAACTAAGTAGAAAAATTAAAAATTTATACATAAATGCAAGACTAAAGAGAAATGTAAAAAGCATTTGTTGTTTAATAATAGTGTCAAATATAAAGAGGATTTAAAACATGATAAAATGTTTTTATCTCCTGAATTCCATCAATTGCCATCGGAATAAAATTTTCATAAAACTTGCATCTGGTATTAGAACCAGAAATTTGGTGTCTTTCTTGAAAATTTTTGAATGTAGTTTAATCATATATCAATGTCTCCCAAGGAGTGTTCAACAACATGTGTGATTTACAATCAGTCTTAAACCTAAGATGGATGACTGAATGATAGTAACAGAATTGGCTCATGTGTGCTTGTGCAAAGTCACACTGTTGAACTGGCCATATCAATAATTTCTTCTAAAACAAGTAAAAATTAATTTTCAATAAGCAACAGACTGTCCTAGAAGGTTCATACATGAGAAATAATTCTGATGGTTGATAAAACTCTTTATAATCATAATATCTTGGTTGATAAAACTCTTTATTATCATAATATCTTGGTTGATAAAACTCTTTATAATCATAATATCTTGGTTGATAAAACTCTTTATAACCATAATATCTTGGTTGATAAAACTCTTTATAATCATAATATCTTGGCTGATAAAACTCTTTATAATCATAATATCTTGGTTGATAAAACTCTTTATAATCATAATATCTTGGTTGATAAAACTCTTTATAATCATAATATCTTGGTTGATAAAACTCTTTATAATCATAATATCTTGGTTGATAAAACTCTTTATAATCATAATATCTTGGTTGATAAAACTCTTTATAATCATAATATCTATCATGTCTGAATAAAATATCACCTTTCTTTAAACACACTTACCTTTCCAAGAAGATCAATACAGGAAGAGAAGAACTGTTTTGATGGTGGATAAAACTCTACATCGACATTCATGATTTCTATAAGACGGAAAAATAAACTACAGGAAATATCATTATACTGTGATAACCTTAACTCATCTGTACAACTTCTACATAACTTCACTAATATTCTGAAAAAAGAAGAAAATTCAAGAAATAATAATAAAAAAAAATTTTAACATATGTACTTTAAACTTGATGAAATGTAATTTAAGTTTCGAATAAAAATTCATTTACCAATGTTGTGCTCTGATAATGATACTATCTCAATACAAATCTAATACATGTAACTTAAAAACTATAAAATTGTACATGAAAAATCGAACTGTTTCCAGAAATATGACAAAAATTTGATGTACATTTTGCAGGTGAACTGAAAATCAATTTAAAACAAAGAATTGTGAGAGAATTACTAGTAGCATAGCCTGCCTGCACATCTTGCCTATTAATGAACTTTGACATAGGATGCTGGTACTTGAACACAGACTAGTATAACATACTTTTACCTATACTTTATACAGACGAGTACTTTATACAGGTGAATAATTAGTACACCATAAAGTTGAGTACTTTATACAGTACATGATACAGGTAAGTGCTTTTTACAGGTAACTAGTTAGTACTCCATACAGGCGAGTAAAAATAAATCTCAAAAATCATTATATTGGGATGTAAACCATTCAGTAACATAAATTTGTGATAAATTTAACTCACGTTATCACATTTTCCACATGAACTGCAGCCACACAAACATTCTGTGGTGGTGGATTTAATCCTTCAATCATTTTCTGTTTAAATTCAGCTCTGTTTTCATCGATTTGTCTCTGAACTATTTCATCAACAGTTTTTTCTTTGATCTGTTGAATCAAAACCAATTATAATCACTGATACTTGTCAGACTTTAATGTTGCATCAAAATTCAAATATTTTAACATATTGATTATATATATACAATATAATGTAACAGATATAAGAAAAAGATACTTTAATAAACTCATTTTTATAAAACTTAATTTGATTGAGACACCTGCATCTGCAGGGAAACAAATATTTTATTTCATTATCAAATTTCTCTTCCTGGTACCCTTGAAAATTTGGATAGAGTAATCACTCTTTTAAAGGTTCATTTTCAATTAACTTGAACATGTTTTGTTTAAAGACAACAACATGAATGACACAGTCAAGCAAGGCCATTTTCGTCACCAAACACACGACAAGGCATATAATATTGTAGACAAGAAGGTGAAATATCTGATGTTTTGATTTGCCCTAAGAAAATATATCTTGATGCAGGTGAAAAATCTTTAAGAGATCTCTGACATTTATGAGCAATAAATGCACTCGCCCAAGTACCACATAATGAAAACTCTCATTTGTACAGACCTTTACTATTTACTTGCTATAAAATAATTTTATGACCTCATATTCCTACCATTATTATTTTATTTTAAACACTTGAAAAGCTACAAAATGGCACACATAAAAGGGTATTTATTCTGTGCACCAGAGAGGCCTAGCCTAAAGTTTTCCCCCTTTAAAAGTAGCATATCGATCTTCAATTAATATAAAGTCAATGTCACTGTGTATGTGACTAGCTTCTAGATAGGCTTGGCTGTATGTTAATATCTATTACAGATACGTACATTGACATTGACAACAGCAGGATTAGAACATCTGTGTAATGGATTAATTATTCCTTTACATTCTATTGTAACCTTCACCTGAAATACAACAATATATAATGTCATCAACAGCTGTTAATGGAAAGTGACTGAAATTGGATTAAAATTTTATTTTAGATTATTTGACTTATATATCATGACCTAGCCAGCTATGTGTAAAGTTGCAGAAATTTATATCAATGCAAAAATTATGAAAACCAGCAATAAATCAATGCAAAAATTATGAACACCAGCAATAAATCAATGCAAAAATTATGAACACCAGCAATAAATCAATGCAAAAATTATGAACACCAGCAAAGTGGTTTTTCTTCTCTAATGTTTACTGTGACTAGTGAATAAAACTTAGGTATGAACCCATAACTCTTTATTTGGAAAACCATGGATGCAGTTACATAATCACTAGGCCAAGAGTACATGTATGTATCTGAAATCTATCAACTATACTGCTGTGCGTGTTTTTGGCCATACTGACATATACCTTATGTGAAACTAAAATGCACATGATTAAATATTTATGTGTATATTGCACTATAATAACAATAGCTGTATATCAAGGACATATTCAAAACAAATGTATACTTTTTTAAGATAGAAATATACCATTTTTAATATAATTGACATTTTAGATATGATATGTGAAACAGCATCCTGTCATCTTAAAAAATTCTTTAACTGAAATCAAGTGTTACATCATATAACAATGAGTGACCATATGACTAATATGTCACACAATTCTAAAGCGTGACCAAAAAGTCCAAAGCTAAAGAGCTATCCTGCATTTAATGTCAACAGGGAAAAAATTCTTTCATTGCCATTTTTGTAGAATAACTGTACAGCTTCTTACCTGGGAAGGCTTATTGTAATACAACTGAGGAAGTAATTTACAAAAATCATCATCAATAGCTACATGGTGTGAGATACGAACATGGAAAGATCTGAAAATAGTTAACAAATGTCATTTTCAATAAACAAAATGTACAAGATTTGAACATCAAAAGATCTGAAAAAAAAATTAACAAATGTCACTTTCAATAGTTGCATGGCGTGAAATGTCAACAAGTAAAATTCAGAAAAAAAATATGCATGTATATACAATTATTAATTAACATTTGGTATCGTATATATCTGCTTTTTGACAATTTGGAAACAGGATGGATAACAAAGAATCAGATTGGGGAATTGAGTATTTTAGTAACTAGTTTGTTTGAAAATGAAGTTTTTGTTTCAAAACTTACCATCGGTCAAAAGACATTTGCACATTTGGGCAAAGAAACTTCTATACAGTTTAAGTGACTATCCTGGCCAAAGCTTATAACTGGTCATATGGCCATGATTCAATAAAAAAAAATACATGCAGAAACTACTAAAAAATGAGACTCTTGTTTCAGGACTATATATAATTACTTTGCATATTCTTTAAGTATGTTGAGATCTGAGTTGAGTAGGTGCATTATAGCTTGTTTATCTTCAAATAAGGAAACATTGACATCAGGAACCAGAGCCTTGTCTGGTTGAAGTGGTGGAGGGTCCAATGGTGAATCATGTCTCTTTAATCTGTTTAGTATTCTTTCTTTTGCTTAAAATAGAACAAAATTCAAAATAATTTTTTTTCATAAGTATATTTTATCATGTTGAGTTCAACAAAAATAATGGCAAAATATTTGTGTGACCTGCTGTATGTGATGTTTTTTTATATAGTGTTTTAAACTGTTTTTAAATCTATTAAAAAAGTATTTGTTTGAAAAGTTCTAGCAATTTTGAACAAAAAAGTAAAATAATAACTACTGTTAATTTTTATTACAGTAAAACCATACCATCATGCCTCTGGATAACTTTCCTGATTTACTTTTAGTTACAGCATTTTGAAGTCCCAAAATTCATTTATCATTTTTTTGTTTGTTTATAAAGCTTCCAAAACTTATTTCCAAACTCCTTTACAACACCATAATTGGACTAACAAATGGTGGCAGAGAATCCAGGCTTTACTGTACATATTTTTCCATCCTAATATTGATAGTTAAGTATAAAAAATATGAGTTAAGTTGAGTACTGGTGTTTAACGTCCCACTTACAGAGCGAGCACTCTACCAACTGAGCTACTGCAGTGGTAAACTTTAAAGAAAAGAAAGTCACATCTGTGTTTTATTTTTATTTTTTCTTTGTATACTGTAGTTATAAATAAAAGTTTTTTTCAATTGATTTTAAGTGTCCTTTAAAATTTTGGATATCAAACTCAACCATTGTTAAATTTACACTGTACCTGATATTACAACAGCCCTGTCAGGTGGTATAAGCTTGGTTTTATCGCCTTGTAATGAAGTCATCCATTCACTAGTCATCTGTGCTTGTTCATATACAATTTGGTCCATATCCATAAACTCTAACCAAGGAGCCTAAAATAAGTGGAATGTCTTTTAATTTGATGATTAATTTTGCCCCTGTAAATTATTTTACCTATATCAAGGTGGTCAGTTCTTTGACAGTGGAAGTAACCTAAATATCCAAAGAAAACTACCAACATTTGACAAGTAAACTGACATACTAGAAGGCTTCCTTAAAATATGTGTAAATTCTAGATTGAATATGAAGTATAACCTTGACTTATTATGATGTGGACCTGCATATTTTTACTTTCTTACTTTCATAGTCCCAAAATCCATTTCTTTTACTTTTAATAAGGCTTCTTCTATTTATTGTCATACCAAAATATCAGTAAACTATTACATACACATAAAAGCCATTCAAAAATACCAAACACATACATACAACTTGATAAGTTAAATAATGCTGTCTTTCAATTTGACAAGAAATCATAAAAAATTGGCCAATTTAAGTAAGTTTATTGTCCAAAAAATCATTAATTCTAGTTCCAACTAGATATTTCAAGAGAAATACAACTTCTGTAGGAATATCTAATTGGAGCTGGACTTCACATAGTGTTTTTATGGTACAAAAAAAAAGGTTTTCAAAACAAAAGTGAATGATGTTATAACATATTATCGAATCTTTGATATTATCAATGATAAAAACTGAAAATAAAGCTACATTTTATGGTAAAGCAATTACCGCAAATTGATATCCATGATACATGTATAAAGAGATAATAAATAATCAGTAACATCACTGGCACCTTACCATACCTACTTCTTTTGATAATCAATTAATGTAGTAATAAAACTTACAGTTTGATTTTGAAATAGTTGTAATAACTTGTCACTCTGATACTGAGGAGGAAGGGCTGGTAAGTATAACTTGGCATCATGTAATGTTGGTTCTTCTATCCATAACTGCATGGTCTGAAATAATCTGTGGTAATACAAAGCAAAAATACTTACTACCAGTACTGATAATGCAGGAACAATTTTATATACAGCAAAACCTGTACATGTGACCTTAGAAATATGCAATTATAGACAAGTGGACTTTATAAAGAGGTCCATTTTGTGGCTTTTTTAAAGAGGTGGTCACTACAGCATCTTTAACTATAAAATCAAAGATAATAAGAATTGCCAGATGATAAGTTTAGCTCACTCACACATCTAGTTATTGGACATTAATACAAAGAGTCATGTGTGAAATAGGATACAGGCTTTTCACAAAAAAAGTTCTGTGCACTACACAAATGTATTCATATGACTTTGCTACTGTAGACAGACAAAAAACAATGCTTGAAAGCATTAATAACTAACATTTTATAATTTTTAAAACACAAAAATAAATAAACATGTAAATTACTAAATTAACTGCAATCAATTTTTTTTTGTATGAATGTTACCTTGACAATTCAAGATGAAACTCTTTCTTTGGAACAAACTTTAAATTTTCCAATTGATTATTCTCTGTATTTTCACTCTGTTCTGTAACAAAAAATTACTGTATCAACTAAGTAATTTTACTCTTCACACCAAATCAATAAACTTTCCTTTTTTTTAAACTATTCTTTTTTTTCATTAATTCATTTATTATTTTTTTTAATTAATTAATTTTTTTGAAACAAAAGAGAAAGTCCTGAAACACTAGCTTGGCAGAACATCCAACAAAAATAAGAATTTAAACATTTATTATCTTCAATTTGAATGTTTAATAGCAGCTATTATTTATTAAAAATCTTGATTTTTTTTCTGAAATACCTCATAAATTATCTGTGGGAGATCAGGCTTCATAAAATCAAAGAATATCAATTTTGTAGTGATAGTCAAAAACCAGACATGAAATTTTTGTCCTTAATGCACAATGCATGAGTGATCACTTGTTACTGATCACAATCACAAACACATTGCAATGGTATGAATTTCTGCAACTTCAAATATTACTTGTGACTTCTCAATATAAGTAAAATGATTTTGGCCTGGACTCAGTAGGTTCTTTACAGAATATTACCCTTTTTGTTTGTTGTATCTGATGTTTGATCTATTTTATAATCCATGTGGTAATCACATGCTTCTCCAAGTCTCTTTCTTATTTTCTTTCTTTCTTTTGAATTATCATAAAACCTCTCTCCAACACTTGCTCTTTGCTGTACACTGCAATAAAATGCATACTATATCAGTAGTAGTTAGACTTTATAAACATAACACTTTGTGAATATATGACTGAATGGTAAAGGATGCTGACTTATGATTAAGAGATCCTGGGGTCGATTCACAACCATAGTATATCCTTGGGGCAGGAGAAAACCACCAAACTTGGGCAGGAGAAAACCACCAACCTTGGGCAAGTGAACTATAAATTTTTTCACACTACAATATGCCCATTCAAATAGTATTTCAACCCAGGTGGTGAGAGAAGCAATGATAATAAATGCACACATTAGGCCACTAGAGCTCCTGAATATGATGGATAAAAAGCTTAAAAAAAATAATATTAATTTTTACAAAAGCAGAATGAAGATTAATACCTTGATGATGAAGTCGGCCTTCCAAGAAAAAGTACGAAAAAACGCTGCCAAACAATTGGTAATACAGGGTGATCAAAAGGAATATTCATTGCCAGATGTCCCCATCTATAGATACTCAGACTGTTGATACCTGGTGCACTCTCAAGTTTAAGTCGAATAATACTTTTCTATAAAAGAATTCATAAAAGTTCAGATACACAAATAAAATATCGAAATTAAATTAAATTAAAGTTTGAAAGTAGCCTCTAGACCTAACAGGAAACAGGAATTATCCTTGAAAATAAAACTAGTTAAACAGTTGAAATAGTTAAACAACTGACAAGCTCTGAATCTCATGACCATAAAATGCATGAAACTCTTCATAAATGAATGCATAGCCAAATGTTCGATAAATATGTTGATTTTCATTTTAGTTAATTTTAATGATTATAAACAATTCCAATTATTCACATATTTCTGCATTGTAGATAAATGTCTGTGCAAAATTAACTAAATTTTACTAAATTTCTAAAAAATATTCACAATAGAAATGTACACAGAAGTACAATGAATTTGAAAAGTTCTGAAGTATTCATGAGGACCCCATGGAATGCGACGATGTCATACATTGGTTGAAGTTTGAAACAAAAAATCTAAACTATCAAACATACCTTTAATGCTTGTTCTGGACTCATCTTATGATCTGAATGGAGTTCATTACACATAGAAGGCCATAATTTTGATTGGATTTCTGATTTACTTTCAATGTCTAAGATGACAAATGACAACCAACAAAATGTCTCGGGGGATGCCATTTTCTCTAGTAGGGATGGTACTGAAGCACAATTAACACCTGAAGCTACCCAGCTTACAATGGACTGTACCACGCCTTGCTGACTTGCTTCTCTTATATGAGCCTAAAATAAAACAAATAATAGAACCCATAACAGTTTCAGTGTGGCAAATAAAGTTTAGAGGGTAAAAAGGAATCACCCTATCTGTTTGTCTGTCTGTCTGTTCATATATCCCAATGTTTTTTCCAAGCTCTAACTTTAACATCTATGAATGGGTTTTCATTTAACTTGGCAACAATATGAAATGATGGCTGTATACCAAATTTGGTGTGTAGGTTAAAGGTCAAAAAGTGGATGCACTGAGACACATGACCACTTTGTTATTTTTTATTTACTGGCGATGAGTGCTACACATTTTTGGTATAGGCAGGAAATGGAAATCGACTGAGGTTTGAATCCAGACTTTGACTTTTAGAGCCATCAAAAGAATCACAAGCCCAGGCCTGTAAATACATGTACATTTGAGCCTGCAAAATATTAGAAATATCAGTCAAATTTGTTACAGTAGTTATAAATACAATCTTTCTTACCTGCATGGTATCCTGAAATTCTGGTTTAATGGCCTCTAAACCAACTTTACACATAAAAGCAGATTTTACAAACAAGTCAATAAGATAACAACAGTTCCTGTAATATATATAAATCATAAATCAAGAATCCAGTAATGGTCAAATCATTTTGTCTACTCTCAACATATTTCGTATTTTCAGTAAGAACAAAATGATTTAATCTTACTGGCTGTGTTAAAATCTTCACAGCCTGATTAGTTTTCTCAAAAATCTACTTAAAAAACAAAATAAATTAAATAAATTTGTTTAATTAATTAAATCAAATGAGCTTGTAAAACAGAACATTTGTAAGCACTGAAAGTATCAAACTATGACATTACCAAGCGTGTAAAGGACTATAGAGGGATTGATTTTTTATTTACATTAAACTGTCAGAAATAGGTTCATCAAGAAACCATGTAATACCAGGTAATGTTTAAGTAAAACGACAACATGTATTACCAATGGATGTGGAATTGTATATGCTGACAATAACCCATCAAAATTACAATAATTTAGGAATATTTGATACAAACTTTATCTAAAATGTTCTGCACAAACATTGAGGGATATTGGTCACATTATGTAAAGCAAGTCACATTTTGAATATCAAAAATTTCAATTATTTCATGCATAGTGTTTAGTTTAAACATTTTGTAACTGTAACTGAATTTGACTTACTTGTCTTGATACCATTTGCTTATCTTAGTGACAACTTTGATCCAAAACTTTATAACTGACAGAGTAGAATTACTGTCTGTCTGGGAGCTGCTGTCTGATAATAATTTCTGAAATAAAAATCCAAAGTATTGAACATAATGAGGGTACTGCTGCCAATACATTTACAAGTAATTATCATTAAAAATAATCTATGTGGTTATTTTATCTGAAATGCAATTTTTGATCAGAGTGATATGGCATGAATTATAACCTGCAAATCAACTAAACATCAGCAGGATGATTTAATGCATAATAACTGAAATTAACAATTAAATCTAGTTAATTCATAATCAAATAAAGTCATCAATGTTAGTTTACTTGTATGTGCACAAGAAAATGTTACATCCATCAAGACTCTTCGGGTCTCAACTTGATATTGATTCTCAGGATGATACTAGTATCCGGCAAGATAGGGAAAAAGAAAAGGTGATAACTTCTATTTATCAAATCTATATCCGTTGATTAACAAGAGGCCCATGGGCCTTAACGCTCACCTGAAAACATGTCCAATATTGTTTGCAAAGTGCAATAGACAATATATTAAGTACAGAAACTTTAAAAGTTTTCTCAAGTTAAGAACTCCCACAAAACTTAATCAGAAATATATCCACTCACTTTTCATTTATAAGTAGCTTATAAAATATGCATGAAGAAACTGTAGTGCAATCATTAATCAATTTCAGTATAATTATGCAGCTATGTCCTTGACCTTTGAACATATATGACTTCAAACCATATATGATTGTCATGTCAATACCTACAATATTCTAATACACATGCCTATGCATAAAATTAATAGCTTTCAAGATAATTAATATTTTTAGTATTCCTATGTTGATATGACCTTGACCTTTGAACATATAACCTTGAACCCTATATCAAAATGATCGTTGTTGCAATACCTACAATAGTCTAATATACATGCCTATACAAAAAGTTGATAGTTTTCAAGATAATTAGCAATTTTAAGTCTTCCTTTGCAGCTGTGACCTTGACCTTTTAAAATATGACCTTGAACCATATATCAAAATGATCGTTGTTGCAAAACCTACAATATTCTAATATACATGCCTATACAAAAAGTTGATAGTTTTCAAGATAATAAGACAAATTAAGTCTTCTTTTGCAGCTGTGACCTTGACCTTTCAATATATGACCTTGAACCATATATCAAAATGATCGTTGTTGCAAAACCTACAATATTCTTATATACATGCCTATACAAAAAGTTGATAGTTTTCAAGATAATTAGCAATTTCAGTCTTCTTTTGCAGCTGTGACCTTGACCTTTCAACATTTGACCTTGAACCATACATTTAAATGATCATCATGTCAATACCTACAATATTCTAATATACATGCCTATACAAAAAAGTAATAGATTTCAAGATAATTAGCAATTTAACTATTCTTCTGCAGCTGTGACCTTGACCTTTCAATATATGACCTTGAACCATATATCAAAATGATCGTTGTTGCAATACCTACAATATTCTAATATACATGCCTATATTAAAAGTTGATAGTTTTCAAGATATAGTGACACATATATAATTTTTAGCAATTTCCCCACTCAGTGCCTTACAATTTCCCCATTTTGAGCCCCATGGCTACCATTTGTGCAAATCTGAAAATAGATGACCTGAGGATGTTATAAATGAAATAACTAAGGTATATCTCTTGTAGATTCAGAGGAGAAGATTTTTAAAGTTTTTCACTCTTTCCCCCCTTATGGGGCCCCAAGGGGACATAACTTCTTCATTTGTGCAAATCTGAAAGGGCTTCACCCAGGCATGATTGTTACCAAGTTTCATTAAATTTGGCCCGGTTTTTTTGGAGAAGAAGATTAAAATGTAAAAAGTTTATGCACGACGCACGACGGACGATGCACGACGGACGACGGACGGTGATGGATAGCAATAGCTCATCTGAGCTTTCAGCTCAGGTGAGCTAATAATTCAGTAAACAAAATTTACCTGTGTCATACATCCAAAATATTCTGTGACTGGTCCTGGAAAGTCATGTGACCAGATAATTTTAGCCACTTTATACATAGAGTCATCTGCTGCCAATAAACTCTCAATAATAGAGAGGAACCTGAAAAAAAAACATAGAGGGTAAAGAACATGTGTATGTAAGAATCATATTAATCAATATGAAGATAGCTGTTAATTAATTAACATTAAGTTAGAAGTTAACTGATTAGTGAGTTTATTACTAAATATACTAATCAGTTTAAACAAAATGCCATAATTTTAAATTCTTCAAAATCACCTACATCTAATGCCATTGTGAAGTGAGTGATTTTACTTACTGGGACATAAAATCTGTTCTCTCTCTCTCTCTCTGACTCACTCACTCACACACAATGACAACTACTTGCTTCTGAACATCAAACATAACCAATATGACCATAATATTTGTATAATCTACATACCTGTGATTATCTAACAGGTACTGTGGCATACTGTAAAATAAAGGAGCTATACAGCTAAGTATGTGTAATGTGGGTCTGTAGTGATGACCCTCTACCAATGTCTGTAAATACTCTAAACCTTCTGACAGAAACAATCCATCACTGAAAATATACCATTAGCAATGTGTATTACTCAAATATATTTACAAAGAGAATATATATTTAATTCACCAATTGACCTATATTCTCATTATGTCAGCAATGAACCTGTCAAAAAGGCATAGGCAAAGAGACAACTGCATCAAAAGTAATCTCAAAGATGTACATGTATATTAAAACTGAAATACAAAAATAAATTTTTAAAGTGAAAAAGATAAGTAATGATTAAAGGTAAAAAAAGATTTTGAAAATACTTAAAGATAAAAAAGAATGAAATAAATATGTTCAAAACTCTACAAGTCCTTCCAGTAATTAAATTATTCTTATCATATTCTATAGGACTAATAGACTGTCCATAGAAATAAGTAAGAAGTCATTGTTTCTGTTAAGATTTTACTTTTGTATGAATAATCAATTGTAATATCACATGTATCAGGAGTCAGTTTATAAAATTACCTGTGTCCTACTGTTGAAATCATGATAGCAGCATAACAAGCCATAACATTTTTCTCCTTCAAACCTTTGGTTATTTGCAATAGTGAATTGTCTTTTGATAAGTCAGGGGGTCCTCCAGATGCCCTAGCTAATCCTAGATCAGCTTTTGGAAATGTACTTTGATGAAGATGAAGCTTTGAAGCTACTTCCCATGACCAGTTGTTAAACTGTTGTTCATTGGTCTGTTGTTGTCTGACTGCCAAGGCAACTTGTTTCATGCCTTCTATAAAGAAATATCCAAGCTGTTTATTTATCACAAATTTCCCATAAGCTTCTACAAGAAGGATGGCAGTCTGTCTATGGACATCATATGGCATAAATAATCTGTCTCTCTGAAAAATAGAATATTTTTATACAATTAAAAGACTTTCTGTATCAAAGAATAGCCAAGCTATCCTGCAATTATTTTTTATTAAAAAACTCTAAATACTGGACAGTGTTGCTGATGCAGATATTAACTGTGTTCACACTTGAGATATGATACATGCTCTTCTATATACTGGGAAACAATTCTTATAATGTTAACTCAGAAAAAAAATATAAACATTAATGTGAATGAATAAAGCAATATTAAATTTAATTCAACAAAACATTTGTCACAAAAACATGGAAGTTAATCATAATCAAGAACTGTGAAAAGAACAGTGTAGCTCACCTGCACATCTTATCTACCTAAAATCATTTGGCAATCAAAAAACTAAAACAACAAATAAAACACATTGGGAATGGCAAAAATGCTTACACAGGGATGTACAGTGGACTCTCGTTTATTTGAAATTAAAAGGATCAGATGAAAAATTTCAAATTATCCAAATTTTGAATCAACCATTTTGATCACTAACAGAAACTTCAGAATAATGAGCATGGTAGATACTCTAATAATTAGAGTAAAGTGCTCCTCCAATGATGTCATGAGTATGGTGTTATGTATCATAGTGTACCACTTACATTAAAATTGAAAATTTGAAATTCAGTTAAAATTAAACATTGAAAATTTAAAATAATTTTAAACTTTTCTATCTTAATGTAAAGAATAACAAACTAAAGTTTGACTATGTTCTTTGAACAATAAATAAGTAAATTGGAAATTTCACCACTTCAAGTTTACTGACAGACACTTTACTAATGACAGGTTTGTTGAGTACAAAGTGAAAATCGTGTATCATGAGATGACTCTTTTTCATGTGTACTTTTAGTTGGAAATTAATCTTCTATGTAAACCATCACTCTTACTATAAACACTTATTGAATAAGAGACAGATCAATTATTTCAGGTACTGATCAATAAATATTGTTTATGTACATGTATACATTTTTTTCTTTTGCTGCTTGCTACAAGGAAAGTATATTTTGATTTATTGTAAATTTTGGGAATTTCCATTAAATTTCATAATTTAGACTGAAAATTCACTTCATTTTAAGCACATAAAATTTGCATAGAAACACAAAGCAATCTGACAGGACTGTTTGTATCATTAAAATTTAAGGGAAATTTTGATTCTACCAATTTTGAATTACTGAGAGTCGACTGTATATATGCAAACTTTTTTGTACTTGTACAGAAAGGTTAAAATGAGAACTTTAATATTTGTAAATCAAACATCATTAGATGCTCAGACTCATGTCAGCACATGGCAAAAAGTCTTTAATTCTACATGCAAGCTAGAAGGAAAGGACATATTTATACTCTATCTTACTTCATGATCCACATCCCAGTTGACATTACTTAGAACCATCTGTGCTAACTGATTTTTAGGTTCACCTAGTTCTGAGTTCAACAACCATTCTCTTAGCACAGAAAAATCTGATTCCTGAGGCAACCATAATTGGAATGGCAGTTCTTTAAACAGATACAGGGCCATCTACAAAAATTTGTGATAAATAAATCATTCTACATTATAAATACTGTTAAGTTCTTTGGCAGTTACTGTAAACATACTAATTTTAGTGGTGTATTAATTTTATTGATTTTCATGCTAGGACAGTAATGCTTATTTAAATACACTGCCAAAATAAGTATGCATACATGACTTACATGTCTGACTTAAAATCTGTTTCTCAAAAGTTGTTTTGCCCTAAATTCAATCTATGCATATTAGTCGAGATTGTAAATTGCACTAAAATATGTACACACTAAAATTAGTAAAGGGTTGCACAATTCACAGAACATTATGCTGATAGGACTTAAATAAGGACACCCAGATTTGGCAGCAGACCCTATGGTATTGTCCAATTTTTATGCTGGAAAATAATTTTCACTGATGATGAAATTACATCAGTTAATGTTTTCCTATAAAAACAACATTTTTGGAATTCGCAAAACATTCTGCATAAGCCATTGGGGGTATGATCATAAAACAGGGAATATTATTCAAACAAGAAACCCAAAGGTATTTGCTTTAGTGAGCTAAAAAAAAAAAAGCATGCCTCTGTATACTGTACTTATGGAATAAAAAATAAATTACTGTAATCCTTCAATGTTTTTGGACCCTCAATATTTTCTGACACCCTAATTTTTAAATTTCCTCTCATATTTGGATGGCAATTTTTTACCTCTAAATCCGGATACATTTTTGCTGAAACTCAGTCAGAGTGTGTGCTGGAGAGTGCTTTAAATAAAGATTTAATGAAATCAAGAAACAGTCAATGTACATGTACATTCCTTTTTCATTGTTTCCTTAATTAAAGCTTAGGGGTTTCTTAAAAGAGATTTAAATTTAAACACTTACCACCCCAATGTGTTCCATATTCTCATGTGTTCTTTGTATCAAAAGTGATAGCACAAAAGGGTGAGCTGTTGCTAAGGATACAAGAAGTTCTCTTCCAACCTTGGAACACATTTCTCTGGTCTCATTGATCACATAACAAATCTATTAAAGAATGTAAACAACAATTCACAATATAGAAAAAAAAACATCAGAATGAAACAACTTGAGATTTCTGTATCTCACGACAATATATTAAGAGAGTTAAATATATATACATTTTAAGAAAGTTTATCAGGCTATTTCATTTTTAATTTTAGCAAACAAAATAATACATGCAGTCTCAAAAACAGAATGACAACAGTAAATTTTCATAATAAGTTTCTTTGGTAGTTCAGTGATATTTTTTCTATTTCTCTCCCAAAACTAAATTTCCTGGGTTATTACATCAAAACATGTTATGTGTGTCCTTAATTACTACTTATCTTGGCAGTCAACTCAATTCTTATTATTCCTCCCCAACCATCATTTCCGGTATCAACATCAAAACTTTTTTGTGTGTCATAGATCTTACCTGGAAGTTAACCCATCTTCTCACAATCCTCCCCTAACAAATTTTCAAGTTTTAACATTAAACAATGTTTTTTGTGTGTTAACAATCTGTAGCTGTCTCACTGAAAAAATTTCTCTCATTTACCTCAAACAGGTGTAGACAGACAGTTTGTATGAAGTCTAATTCTGCAGCTGGTCTGTTCTGTGCCATGTTTGATAAGGCTGTTAATAAATATATCATCTCTGATACAGATAACTGCTGCATAATATCTGCTAACTGCATCTTACTGTCATCATCTGTAATTAAAAATCAAACACAAACACAATGTATGTAACACTCCGCTGTGGTGGCTGAGTGGTTACAGCTTTAAACTTCAAATCTAAATATCTATAATATAATGTGACTGAACAGTTTCTGTTATAAATATGTGACATTGTGAACACTTTTTAAATACTAGTAATAAAGAATGTTCTGAAAATTGATGATGGCCCAGAAACTTAACAAAATATCTTAACTTCTCCGATTTCATTCCAATCATAGAAAATGGATCAAATATGCTTCCAAAATCACACACTTCTTCATGAAATGTGCTTTGATGAGGTGGCAAAGTTATGGAGGGGGCATAAAAACTATGTTTTACTGTTTAGTCGATGAATGATTTGTGTCAGAAAACATTTCCTTACAGAATGAACTTCATTCTTTATGACTGTGTGTAGCATTAAGAAAAATTATCCAAAACTGAGTTATATATTTTAACCTGAAATGAATTTTCTGCAAACTTCTTCTGTTGGTAGAGATTCTAAATTAAATCCTTGTTTGTGTTTCTGATGCAGTAACCATAACAACTGCCACATTGTTGCCTTGGAAACGGTAGCAAATGGCATGTCTGTCATGAACTGCCAAGAACCAAGCCTGTATTAGACAGAAACAAATACAAGAATTAGGGATATTCAAAGGTGGTTATAATCTAAAAAATCCTCTGATTGAGCTTTTTTGGTACTTTTACATTGTACTTTCATATTTTGGGTCTGGTGTATCTATAAAGAGGTTAATAGTTTGCTTCTAAGATGCTCTCAAGAATAGCAGTGTGTTCAGCATTAATAAAAAAACATGTTTTTCAACTAAGACTTTGAAAGATAAATGCTTAATTCTTTAGAAGGTTTGGCTTGTAAAACAATATTGCTATTAAAGATTATTAAAGTTACTACCCTTAGAAGTGAATTTGATAAAAGCTTAATGTTTTTGAATTTATTTCAATCTGAAATACATTTCACTAGTTACTGAAAATGATATACAATACATAAAATACAGTAAAGTATGTATTATCTCACAATACTCTACATATGTCACTGTATCACTTGCTTTTGTACTGTTTTTATACTGTTACTTCACCTACTTTTTGTGCTGTTAATATACTGTTGGTATCACTTTTGTGCCGTTTTTATAGTTACTACATTTACTTTTGTGCTGTTAGTATACTGTTTGTATCACTTTTGTGCCGTTTTTATAGTTACTACATTTACTTTTGTGCTGTTAGTATACTGTTTGTATCACTTTTGTGCCGTTTTTATAGTTACTACATTTACTTTTGTGCTGTTAGTATTATGTTTGTATCACTTTTGTGCTGTTTTTACATGTAAAATGTTTTTTTTCACTTTAAACTGTTATGCTGGTACTATACTTACTTTTGTGCTGTTAGTATACTGTTGGTAGATCTGAGGAAGAACTGGTCATATTCTACTTGAATTCTCAGTATGTAGTCTAATGGTAACAGGTTCTTGTAGTGTTTCTCAAAATTTTCCCAGTGATCTGAGACATACTGTACACATTGCCTTAAATAATACCAAAATATAAATAAAATTCATAAGGTGGTTTTAGAAGTAGTATTGTGTGTAAGAACAAATCACACAAGGATTCCCAATTTTTCCCTGATATTATGTTATACTATATATACTGGACATTATAATGGCAGAAAACAGCTCTACAATAATGGAGAAAATTCTTAAAATAAATAATGTTAAACATAATGGACTAGAAAAAAATTGTACCCTACAGACAGGTGTCTGTTACATTGAGGTAAAAATAACCACATCTGGGATCATGCTAGATACATTTGAACTGAATAGTTACCAAAAAGTAACAGATCCATTTAAATCGTATTCACTATGATTTATTGCAATACTCCTGCTTAAATGACATATTTTTATTAGAAAATCCTGTAAATATAACACCCTAAGGAACTATATATAACCAGTTCAGCAAGTGAACTGTGAATACATGTTAAATACTTATTACCTTGAACAACTTTCATGAATTTACAAGAAGGTGGCTGTTATAGACAGATTGCCTTTAAATGGGTCTAAAGATGATAGGCTCACTAAACAAGGTTATCAATCTCTGTTCCATGAGATGAACCTACTATGGATGTAGATAGAGTGTAGTGATAGTGTTTTATATATTAGGAGTAATTCATTTACACCAGAAAGGTAAGCTTTAGGACAGTGGATAAAATCTTGAGAAAACCAATAATTTTTTTGTCAACCAACTTCTTGGTGGGATGTGAATCTAGGTAGTAATAGGCACTTTTATCTATTAGCTCCTGCTTCAGACCACTTAGCAACCAAGGTCCTCTAATGTTTGAGAAGAACTAAGAATGCCCAATGGTATTTCACTGTTATAATAACAGTACTATATATTTTAATTAGAAAATGTGATGGGAAGTTTTCATAAACAGCAGAAACAAGGCATGTAAAAACATTGATATTACATGTTAGAGAGGCATCAAACTCATTACACTGAGTATTGTCTTACCTTATCATTCTACCTATCCTCTTGTTTAACTGTTTGTACCGACTCATGCTGTATGTCTGCAGACCCCAGCTAAGTATATTAACCAGATATATACAGAAAGCTATAAGCTTTAGGAATGTAGAATCTCTAGTTCTTTTTATATTATACTGCAACACACCTGTAATAAATATAAATGAGTGTATATAAAATAAAGTTTCATTGGTTCAACTTGCAGGCTGAGCAACTGAAATTGATCAATTCTAAGAATAAAGAATTCTAAAATTTTCTACTTGAAATATTTCATTTTGGGTACCAATACCTTTTAAAGCATCGTATCTTGTTTTTGGTAACATATCAATAAAAAAAATTACAATTACATTAATTTTTTTTTTTTTTTACCTATTTCAGTTTTAATTGTATTTCATTAGGACATACCAGTTACATCTTGTGTTAGCATTAACACATGCTGGAAGACTTCAGACATAGGAAACTGTTGTAATATGGCAACTAAATCATTTTCATGTAAATACATCCATGCATTCTTTGGATCTTCATCCTGTTAAATATTTAAATATAATTACATATGTATATGGATTGTATATGGATCAATGTTACCATATTTATTATTTAGTCTTATTAAAACAGTAAAACCTATATGTAAAGACCACCCATAGTTTCTAAAAATGACTCCTCAGACTGGTGGTCTTTATAAATATATATAATTATACAAATTGTGTTGAAATATGGGTCATAATAACTTTAAAACACTGGTCTTAATAAAAAGGTGGCCTTTACATCTGGTGGTTGCTACAGCAATTTTCACTACATCTAGAATAACTAATCATTCATTATTTGTCACATCTTCTACATTTTCCCCAAAAATATGACACATTATTTTAAAAAAAAACCTTTAATTTGGCATTACTTTCCACAAAAAATTTAATCTGAAAACACGTACCCAGCAATTATGATTCATAAACATTTCTGAACAAATGATAAAATGACACGACAAAAAATAAACCATATGGAGATCAGTGATTACAAAAACTCACAACTAGGAGTTAGTAGGCAAAATGATGCATAACATCCCACTTACTGTACATGTATAACCACTAGTTATTTAAAAGACAGATTCAAAACAACAGAGGCCCTTTCATGATGGTGTATATACACTTGCGCATTGACTTCAAGTCATTCAGGAATGTATGTTCGTGCGAGCGCAAGCGAACGGCCACTAATAATATTTAAGGTTGTTCCCCTTAGATTCAAGATGGCATCCCTCGGACAAAGTTTGTAAGAAATGGCTTAAATAAATTCTGAAACCAACATTCATTTCAATTTTCATTTCAATCCAGGGGTATGGTTTCTTTCTAGAAGGGATTTGAATGATAGGATTAGTTAAAACTTATGTACAGTTGTCCGATTTAATTTATATTTTGACATTTTCTTTCTGTCGAGTGTCGGTGTCCAAATCTAAGGGAGGTTATTTTTAAGACATCTAGATGATTATGATGACTTACTTTCAATGCGAGTACTCATGTCCATTCAATAGACATAAAAATTGTATTTTCGAGCACAGTGGAAAGCAACCAGTAACTTGAACACGTCTCAAGGTTTGCCAGTGACATGATCAATGCCCTGAACTGTTAAAGTATAATGTTTTAAAAAATGTTTCTGCCACAGACTCCAGGAATAATGTTGTTTTTATGGAAAAATATCACCTAATAGGATTCTGTATTAAATTCATGAATAAATAGCTCTGCACAATTATAAAGATTAAATATATGGTACACAGGTAAATCCAAATAAAATTAAGCTTTATTTTACCAAATAATAAACCTATTTACCTCCTCTCCATCAGAATCTACAAGTATCCAGTTATTTTTCTGTTGTACATCTGGAGTGATACTCTGTGACATCATACAAATAAAATCTGTTCTGGCTCTAAATAAAGATAAAACGCAGAATGTTATAAACACTGTCAGAAGAACATCAATGTTCATCAACACATCTAGTACATCAACAGCTTCAAACAAATGCCCATAAAGCGTATTAATGTATTATATATACATCTTCTGTACTTTGTACAAGTACACAATAGTTGGCTAGCTTGTTTCAAACAAAGAATTTTAAAAAATCTAGGTACCTTAGATGACCTCATTCCCTTTGGTTTATTGGAACAAATACTAAATCCCAGTTTCAAACCTTACCGAACCCTTTCCAAATATTGAAAAACCACTTTTTTCTGCTACAACTTGTACAGTCACAGTCAATAATTGCATAACAGAGGTTTGAGACAAATAAAGAAATAAATAGGAAAATGAATTATGAAAATTAAAAAAAATATTGCATTTATAAGCAAAATGGCAGAGTTTTTAAAGACTGTTATAATGAAGTCTTACTTTATACATGCATTCATTGTTAATAATGAAATGTGAGCCAAACCTAAGAGGAGCTGTAAGGACACCAAAATCTGCATTAACATCTTGGTCTATAAAAAAACTTTAAACCATTTATTTTAATAGCTTTTGGATAGTGATTCTGACATTCAGTGTGTGTCAAATAAGTTCTTTAGGTCTGTAACTAATAATAGGCAAATAAATATTTTATCATACTTGATTGGCATTAGGACAGTAGCAAGGCCGGTCATTACATGATCCAGTAGTGGACAACCAAAAGTGGACTGCTCACTTGATGACATAAACATTGGCACTGATACAAAATTTGCTGCCCAGCTTCCGATACCAGATGGACATCTAAGGACATGGTTCAAGATAAACATGTGATCTTCATATGATGCTGTCCTTAATAACAGTGCAACCTGACAATTTAATAATTATGATAATAATAATAAAGAAAAATAAATAAATAATTAAATAAAAACAAATAATTCAGCAAAGAAGATTCTGTGTCCTTGGTTGCATGGAATTTGTCCTTAACAGAGTAAGTAAGTGCTGTCATGTGATCAACTTGAATTAGCAATTACTTTGAAGAAATGAAATTAACATGATAGAAAGAGGCAAAAGACCTCCAAGAAAAATTGATTGTTTGACAAAACTCATTACAAAATAAACATAAACACAAATGTAGGGACCACATTATTTTCAATTATTCTCATTATTCTACATGTACATTCATTTTTTCTGACCATTTCAACTATCCTAACTACTAAACACAAAATAAATATATACCAATTTTTTGGTCCATGCTTGTATGTTATTCTCAAATTCCTCATCAGTGATTGGTCGACGATGAAACACAAATAACACAGATATACACTCTTGTAACTTTAATATCTGATGTTGTACATCTCTGCTGTGTTTCTCTGTAGCTGTAATAAGATAAAATAAAATAAACAAACAAATTCTTGTACTAACTCTCTTCATCAATCAACCTTTTTTTATACAATATTGCTGTAACATGATGTGTTTTGAGTGATTTTAACAGCTGATCATGGCCAGTTTGTTTAAAAAGTCAAACCAAGAACTTAGCAAATGCTCTATTCAGCATAGCAACAGATATCAGCATTATTTTTCTGTAAATGAAGGCTTTCCTGAGATATCTTGATGTAAAGGACATGAAAATGATGTCATAAACATAGGAATACATGAACAATAATGCAATAGGTAGTTCTACAGACAGAAGGGTGTCAATGTTGTATCAATTTCAAATTACATCATCAAGCTTACCTTGTACAGGTGCATTTCTAGCAATATCTCTAAACACAGGTGAAGACAGGTATAATCCATGTATGTAAGATTCTACTTGCAATCTGAAACACATAATAAAATTGTTATATAAAATATTGTTTATTAAGTATGCCATTCCACAGATGTACACATATGGCACATGGAAATTTAACAGGTATTTGTGTTAAATACATACTGTACATAATATAGGTCAAATACATGTATTGAGCTATTGACCTTTTAAGTCAATGATACTGAATTCTCTTTGTCACATCAACAAGGGATTTATCCTCAATCTTAAATGATATTAATTTTTCTTTTGTTATAATATATGAAAGAATTTAACATGTTGCAGACTGCATAATTTACAAAGCAATTTACATGTGTTACTTGTGCAAATTGTTAATTTCTTCATGTGAAATTTTCAGCTATTTGTGATGAGATAATCTTTTTATATCAATTTAACAAAGTTCATGTGGTGCAAGAGTGTGCGATTGTAATTGAATTGCATGTACTAATGCACACTAACAGTGACTTTTAAAGTGCTAACACCCAGCTGATATGCAATATTGCAGATAAACATCTCAGAATTTCAGACCATTCAGTACATTATACGTACCTAGTCAACCAGTAAGGGCCTATGGCAAGGAAAACCTTTCTCACCTGCAGTTGACCAGGGTTGAACCCACTATATTTAAGTATTGTTGTAGCATCAAAAATTGGACTTATTCTCCTTTAGACATAGAAAGGTGACTTGAAAATGCACTTAGACATTAAATTACCATAATTAAAGTTTTGAAAAAATACCAGTTTGTTGAATTTAATTTTGTTAATGAAGTACAGGATATGACATATACAGTAATTACTAAATTTGATTCATTTAATTATTGTATTAACGTAATACATTTGTGCTTCTTATATGATCAGATTCAAGTACAAAGCTATTTTAGTATTTTGGTCAAAAATGTCCTTTTAAAAATCACTCACCTTGCCAGTTGAGCAGAGTATGAATGTAATGCAAGTTGATTCTGTATGTTGTGCCGTATTGATTCCAATGCCTTCTTAAGATTTTTAAACACACTATCACTGAATACACATGTGTCATACATATGTGTTGTTTTACAGTTAGCTCCATCTCCACATGTGCCCTAGAAAACATGTATACAATTGTGTATTAGATTTAAAAGAAATAACATTCAATTTTTTCTAAAAATCATGTTATACAGTAGATTCCACTTAATTGCATACTGGTTAATTGCATAATTTTCTCTGCACCAAACCATTTCCTATTTAAACAATGTAAAAATTCCGTTTATTTGCATAAACAAAAGTCTAAATTCAGCTTAATTGCATAAAAAAATTCGTAAAATTATGTGATCTTGGTCTGAAGTTTCATGATTACAAAAAATATTTGCAGACAATGCAAGGTAACCTGGAGAGGTGTTTACATTATATAAACACATGTACAGCTAATGTCAGGTGAGATATGAAGCCAGTTAATTAGTGTTCACTTTGTAGAGTAGTAATCCAATTGGTCTGTCAATACGCGTTTGTCAGGAAACATAATTAATTATGTTAAACCAATTAAAAAGGGCTATGACAGGTGAAAAATTTGTACCCGGGTCACACAACCCGGGTGTAGATTTGCCATGGAATCCATGGAATTTCCATGGATTTTTTGTACATGGAAAGTGTGGAGTATTGGAACCGTATGTACGTGGAAATTTCATGGACATGTACGTGGAAATTCTATGGACAATGTACGTGGCAAATCAATGGACAATTTGGAGTATTGGAACCGTATGTACGTGGAAATTCCATGGACATGTACATGGCAAATCTGTGGACATGTACGTGGCAAATCCATGGACATGTACATGGCAAATCTGTGGACATGTACGTGGCAAATCCATGGACATGTACGTGGCAAATCTGTGGACATGTACATGGCAAATCCATGGTCGATGTACATGGAAATCCATGTACATTGTACATGGAAAATAAGTGTCAAATTTTTAAAAAGTGATCCATCCAGATGAAGTATTTATAGACAGCATCAAGAAAAAAAATGGCTACTCTGTGAGTCAGCACATTTTGCTGAAATTATGAAATGACATACTTGGTGACTTTTTGTTGCCTATGACTGTTTTAATAATTATTAAACAAAATCACATCAAGTCTTTAGAACCTCACCAGTGTATTTTATTCATGATATTTTCATGTTCATACAGATCTTTAAAAGATTAATTGCTCACTCTTAATGACAATTAATATATCATTTTTTTATTTTAATTTTTTATCTGAGTTAAACTTTATAACAAAAATAGTTGCCTGTATCATTTATGTTAGTTACATGATAGAATGAAGTTAATTAAACTCACATGGCACTTTCCATACTTTAAAATACAGCTTAATAATTCCCAAATGACACTTTCAATGGTTTGCTTATAATTTCACTAGATTCCATTATCTCAAAAAGGTTTCCTTTGTATAATATCCAATAACTTTGCCACAAAATATAAGATTTTATGTCCTTCTTAGTCTTGTATAGTCTAAAGATGAAATGTCTAAAAATGCTAGTCATACTAGGCAGCCATCTTTTTTTCTTGTTGTTGTCTAGCAGAACCTCCTAATTGTATGAACAAAGCACTTGAATTGCTGACCTAGACACTTGAGAAAAATGCCATGGATATCCATGGAATTTCCACATACAGAGTTTGTTGAAAATGCTGAGCCTGAAACTTTGTATATTTTGTTAAACTTTCATTGACAGACAAAAATTTGCCACAAAAATCCATGTACATGTCCACAGAAATTCCATGGAAAGTGTGTACATGTCCATGGCCAAAAAGATGGCAAATTTATTTTTCCATTGACATGTACACACTTTCCATGGATTTTTGTGGCATTTCCGTGGAAATCCATGGATTTTACATGGACATGGACATATGTTCATGGAATTTCTACAGCCGGGAAGTTTTATAACGATTTTTTAAACTGAAATTTATTTCCATTACATTTTCTAAACCCAGACATGGTTTTACTGGAACTTCGGTGCTGGGTTTTTTAAACAAAGATTAAATAAAACCAAAAACATTTCTTTTTTAAATTAATGTTTTTGTTAACATGGTTAAGGAATGTGTATGTACGTTGACTGTTATCCCAGAGCAAGTTCGAATAATTGGTCAATAAACAATTAAAATATAACTTGTATAAAATAAATAACAAGATAAGACATCTTTCAATTTATTTACACAAAATCTGTTTGAAATTTAATTTTACCGGACATCGTGCACGTTGTCAAGCAACTGGATTTTTTCTATGTCACATTTAAAACCATGAAAGGGAGATAACTCGAACAATATAACTCGTGCAATGTAAGAACATGTGGATTTTTAAAAAGAAGTAAATAAACAAGAAATACGAATATCGCGAGTGTTAAGCAACAATTAATTAAATAACAACAGATGTTCCAGTTACATACATTTTCTAGGATTAAACACAGATTGATAATCTTAAAGAAAAGTCCATCTATACCACATTTTGGAATCTCATGTAAATACGAGGTTTAAAATGATCAGCTAGAATTTTAAATCTTTATTTAGTAAAGAAAATATACTACAAGTCTTGAGATTTTAATTAATTAAATATTTTTTTCAATTATCTTTAATTATTTATTTTTTATGTCAAAGGAATTACAAATTTTATGCTGTTTCTACAGTACACCGACTTTGATGTCTACTAAAAAAAAAAAAATCGCCCTCACTGGGTGTATCTGTCGATCGATCAGCTAGAATTTTTAAAACATTATACAAATTAAATAAAATAATTTTTTAAGTTTTTCATTCTGAATTATTTATTTCGTTTTTTAATTTCAAAGTAATAACTAATTTTCTGTTGTTTCTACAGTGTACTATGATGCCTACACAAGTACTAAAACGGCCCCAACCAATGTATCAATCAATCAATTGTGCCCAAGGGGCATTTTCGGTTATTTGCATATTCCGCTTAATTGCATAAAATTTTCTGACAAACGGACTATGCAATTAAGCGGAATCTACTGTAGTACAATATATGGTAAGCATGAATTTTATAACTTAAACATAATTATTCTTTAATACAATTTGAAATAATAATAATAATAAATTATTAAATTAAATTAAATATGTTAGTAAATATAAAAGGATACTGTAGATGACAAGTTTAAGCAGTTCCAGTCTTTCTTTGAAATTGAGTTGGTCAGTCTACTGAACTTTGGTATATACATGTAGAAGTTTCAATGTACTATTCTCGTGTGTGTGTGTGTGTGTGTGTGTGTGTGTGTGTGTGTGTGTGTGGATATGCAATATAGGCATATAACCCCTTATTTGATAAATAATTTACTTTAGCAGTGATAGTACTCCTCTCTGTGGTCCAAACTTGTTCTTGTAGTTGATTATAGTTCTGTTGTAAGGCTCTGATCTCCTCCTCCGCCTGTACATAACTTTTCCTAGATCTCTGATAATTACTTAAAATCTCATAAAACTCGTGATTTTCTTTCTTTATTTCATTCTTTAAAAAAAAAAATCAATCATTATGTTCAAAATGAACATATATATATGTACCTTAATAAAACTTGGATCTACTAAATGGAATCATATTTTGAACAAGAGGCCCAATAGGGCCTGTATCGCTCACCTGGCACATCCTTAATTGTTCTTTGCTTTTTCTTTTTAAATATATTCAATCAATAAAATGTAAACAAACTCACTAGCAATATCCTTATTTTCTATTATTTCAAGCGCTATGAATCATAAAATTTCTTTCAATTGGCCATGTACTTTCAGAAGATTTAGGCTGAAATAAATCTTATTTGCATGTTACATAATTATTGCAAAAATGGAAAATTGTACAGAAAAAACCATTACATATGTTTTATCCCCAACATCTAGTTTCTATGTTATAAATTTCAACAAAATCAGTATATACATGTAAATAAACCCATAATGGCCATTTTTCGATTTTTGCTACTTTAAAGTAACGGCGGCCATCTTGGATTTCCGACAGAAATGTTGGATACAATTTTGAATCTATACCACCCAAGGACCTTCCACACTTCCATATCCTTTCAATTGGCCACGTACTTTAAGAGAAGAAGATTTTCAAAGATTATGGCTAAAAATAAACCTTATTTGCATATTACGTAATTATTACACAAACGAAAAATCGTAAGGAAAAACCTGTTATATATGTTTTATCCCCCGACATCTATTTTCTATGTTTCAAATTTCAACAAAATCAGTACAAAAATCAACCCAAAATGGCCATTTTTTTATTTTTGCTATTTATAGTAATGGCAGCCATCTTGGATTTCTGACAGACATGTCGCATACAATTTTGAATCTATACCACCTAAGGACCTTCGGCACTCAATATTGTTTTCAAGATAATAAGCAATTTAAGTCTTTTTTTTGCAGCTGTGACCTTGACCTTTCAACATATAACATTGAGCCATACATAAAAATGATTGTCATGTCAATACCTACAATATTCTAATATACATGCCCATACAAAAAGTTTATAGTTTTCAAGATAATTAGCAATTTAAGTCTTCTTTTGCAGCTGTGACCTTGACCTTTCAACATATGACCTTGTATCATATATAAAAATGATCTTTGTCACAATACCTACAATATTCTAATATACATGCCTATACAAAAAGTTCATAGTTTACAAGATAATTAGCATTTTAAGTCTTTTTTGAAGCTGTGACCTTGACCTTTCAACATATGATCTTGAACCATATATCAAAATAATTGTCATGTCAATACCTACAATAATCTAATATACATGCCCATACAAAAAGTTTATAGTTTTCAAGATAATTAGCAATTTAAGTCTTCTTTTGCAGCTGTGACCTTGACCTTTCAACATATGACCTTGATCCATATATCAAAATGATCGTCATGTCAATACCTACAACATTCTAATATACATGCCTATACAAAAAGTTCATAATTTTCAAGATAATTAGCAATTTAAGTCTTCTTTTGCAGCTGTGACCTTGACCTTTGAACATATGACCTTGTATCATATATCAAAATGATCTTTGTCACAATACCTACAATATTCTAATATACATGCCTATACAAAAAGTCAATTGTTTTCAAGATAATAAGCAATTTAAGTCTTTTTTTTTTGCAGCTGTGACCTTGACCTTTCAACATATGATCTTGAACCATACATCAAAATGATTGTCATGTCAATACCTACAATATTCTAAAATACATGCCCATACAAAAAGTTTATAGTTTTCAAGATAATTAGCAATTTAAGTCTTCTTTTGCAGCTGTGACCTTGACCTTTCAACATATGACCTTGTATCATATATAAAAATGATCGTCATGTCAATACCTACAATATTCTAATATACATGCCTATACAAAAAGTTCAAAGTTTACAAGATAATTAGCATTTTAAGTCTTTTTTGAAGCTTGACCTTGACCTTTCAACATATGATCTTGAACCATATATCAAAATGATCTTTGTCACAATACCTACAATATTCTAATATACATGCCTATACAAAAAGTACATAGTTTACAAGATAATTAGCAATTTAAGTCTTCTTTTGCAGCTGTGACCTTGACCTTTCAACATATGACCTTGAACCATATATCAAAATGATTGTCATGTCAATACCTACAATATTCTTATAAACATGCCTATACAAAAAGTTCATAGTTTTCAAGATAATTAGCAATTTAAGTCTTCTTTTGCAGCTGTGACCTTGACCTTTGAACATATGACCTTGTATCATATATCAAAATGATCTTTGTCACAATACCTACAATATTCTATTATACATGCCTATACAAAAAGTCAATTGTTTTCAAGATAATAAGCAATTTAAGTGTTTTTTTTTTTGCAGCTGTGACCTTGACCTTTCAACATATGACCTTGAACCATATATCAAAATGATTGTCATGTCAATACCTACAATATTCTAATATACATGCCTATACAAAAAGTCAATTGTTTTCAAGATATAGTGACAAATATATAATTTTAAGCAATTTTCCCACTTAGTACCTTATAATTTCCCCATTTTGAGCCTCATGGCTACCATTTGTGCAAATCTGAAACCAGATGACCTAGGGATGGTATAAATGAAATAACTAAGGTATATCTCTTGTACATTCAGAGGAGAAGATTTTTAAAGTTTTTCACTATTTCCCCCCTTATGGGGCCCCAAGGGGACATAACTCCTTCATTTTTGCAAATCTGAAAGGGCTTCACCCAGGCATAATGGTTACCAAGTTTCATCAAATTTGGCCCAGTGGTTTTGGAGAAGAAGATTAAAATGTAAAGTTTACGGACGCACGCACACACGCACGCACATACACACGCCGCATCATACCATAAGCTCACGCTGGCTAAAGCCAGGTGAGCTAAAAATTATTTAATTGCAGACTGGTGACGACACCACAGAGGTAAGAATTTAACAAGTGAATTGCCTGTGAGCACATCAGTCCAACAAAAACAAACACTTATAGAATAGATTTATGGCCACTCATAATATAGCAAAAAATCTTATGATATTGTTGGACAGTTTCAAACACTTGATGTGATAGAGAGTAAAATACAAGGTATTACTAACTGTTGTATATGGTATTTTTCAGTAGTTGTGGACTTTTACTCACCTGTAAAAATCTATCCATTACTTCATATTTTCCATTAGTTGGGGCTTATTATACAGATACAGCGATTCCCGGATAAAATGTTCCAGACGAAGTGCCACATGACTTTCAGCACCACCTGGCTGAATTTAGGGCACCTTTTTACCGCCTTGTTTATAAACATATATACAATGAACTGCTAGGTCTCGTTTTTGATAATAAATTGAAAAGTTTTCCACCAAAAATGTTATTTAAGATTCTTTTACGGTTTTCAATCATATAGATGATTAAAAAACTTATTTATTTTATTCCATTAAAAATTCGCTGAAAACATCACTATTGTGATGACTGCACAGTGAATCTGCATGACTGAAAATCAAGATTTTCATCATTTAAAAGATTCATTTTTGTATATTTTGTATAATATAAAATAATTAAAATAAAATTGAAATCAGGCGGCCTAAAGATAGTTAAAGACAAATATTCTATTTTACTTTATCAATATTTACCGGTAATATGACTTATCTGTATAAATCTATCAAGGTATTGTATATTTTTTTCAATGGTATCAGGTCAATTCCCCCCACGGTAAATTCGCCCCCACTTCTTGCAAATTCGCCCCCATGTCAAAATCGCCCCCTTCAAATTCGCCCCACTTCTTGAAAATTTGCCCCCACTTCTTGAAAATTCGCCCCAAACTTTTATTGAGATTTTACCTTTTTAAAACTTTTTTTATTATTATTAATTTTATTTTACCTTGAATATGCCAAATTAACACTGTTTACATATTATTTGTGCATTGCGTGTGTTGCAATTTATGTTGAGTATTCATAATGCATTGACTGAATTCACAAATAAGACAGCGATTACTGTAATAATTTATATTGAAATGGTGAAATGGTGAAAAGTCCTTTGTACGATTATTGCTATTTACCTCTAACAACCAACTGTCCACATTTTCAACTTGGACAAATATATGGAACTATTAGATGGTACTAGACGATAGCTGTTGTATGGATAATATCTTTAATTAATCAATAAAAACTTTTCTTAAGTGAAAAAATCACTACTGTCTAGTAGCCTTCAGTATTTAGAGTTGAGTTGAGTAATGGTGTTTAACTCCCAAGTCAAAAATATTTCACTTATAATGAGCTATCATAATGCTGAGTGCTTCGCGGTCTTGGACCATACCTTGTCTGGATTCAAACTCACTAACTCTGCCAACTGAGCTACCGCATTTAGAACTACTACTTTTGTCACTGAGAGCACAGGTTCCAGGGGGAATTTACTTTAGCAAGTTGTCATAAATCAACTCATAAGTCATTGCTACAAAATGAAGTTCAGAACAAATGGGGCGAATTTGTGGAGGGCGATTTTGTACGTGGGGGCGAATTTGTTGAAAGTGGGGGCGAATTTGTCCGAAGTGGGGGCGATTTTGAACGGGGGCGAATTTGTTAAAAGTGGGGGCAAATTTACCGTGGGGCGAATTGACTTGCATTCTTTTCAATTAGTTTCGTCTTGTTATTCAGATTATGTAACTGTTTTAATGCTAATGGTTGATGTTTGACTCTTTTCTACGATATCTGCTTTCAACTAGCTGTGGATTTTCACACACCTGCATAACTCTATCAATATTTAATTTGACTCACCTGTATAAATCTATCAATGTACTGCATATTTTCCATTAGCTGTGGGTTGTAATACAGATTATGTAACTGTTCTAATGTTAAAGGCTGATGTTTGGCTCTCTTTTGTGATATCTGCTTCACTTCAATTTCTTGCTTCAAATTTAAATCTAATTTTGGATATAGATTTCTAGTAACATCTTGAGGAATTTCTGTTTGTGTATTTGTCAAGCCGGATGGAACATTACACTCTTGACTAACAACTTGAGTATTTAAATTTTTGTTTTGATCTTTAACTTGTTCAGCAGTTTCATTTTCAGTTTTCAGTTTTTCTCTATCTGGACTTACTCTATGTTCAGTCAAGTGGGATGGAACATTACACTCTTGACTAACAGCTTGAGTATTTAAATCACTGTTTTGATCTTCAACTTGTTTGGCAGTTTCATTTTCAGTTTTAAGTTTTTCTTTATCTGGATTTGCTCTATTTTCAGCTTTCAGCTCACCTCTAGCTGGACTAGTATCACTAATCTCACCAACAGAAGAAAATGCAGAATGAAAACTTTCAGAAACATCTGTTTCTTCCTGTGTTTTACTTTTCAGTTCAGAGGAATCTGAGTTAACAGGGTTATGCAAATCTTGTTGAGAACTGTGTGATGAAATGTCAAGGTCGTCTTTTGACGACAAGTCTTGTTCTCCTTTTGTTTCAGTAATAGTATTTTCTGAGGAAATTTTACTAGTTTTGGGTTGTTTATTTAAGAATTGATTTGCTGAAGGCAGAATATCATTTGAACTTGGATCTTGTTCAGTTGTTATATTTGAACTTTGACCTGTATCTAATTCTGTGTTCTCAACTTTACACTCATCATCTTTACTGATATTTATGTTTGGCTGAATAGTTTGATCCGAGCCTCCTTCTCTATTGCCCTGAGACTCTTTACATTCTGATAAAACATTTGGTTCATTTTCATGTACATCTCCATCATCACTAATTACATGCAATTTATCCTTCTCTTTTGTCTTTCTCTTTGGATGTTTTTCCTCTTTTCTCACCTAGATATATAAAATAAATTAAAAAGAAAGTCATATTTAAAATAGCTGATTCATTGGGATTTAAAACAATATCACTTACAAGCAGTGTTTAATTAGAAGTGTGGATGGTGTGGTCATCTGGATCCAGGCCTTGAAAAATGTTTCCAAAAAACACAATTATGAAACCTGAGGCAAATGTGCAACCATAGAAAATCCACAGTCAAAACTAAACCTACTGCAATGATAAGCAATTAACACTTTCTTTTCTTCTTTAACTTGGCTTTCAACTTATGTACCATTTAACAGTGTAACAATATCGGAAAGTAAAATATACATGTATTTTCAGAACTGTTCATAAAAAATAATCATTGAACAAGAGTTTTTTTGATCATTGATTAACAGAAATCACATTATTAAATGTCATGTATGATTTCTAAGTGGCTTTGAAAGCAAATGTAGTCAAAATGTTTTCCATATTGACATTATCAAGATGAGTGTTTTTTTAAACAAAGATCATTTCATTCCATATTAAAGGCTTGTTCTGAAAATGCAAAATGAGGTCAGTAAAAATCAACACCCCAAAAATTTATCTAAATTTATTCTCAAATCAGCAGTGATAACATTTTAAAATATATAAATACTTTGGAAGACAAACCATTCACCTGTCATTTAAAGTAAGTAACAATTTTCTATGGTATCAGTAATATTTTCAGTCCAAAACAAAATGAAGCAACTCCTTTCGAACACCAGTTGATATCAGAAAATCACAGGTTTAGATAAAAAATTATTCTGATCCTACACACAGCCATCAGACATAAAGTGAGTTAGGGTCAGAGAAAATTCAACCACAATTTTCATTTCTGAAAGATATTTTACGACATGAAAGTGTCGAAAAAATTATACAATACTGTATGGTATGAAATGGTCATATGACATGGTAGACATTGGACTGATTTTAGTTTATATGAATAATCTGGTCACCAGGTGATCATGGTACTAAACAACTTGCAATAAACATAATAAAACGAAACCACAAAACCAAAAGTTAATTGATCAACTTATTGCGCTTCATATTTAATAAAAAAAAAATTATTCTTCCATAAAAAATAACTTAATTTCAAATTATTTAAAATGGAAAATCCTTTAAGTGCGTTTAATTTGGAATACTTTAGACTCACAAATGGCTTCAATCTGGTATCAGGTGCAACATAATGCAAATCAGCTGATTTCATTTGATGTATACCGAATTAATTTCACATTATTTTAAGGTATAAATCGATATTCAAGCAAGAGTTTCTAAACAACTACAATATCAGAAAAAATAAACTGTTTAAAGACATGAAATATGATTGCTATTGCACCTTTGTTTTACTGCGTCTTTCACGGACTGCTTCTGCCATTATTTTTCTTTCTTTTTATTTTTGTCACATGACTTTTTTCGGAACTTTGTTTACAAAAACTTGTACATTGTGTAGAAGGATAATTTAAGAAGAGTAACGGGTTGTAAAATGTTAATAATAAGTATTGTACAATATGGATAAATTATTATAAATAGAAACATAAACACCTTGGAAATCATTTGTTTTCATGATATAGCATTTATCTTTGTAGATTTATATTTGATTTATAAGCCACTACATGTAACAAAATGAATTAAAATCTCTTCAACTAATTTATCTATTTATTTATTACACCATCCCTTGTCCTTGATTCTTGTTTACCTCACAAATCTCACTTCCGGGGTATAAGTGCCGAAAATCTGAAAATTACTCGTGAGAAACTACTCGTTGCTTCATGGTAAAATTAGATCAAACAACATTATAACTAACCAACCATTCTGGTCAGTCACAGTTATTATACCTTAGACCATAGTTACAAACGTAGCTTAAAAGAAAAAAAATGCAGCAATCAAAACCAGAGACCTTCCAGTATGGCAGTATTAACAGAATATTGTACCATCTGAGCTTTACATTTATGATCTAATACACAACATTCCTCCCTTCAATATCTTGATTCACCTTCATTAGAAACAACCATATTAAACCCTTAGTCCAAACTGTTTTTCTGCTACCTCTTGGGGCCAACAAGTTCACATGACAAAAGGAAAGGAAAATGAAGCAACCAAACAAGAACATGAACATCAGACTTTTCCAATACAAGAGGGTTAGCAGCATGGTCACAATATTTAATACACTCCTCTACAGTCCTATACATGCTACTACAGGCCTGTTATGTCTCAAGTTTTACATTGTCTGTAAAATATATATTTTTGTCAAAATGTGTAAGAAGTTGATGGATCATTGTTTATTTACCCAGATACAATATCAATACACTCATATGGGATTTACTAAGACCTGTTTATATCTTACATTTAATTGGCATAGGAAGCAAATATTTGGTCAAAATGTATAAAGTTTTATATATTTTCATGATATTAACTTATTTTGATTAAATATTATTTAAAAAGAATAATTGGTTAAGAATTATATTTTTTCACCTGTGATCACATAGGCTATGAGCCCATTGTTACTGTGATCACATTTACTCTGAGCCTATTGTTTTCTCCATGAAGATGGTAAGCAAGTTATAATATTGAATATATCATATTTCATATTTACATGAAATATGTGTAAATACTAAAATGAAAAATTATCAGTTTATATATAAAATAAAAATATTTTCACTATATAAACTATATAAATGATGCAATTTAATCAAGAATTATATATATATATATATATATATATATATATATATATATATATATATATATATATATATATATATATTTGCCATTTACAATTAAAGGGTACCTGTAACCAAAAATTTTTTCATCACAATTGTTTTGTTAATTATTTAAATATAACAATATTGAAAACCGCATCAAAATTAGTGACAAAATAAAAAAGTTATAGCGGTTTGAAATCCACATTTTATAACTTTCTCTTTATCGAAAAGTGAAACGCCTCGTTTTGAGTTATAAACGTGTGACGTCATTGCAGTACTAGAAGTAGTGTCTAACATAATAGACAGTAGTAACTGTGATGATATATTGGCGTATGTAACAGAAAGTAAAGACTCTGACACGTACCTATTTATGTCAAATAGTTCGTCATTATTTCGGGAAGCAGTAGACAATCTTATCAGTGATGAATTTGGAGTAAAACCGTTATTTATTCGAACCAGAAACCGACGAATCTGATGAACATATAGAGTCGAGTCCCGAACTGCGTTTGGTTGCATAGCTGTTGAAAAATACTTGACGAGTGTTAACTTGTCAATAACACGAAAAATGATTATATTTTTGACTTAAGAAAATAAATTATTTTATGAAGTCGGACTGGACAGACTCGAGAATTACGATAAGTTGCATAGCTATAACAAAAGTTACGCGATTAGTTTTAACTAGTCAAATACACGAAAAAATAATTTTATTGTCGACATTTTAAAATGAATGAAATATCAAGTAGGACTGGACAGACTACTGGATAAATATTATGGAACTTACTGTGGTGTCATGTGCTGATTTTGAATTTCTATTAAAATAATGCATTTAAAATTTTGAATGCATTATTTTAATAAAAATTCAAAATCAGCACATGACAGTGGCACCGGGTAAAATCAATACATAAAAATCCAATCGCCTATGTTCTTTTGTGCAATGTTTATTGACAGTTGAAATTAAATGACCGTGATGTAGAGTCTGGCGGCATCACATTTCCTCGATAATTGGAAAATGTTCACACAATTAAAGTTTGTAACATAGTTCTTTTCAACTGTCCGATGGTTAATTAATGCTAGGATAATAAAAAATAAAAAAAAAAAAACCAAACAAACAAGATATTCCATCTCAAATCATTTTACGCAAAATATACTATAATTGTTGAAAAAGAAATGACACGGATTTTAGAATGAGACCACATTTAAAAAAAAAGAGATAATAATAATAATAATAATAATAATAATAATATTTTTATGAATTTGTATATATAGAATAAAGAATTTTAAAATATCACAGCTAAATGTATGCCCAAGGAAAAGTGAAAACTAAAATCTAATAAAATCAAATGCTGTAAGTAGATCAATAAACGTTTTAAATGGACTATTCTGGTCTTCAATTTTTTATTTTTTATTTCGCCTAAAAGATGTATTTTATAATTAAAATAATAATAATAACAATAATAATAATTATTATTATTATTATTATTATTATTATTATTATTATTATTATTATTATTATTATTGACATGAAAACTAAGAAAGAAAACCTTTTCTTACTTTTTTAAAATTTACAAATGAAATATCCATTTTTTCCGGAGTGAAATCTTTATACTGTATATGACAAATAACGTTAACCAAATAAAATTATTTTACTTTAATCTAACTGATATTATTGTATATTACAGGTCGTAAGATAACTTTATCAACCTGCAAATCAATTATGCAAATTATAAGTGACATCCTGTTAATTACAGGTGTGGGTCTAAATCTAAGGAATGTGTCTAATAAACAAAAGGATTAATAATAATCGTAATTATCGGTACATGTCAAACGGATGTTAATTCCACTTCATTAAATAGTTTTCCCGTAAAAAAAATCATAGAAAGTTAAACTACGAGTTCGTATTTGACTTATTTTAGTAGTTGGTAAATAATATTCTGTGGAGGTATGTTACTGGTATGACGTCACAACACGGGAGCCTCGATATCGACCTTTTTGATTTTGATTTCTAGAGATGTATCAGAAAATCACCGATATCTACCTTATTATGGAATGGAATTTTATGGAATTTTCGCTACAGTCATATTTAAGTACGACGAATAAAATATGTCAAAACTGAAAATCGTTACAGGTACCCTTAAAATTCACTATGCATATGGGCCACATGTGTCTCAAATATGAATCTGAAATTGACTACAAACCCTATATAATTTTGAATATATCGCGTTATTTAAGAAAAAAAATGCATAAAATTTTTATGTATAAATATGAAGCACACTGTTTATTTAACTATGTGTCCAGCTTTCAGTTCTGGTCCGCTATATGTGGATTTCTTTAATTTATTGATAAGTTGAGGGACCAAGTTTACTATGTATTGCTTTAATAAATAAGTTTCTATTTAAATTGGAAATTATGTACCATATATTTATTTATTTTATACTATACTTTCAGAAAAATGAACTCGTGATCAACTGAACAGTTTCACTATGACAAAAAGATATGGAGACTGAAGTAGAAATTTGGAGAACTGATGCTAGTATTTGAAGAAAGATGAAAAATTAAATAAAAATGTGTTATAAGTCAAAAAAGAGGATGAAATGACAATGACTTTTTGACAATTGTAACAGTAAAACCATGCTTGGTTTGGTGACACATAATGAGAATATATAGATGGCGTGTCACTGCAAAAGTGAAAAAGTTGGGAATAATATGTTGTGTGTTGTTTTTTCTGTATTATTTATCTTTTCCTTCAGCCAGAGTAGTACAGTCTAGTAATGAATTAACTTCAGTCAGTAAAATTTTTTCTCAAGTTTATTACAGATATCTTTTAACAAGCTTCAACTTGACTAAATCCTGGTTTCAGAATAAAAATAAAAAATGTAGAAATCAATTCATTGGTTATGGACACCAATTTGCTAGGTTAAGAAATGTCATATTTTTGCCAGAAAGTTCTCAAGGACAGTTCAAGCTTTTCTGTGATCTAGATCGAGTTGCAGATTACCAATTTTTATCTCAAACAAAAGAGGTTCCCATATCACATTTAAATGTTTGGATGAAGACACTGGGGAACACTGATAAAGAATATCCTGTTGAAAAAACCAGTGATGTAACAACATTAGCTGTTTTTCGGTACAAATTTGTGAATTTATATAATCAAATGACTGATTTTTACAATGCATTCTTAATCATGAAGTTGCTTAATCTAAAACCAGAAAAAAACAGATATTCTTTTAACAGATGGAAATTTACCTGGATCACTTGATAAAGTTTGGGACATTTTGTATGGTAATGTAACCAATAGGATTGATCTAGATCAACCAGTTTTATATAAGGATGTTATCTGGTCAGCATTGAGCTACAACAGTCCTTTAAATTTTCATTCTATAGAATCATTGCCATTTGTAGAAGAATTCTCAACTTTTTTTAAAAGAAAACATGGTGCAACAGAAAAGAAATATCTTGATTGTAAAGGAATATCAATTCTTTTTATTTGGAGACAAGACTATGTAAGCATAGAAGGACAACCAAAACATTCTATCTTAGCTAAAGTACAGAATGAACAGGAATTAATAAATGAAGTTCAGGAAGATTTTCCAGGACATTATGTAGCAGGAATTCAGATGGATCAACAAGATATTCGAGATCAAGTACAGTGGCTTTCTCAGACAGATATTTTAGTCGGAATGCATGGTGCCGGTATGTCAGGAATTATGTCTCTTCCGTCTCATGCTGGTGTCCTTGAATTATTTCCGTCTTATTACTCTCCTTTTAATTATCACTTTCAAGCAATGGCAAAATGGCGGAAACTCCATTATTTGAGATGGCAGAATATGAACCCCACCAATGAATATCCTGATAGTTTTACTTACATTCCAACACCTGTTGTTACTCAGAGACTAACATCATTATATTACGCAATGTGTGGTCACAAACCAGATCGAAGATAACATCAACTGCTTTATAGCATCATTCATATAATTATATGATAACATTTTTATGATAACTTTTAAGATCTTTGCATATAAAAATGTCATCTGTATAACGGTACTTCCTTTTATAACCAGAAAGACAGAAATTTTTATGATATGGTTCACATCTACACCAGTACATTATACTGGTGTATTGATTATTTGGCTGGGAAAAAACTTTAAACCTCTTGAAAATTAGTCTGCATTTTTTGTCAAGTATACATGTAATATTCACTGGTGTCCTTTGATTGTCAAAATCAGGAATATATAACTTACAATACAAGTATGGTTTTTTTTTTTTTTTTTATTTTTGTTTTTTTTTTTTTTTTTTTCATTTTTCGTTAGATTATTTTACAATCTAAATGAATTTAAGAAGATTTTTTTTTTTAAATAATAATCTCTGATTTTCAGTTCAGTAGACTATTTGGGAACGAGTAAGTCCAAAAACATTTGAATGGATAATTGAAAAAATGGTGGCAATGAGTAACTGTTTTCCTGTATATCAAGATGACTTTTGGAATTTCAAAATAGTAACATTCCTATATGTAGTCATACTAGTCAAAGAAAGTACATGATATTAAGTCCAGTATTTATTCTTGTAATAGACTTTCCCCTTTAATGATGCTAAATAATTGATATTTTTTGTAAATCAGGTGAATTTTATGATTGATGGTTTTACATTTCTTCAATTGTTTTATAATTGTTTATACAGTGGATTATGAAAGCTGATACTATGTTACTTGAAAACCTGAATAAACTATACCGGTTTATCAGGAATACAATCATTGCAATCAGGAATACACTCATGGCATTAATAATGTTTGATATGTAAATCAGTGTTAACTCAAAGCTTCTTGATGCTGTACAAAACCTTTACTTTAGAAAGTGTTCAGTTACCATAGGTTCTACCGTATAAAAACTTTTAAAACAAGTGCAAAGATATGTGTATGTAACATATTTACAATGATATTGTGTAATTTTGTTATGTGCAATAAAGATTTTTATGTACAGTCAAACCTGATTATAAGAACCACCAAAAGAGCATGAAAAATGATTTTATATTAGTTGAAATAATACAGAAATAAAATCAACAGGTTCGACTGTACTTCTTAAATTTATTGTTATATACTTATGTATACATTTAAGTGTGTATATTCTCTTGTTGTTATTGTATAATGTATTTGTTATGATTAGTTGTGAAGTTTAGGACTGACAACTTTAATCCAAATTTCTTCCATTGTTAAACATATAATACTGTTAATTACTATTTGGTTTAATTGGTGCATCTATTTCATACTTGCCTTTTTTGATATGGCTGGGCTTATCCTATGTTTATGTTGCAAACTGTCATGACCTTTCTCTATTCTTTGATGTCGTTTATATGTGTATTTATCTTTTCCTGAAAAATTTACCCTTGTCATATGACATAGATAATAGCAAGTTACTAGTATAACTGGCTCCATTAAAAACCTTGTCAAATTGCAGACTTCATAACAAAATTTAAGAGTAACTTTTCAAAGCTTTTTTCTATTATTTTGATTTAAATATGATATTTTTGTACAGAATTGGAGGAAATTTAGACTAAGAACAAGTTGTTTTATTGTATGTAATACATGATGTTTTTTCCTAGGTTAAAACATTGAACTAAATCAAAATACGGCTGTGACAAACTAGTCATGTCATTTGTTCCACTCTGATAAAACATTCATTATCTGATACTGTTATGTTTTACTGATTCATTGATAATTATCTTAATCCATTGATAATATGACAGTAAGTTGTTCAAGTATAAAATTACCATAAAATATGAGTTCAGAAATAGCTACATGTTTGTTTGTAGGAAGGAAATTTGAATTCAAGGTCATGCCGGTTTCAAGATTTCCTTAGGATGATGGTAGTTATCATTGATTTTTTTATCATTAAATAACTTATTCATTTATTGGTGTGATAATAACATTACGGATCATTTATGTTTCCCAAACAAACTGGGAGGGAGGATTTGACTTGATTTTGCTTCATTTCTTACTGGTATTTTTCTGTTTTCACTTCAACCCTTTAACACTTGTTGAACAATTCTCAGCATTCACTTGATTTATATTTTTAAAATTAGAGGGCGTTGGGTGTACTCTTTTGCTATTCATCTTTTAACCTGCTTTAACTTGTTTTGGTTCCCAGTGGAGGGTAGAGTAATGGTGTTTTACAACCCAGTCAAGAATCTTTCACTTATTTCGAGGTGGTCAGTTCTGGGATGGTGGAAGAAACCGGAGTGCCCAGAGAAAACCACCGACCTGGTTCACAGTGGCTGAGTGGTCTAAACTGCATGCTTACAGATCACAGCGCCTCTTACCACCCAGGTTCAAATCCCACTTGGGACAGATCCTAGTGTGAGAAAGTTTGTCAGTTCGTGCTGAAGTATGGTGGTTTTCTCCAGGCACTCCTGTTTCCTCCGCCATCCCAGAACTGACCACCTCGAAATAAGTGAAAAACTTGACTGGGATGTAAAAACATCATTACTCCACTTCCACCACTAGATTTAGTCCCCTTTTTAAGTCTAATTTGGTCCATTTGATTTTTACATCATATTTCTAAATGAAACACTTATGATGTAACAAAGAAATCGCTTGATATCGTGTTTAGTCGTAGGATCTTCCTTTGTAAAAATTGTTAATTGGCAGTGGCAGTGTTAGGTAAACTCATCATGACAACCTTTTAATTGTGTATGTAGAAGATCTGAAATGGTTGATACATTAAGGGAAATATTTCCTAATACAGTTTATAGGCAATTTTTCTTTGGTTATGTGAATACCCTAGGCATTTCACATGAAATTTATTAAACCATTTTATTAAATTTTATATTAAATACACACTCATGTAAGATACTTTGTATATTTTTTAAATCAGGGTTAATAATGTTTTATTATGATGAATTGCATTTAGTATTTTCAAAATACATGTCATGTATAAAAATATAAAAATCATTTTTAATTTTCCTGTATAAATTACATACATGTACTTGTAAGAGGCTGAGCTAGTTTAATCATTGATTTACATAAATTAAAATGTCGCATAAAATTCAGCATATTGTTATTAAATCAATACAATGTAGTTTTATGTAAATATGTTCTAGTTTGATGGATTGCTTTTCACGTTTGATGTTTTTTACTTTTATATCAAAAGATATTTGAAATTTAGCAAAATTCAAATTTTAACTAATCAGTTAATTTAACTTATAAAGCTTTGAAAAGCTTGTCCCAGATACAAAAAAATTACATATGTGCTATAACAGTAGACCTTTTTAATAGTACCGCTCATGCTACAAAAGATCATGGGTGCTAATTTGCCTGAAGTTTGCCTGCATTTACATTTAAATCAAGTGTCTATAAACAACCTCCCATTCTAATTCTTTATTCGAATCTGCTTATTTTTTTAAAAACAATTGGTATATAGAGTATTGTCCATGTATTAAATATTACTAAATAGTACCGATTGTAGTTCATTGTTTTTCCCGATACAAATCTTAAGAATCTAAGAATGTGGCCATAACAGTTTTTTTAATCATTAGTGGAGACAAATAGAAGGCTCTTGGTGTTTGTTTTTTTTATAATAAATTTAAAAAATGATATTTGCATTTTTCATGATGTAAACAAAATGTGTCATTTGTACATAATTGTCTCCCTTTGCATACTCTAGTCATTGAGTTAATTTAAATTGGTTGTTAATATAATGTTGGTGCTTCAGTTTTATTTGTTACAATCATTATTTTTTGTTTTTTGTTAGAATAAAAGAATTTATACATTTGTTTAGGTTTGATTTTTACTACACATAATGCAACTAGTCGTACAATTTTTACATGATTTGAAATAAAACCCTCAGCACATTTAAGAGTAATATTACAGATAATTCATTTTCTGACTTTTCTTTTTTGCATTTTCATTTGGCGAGGAAGGTAAAATTTATACAAGAACATATGAAACTACTCATAAATTTTGGAATCTTTGATGGACTTATAGACATTAAGCTTCAAACTAATACAGTTTTGACTTCAGTCATTGGTGTTAGAAAGGTCAGCTTCAAACTTATACAGTTTTGACTTCAGTCATTGGTGTTAGAATAAAAAAGTCAGTTTTCTTTTTCCTTTGATTGGCTTATGTTGCATTTTTAATGGAAGCAAAAAGTGTATTGTATTTATTAACAGCATTAAGGGCTCATGCAATCTTAAAATAAGCCTCATTGGCAGAGAGGTCTAAAGTACTGCATTATAAATCACATCACCTCTCACAACCTATGTAAAAATCCCACTTGACAAATTCTAGTGTGAGAATACTTTTTGCTTTCTTGCTAAAAAGCTGGTGGTTTTCTCTGAGCCCTCTGGTTTTCTTCAACATTCCAGAAGTGACTGCCAAAAAAACAAGTAAAAGAATCTTGCCTTGGGCATAAAACAGCACTCCAGATCTTAAAAAGTTGTAGATTTTTTAGTAAATTCTGGAAAAGTTTCTGAGTCACAAAGTTTTGCTTTGAATGAAAATCAGAAAGTTGGTCTGTATGAACTCAAATTCATTGTTTAAACAAATTTTGTTTGTTCTGTAACAGAAATTGTATAATTTTGCATTAGTTATTTGTTTAATTTTCTATTTTGCAAATCACACTGAAAAGTCATGAAAAACTCATAGAGCTTTGTCATTTTTTGTCAGTACAAACTCTTAAACTTGTTGGCACACCTGGAAGCCATTATGCTATATAATGAAGAACAATATCAAATAGATTTATCCTGAAGATTTAATAGTTTTTAAAATGAAGTTGATCACAAGTCAGTTAGCTATAACAATGCTGATGCAACAAAAAGCAGCATTTAACCATGGATCAACAATTGTTATTGTTAAATACATGTCACAAGGTAAAATGATAAGTGTAAGTAACAAAATCAAATAATTAATTTTATGTAATTTAGTTTATAAATTGTTTAAAAAAATTCATACAAATCATGAAGTGTGCCATCTTAAGTCGTACTGAAATATTTACAGGGTTAGCTCTACCATCACCAATGTCATCAGTCATAATTTTTTTTGATTGTTAACAAAATTTAACTTATGGCGATTATTTTGGCGACATAAAAGTTTGTTTTAAACCAAATAATAGACAGAAACAGAAGAATTTTGGTATCAGAAATGACAAACTGGTGATGAAATTAGGCTTCAGTTTCTGGTGACCTAATATTTGGAGCCAGAGCTAAGGCTGGTTCAGATTTTCTGTTATGTGTTTCATTTTACATCTTATAAGTGCCATGTGCTTTATATACTGTAGTTAATCATTATTAAAGATTTGCAATTTAACATATGCATTCTTGTGTATTTTACTTCACTGTTTAGTGTTCATGTAAATGTAAAGTTTTTTTACTTTGAAGATACAGTAAAACCTGCATATAGAGACTACCAATGAGATATAAAAATAAAGGATTTTATTGACAAATGGTCTTTCTATGGAGGTTTTTTGTTTAAATATGAGACAAATAGACCATTAACCACTTGTATCAATAATCAGGTAGTTTTTGTCGAGCCTGACATTGTCATAAGGCAAGACTTAGTTGTTACTTTTCCAGTGTCTTCGGCAGCGGCAGTGTGTCAAAATGTGAAAGTTTATGTTAAAGTAATGTATTTTCTACTCAATCAAAAACTAACCAGGCAAGACATTTAAATCTATGGAATTCTTGTTATGTACAAGTAGTACTATAGCAATATAGCTATTACTGTACTTTAAAGTCTAGTTTTTAAAGGGATTCACTTTTGATTGTAGTTTTAACATATATTTACAAAATGGGATGAACTGGTCTGCCATTTACCAAATGTAACTGCTTCCTATTTCTTATGGAACTATTGAACTATTATATTTCACTTGGTAAATAATTTGAATAATATATTATATATATATATATATATAATTTTAGTTCAGTAATCCATAAAAATATTGTTCACAAGTTGCACACAGATCATGTAAGGAACATTCATGATGTGTGACAAAGATAATTAAATGTCCTTAAATTGTGTTGTTTTATTTACATCAAGAAAGGCAATATTTCTAAAATTAGTGATTTTGTATTAATTTGATATTTATACAGCTGTATATTGCTACATTCTGGATGTTTGTGAAAGTAACAGTTGTATTTTCATACATATTTTTAAATTATTAGTATTTCTTGCTACTTCATAGGTGTTGTAGTAATGTGAAAGTAATTTTATTGGACTGACTGTAAGTGCTAAAACATTCCATTAAGCTACCTCCACTTTATAATTGTAATTGGGAAGAATTAACTGTAAATGATTTAAAAACTTTAAATTTTATCAAATAGGACAACAGTAAAATTAACCTTAATCTGCTAACTGAAAAACAATTAAGAAACGCTAGATTGTAAATCTTCCTTATAACCAGTTGTACAAAGCATGATTAAATTGATTAACATAATTAAATTGATTTCTAATAGGATTTAATTGATGCAATGCCAATCGGTTGGCTTTTTAGGCCTAAATATAATTAAGTTTTGTGCTCCTGGACTCAGACTTATGGGACATGATAACTAAAATTTTGGGACTTCGATCTGGTCCTCCATGATATTTTACAATTTGAGTAAACTTTTGTCTTCATGTTTTTCTAAAGCTTAAGCTATATTTTTTCATTTTTTTAAAAACGTATAATATATTAACTTTTATTAACTGTTTAATTGATTAAACAGGTTATGCTTTATCAAATAATCAGGAAGTATGTTTTTCTCTATTTGGTATGGATTTGTAATTTTGAAACAAAAAGACAATTTGCAATCAAGAGTTATCTGCATTACAATGTAGGACATGTATTTTCATGTATGATATTTTATACAATCTAAGTAACATTATATTTCATATTTTAAACATGTTGTATCTTTTGCTGTTTTAATATATAGTCTGATTGCAGTAGACTGAAAAATGTTTTTATGACTTATGGTTTTAAACTAACTAAGACTGAAATGAATACTTTAATAATTATTCCCCCTTAAAACACTCTTCTAAACCCAAACCCACACACATTAAAGTTTCATTCGTCAGTTTTCACTAATCAGTTATAAACAATGCCCTGACCTTTCTTAGCTAAGCACCACTCCAAGTGGGAGGTCGTGGGTTCGAAACCCCAACCGGGTCTGACCCAAGACTTGAAAGTGGGTAGTGACTGTTCTTTTGCCAAGCACTCAGCATTACAACATGAATGTCATGGTTCTTTTGGATGGGAACTTAAAATAAATGAGGTCCTGTGTCATGGCAGGCATGGCACGATAAAGAACCCTGCTGTATAATGCCATCAGCACAAAGCACAGGCAAAATTTCTGCACTTTTGCCTATAGCTAGCTACGTCTCGTTATAAGTGAAATATTCTTGACTGGGACATTAAACACCATTACTCAACTCTTAGCTAAGCATTATACCTGTAACCCATATTTATATATATATATATATATATATATATGTATATGTATGTATATGCATACCGGTATACACATACACAATGCATATACTAGTATATTGACTGAGTTTTTGCTTCCTTACTGGGTTTAGTATATCATTTAGCTAGATGACCTAGACTCATGTCCCTGCTTACCATTGATAATTTAGCCAGATGACCTATACTCATGCCCATACTTACCATTGATCATTTAGCTAGATGGCCTAGATTTATGTCCCTGCTTACCATTATCATTTAGCTAGACGACCTAGACTCATGTCCCTGCTTACCATTATGGTATTTTATCATATTTTATTACTTCCACTTTACCCATTCTCATTGTGTATTTTTATATGGTAAAATTTTCAGAAATTCTAAGTCATAAAATTTGAGGAACTATCTTTCTTGCTTTCTGTTGCTGCTGAAAAGTATTTTGACATTTAACTTTAAGCCCAGATTTGCCTATTGAATACCTTTTTGTTAAATGTATATGATGTTTAGAAATTCAATATTTTGTGTTATAGGCATTTGTCCATATGTTATCTATATTTTAAATCAAGATTATGATATATAATATATATGCATTATGGTATCGTAAAAAATTTTGTTTACTAGAATCATATTTAAATTGTCAATAAAAATTAAATCATATTAAATTTTTAGATTTAATGTTTCTATGTTGTTTAGTGACTCGTAAAGCATTAACACCAATACAACCCAAGATACATATAAACATACTGTTATAATAAAAAATACATGTACATGTATATAAATGATTGGATGTTTATCATACTATTGAGTTTGATACCAGACTGAATCCTACCCAAGGATTTGAAAACAGGTAGTCGCCATTGTTCTTACAAATTTTAAGCATTATTTCATGATCTGCATTGTTGTAGTGCACACTTATGGCAACCTTTAGGGTGTTAGCACACACACCTTCAATGTCTCAGGCTAACACTGAACACCACTCTGTTCTCAATACATACCGGTACTGGTACTGAGCCAACAAGAAAAGGGTTATGGCAGGGAAAAACCTTTCTCATTAGTGGACAACCAGAGTCTAACCCCCCAGCTGTGATTGCCTTGAGGTTCAAGACTAATGCCCTAACCTATCAATCAACATCGCCCCCTTATCATTAAGTATTTCCAAGATATGAAAATTTCTGTACATGTATCACCGATTCCATCCTTCATGTATCTGACGATAAATCATTTACATTTCCAATCTTCATAGGAAGTTTATGTATTTAAATTTTTATTTTGTACTGCAGTAAAATAAGAAAGTTAACACAATTTCTAATTATAATGATAGTACTTTAATATCAATATCATATACAATGTACATATGGTGTCAAGTTGAGATCAATTTCTATACAAATATATAGATGAAATTACTGCAAAGGAGTGAAGATACTATTGCTATGTTCACTTTTGTAACTTCATAAACAAATTTTTGTTTATATACAATTAATTAGATTAAATGTTAGTAACCAATATGTAGAGTTTGTAAACTAACAATGATTTTCAGTGTCTATCACAACATAATTTTAACCTAAAATATAAGAATATGATCAATTTACTCTTTTAGAGTGTAACCCTTTGAGTGTCACATGAACTCTTAAGTTGAATCTCCAACAAATACCCGGATATAGTCTATTGTTTCAGGGCTATTTCTTATTCCAGTCTAGTTACAGCATAACAACCCTGTTTTCATGTTTTACAAATTGACTGCTATAAGATGTTGTCAGGTTAGCACTAATTACTCTGTATGTGTTATTCTTCATAGCTGTTCGAACTTTAAACTGATCATAATGAACACTGCCAACAAAAGAGAAGTCAGAGTAGTGAATATCATCAATTAAGTTCATTATACAGTAACTATTTCTTTACTAGATATCCGGGACACAATGGCATCAAGTAGTGAACACACATTTAATTCTGTATCTGTTATTTTATATATCTACAAAGCAGGAAAATACAAAATAAACATGTTGTAGAGGTGATAAAAACTACCGTAATCAAGCATGTCTCTGAAAGATGTTTAATAAATTAATAACGAAACAATACATAATAAAACATTCCAAGAATTGGGACTTGAATAATATTGTTTTACATCCCAGTCGTTCTTTAATATTGAGGTAGTCAGTTAAGAGATGATGGTGAAAACTGGAATACCCTGAGAAAGCCATTAGCTTCAACCAGTGAACTGACAAACTTACTTACAATAGAATCTGAGTGAGATTCAAAGCAAGGCAGTCAGTTGCAAAGTGTTTTTAAGTCATTGCTTCAGACCCCAAAACTACATAAGTGCCTGTACAAGAATAAGGAAGCTATTCCCAAACATGACTTGATCAAGTTATTGAACTAAGTTGAAGAGTCTACAGAGTACATGTACCTCAAGGAAACATGTACAGCTGCATTAAAATCTCTATACAAAGACCACTTGAGGGACTGTCTGCATGTGACCTTTATTAACAGGTGAAATTTATAATGTTCTTAAATAAGCTAATCAAACTTGGACCACATGCACCTACATAGATGTCAGATTTGGTTTTTATTTAATGGGGTTTTATGTCCCAGACAAGAATATTTCACTTATATTGAGACATCACCAGCTATAGATGAAGTGGCAGAAATTTTTACCTTTACAGTGTGCTTAGGGCAATGTGCAAGGAGGGTTATTTAGCTTGCCACACCTGTTATGACACAAGGCATCAGTATTTAAGGTCTCCTCTGAAGGATCCTGTGACTTTCATTTCTAAATGCCTGGTGCTTGATGAAAGAGCAGTCGCTACCTATTATATAAGTATTAGACCTGGTCACAGTTTGAACCATGATCTCCCATATATGAAGTGAGCATTCTATTAAATGAGCTACCATAGTGGTACATAGGTGTCAGAAGAGAACCTTCAAAATAGTGCTTTGAAAATTATCATAATTAAATTACACATGTACCTAAGGACTCAAAGCAAATGTAAAAATCAACATTACAAGATGTACAAAAGTCTCCATATTTTATTTTGTCATACTCTAAAGAATCCAATAAATCTCAATTCTTTGCAAACATCTGTTCAGTTAGAAATTGACATTTAATTTGTGCAGTGATTTCAAGGTTCATTCATGACCCTACCTTTTTGACATTTGATAAATCTGTAAATGTTTGAAGTTCTTCAAATGGTGCTATTTGACCTTGAACTTTATCAATCACAGTCTGCAATGTTTTCCCATCTTTGTCATCAACAACTGCAACAAACACACATTTATCAGTATCAGCTAGACCAAACTTCCTAAATGAATCTGAAATCTACAATATAACACTTAACATATAAATACAGACATATGCTTTCAATTGTAAAAACCTTGTACTTATTAGCTGACTGAAAAAAAAAAACAAACTGTCTTTTCAAAGATAAATAAAACTGTTTTGTGAATGTTGTATATCCTACAAAGCAGAATATGGAAAAGTATGCACAAATAATTTATTTATTTCTGTATAGTCTGACAATTTTCATAACTGACTAAAGGAATTTCTTAAAGAATTTAAAAAATATGTTGTTACCTTTTGATGTAAAAAGAAATAAATAAAACAATCTATTTTAAATTATGTATTTTGACTAATTTAGATCATGTGATTTGATTTCTAGTGACATCACAGTTGTAAGTTGTTTCTTAAAACATTCAGAGTAAGATCAGAAAGATTTTATCTATACCAGCATACATGAATGAAATATTTAAACCAATCAGAAAAATTGGATTTTGCATATTTTATTAAAATATGCGTGTAATTTGCTGGTAATTTAGAACAGACATTCAACATTTAAATTTATCTGAGATCTCTCTGTGACTACTACTACAATAAAATCAAATAATGATTATTTTGAGAGTTTTTGAATGCAAAATACATCTTTTTAAGAAGAGGCCCATGGGCCTTAACGCTCACCTAAAGATATGTCCAATATTGTTTGCAAAGTGCAATAGACAATATATTAAATACAGAAACTATAAAAGTTTTCTCAAGTTAAGAACTCCCACAAAACTTAATCAGAAATATATCCACTCACATTTTATTTACAAGAAGCTTATATAATATGCATGAAGTAACTGTAGTGCAATGAATAATTTCCAAATCATTAATCAATTTTAGTATACTTATGCAGCTATGTCCTTGACCTTTGAACATATATGGCCTTGAACCATATATGATTGTCATGTCAATATCTACAATATTCTATGCCTATGCATGAAATAATAAGCTTTCATGATAATTAATATTTTTAGTATTCCTATGTTGATATGACCTTGACCTCTGAACATATAACTTTGAACCATATATCAAAATGATTGCCATGTCAATACCTACAATATTCTAATATACATGCCTATACAAAAACTTAATAGTTTTCAAGATAATTAGCAATTTAAGTCATCTTCTGCAGCTGTGACCTTGACCTTTAAACATATGACCTTGTACCATATATCAAAATGATCATCATGTCAATACCTACAATATTCTAATATACAAGCCTATACAAAAAGTTAATAGTTTTCAAGATAATTAGCAATTTAAGACTTCTTTTGCAGCTGTGACCTTGATCTTTCAACATATGACCTTGAACCATATATCAAAATGATTGTTGTTGCAATACCTACAATATTTTAATATACATGCCTATACAAAAAATTAATAGTTTTCAAAGATAATTAGCAATTTAAGTCTTCTTTTGCAGCTGTGACCTTGACCTTTCAACATATGACCTTGACCCATGTATCAAAATGATCATCATGTCAATACCTACAATATTCTAATATACATGCTTATACAAAAAGGTAATAGATTTCAAGATAATTAGCAATTTAAGTCTTCTTTTGCTGCTGTGACCTTGACCTTTCAACATATGACCTTGTACCATTATGTGGCATATATCAAAATGATCGTTGCTTCAATACCTACAATATTCTAATGTACATGCCTATACAAAAAGTTAATAGTTTTCAAGATATAGTGACAAATAGATAATTTTTAGCAATTTCCCCACTCAGTGTCTTACAATTTGAACCCATTTTGAGCCCCATGGCTACCATTTGTGCATATCTGAAATTAGATGACCTAAGGATGTTATGAATTAAAAAATAACTAAGGTATATCTCTTGTAGATTTAGAGGAGATTTTTAAAGTTTTTTCACCATTTCCCCCCTTATGGAGCCTCAAGGGGACATAACTTCTTCATTTGTGCAAATCTGAAAGGGCTTCACCCAAGCATGATGGTTACCATGTTTCATTAAATTTGGCCCAGTGGTTTTGGAGAAGATTAAAATGTAAAAAGTTTACGCACGGCGCACGACAGACGAAGATGGATAGCAATAGCTCATCTGAGCTTTCAGCTCAGGTGAGCTAAAAAATATATATATATTGGTACTTTAGTTTAAGTTACTTTAGTTGCGACTTGTAGATAGTACTTACATTTTTACTTGGTGATAGACTGAACAAAATTTCTGAATGAACATTTTTGGTGAGCATTTTCTTTGTTCTGTTCAGATGTACAGCTCTATTTGCAGCTACAAGTACTTGAAAGTAATCTACGATCTGTGACCATAAATAAACAAGAAAAATAAATAAATAAATAAATAAATAAATAAATAAATAAATAAATGAATGAATGAATGAATGAATGAATGAATGAATGAAAAGTTTGATCTGTTTAGTTTCTTTCAAGACAGAGAGGTGACTGACATCTTGGTTGATACAAGTGAAAACCTTTTCAGTACATTTAAGGTGCATAAACATTTCTTTGTCCAGCTCTGCATAGGTTGGTTGTCTGCCTAGACCTAAACCCCCTTCCCATCAACATGGAGGAAAAAGTTTATCAGTAAATAAGCCTCCTATTTGCTGAGTCTGAATCCAACAATTTATCCAACAATACAGAACTTTTTCTAAATAGAATTTTCTGACTTTCAATCCATCAAAATTACTGGTAACCTAAAAAGCAGTGACATATTTTTTAAGAAATCTGTCACATACAAGATGCATAATATGCATTTATACAGTGCAAATCAATATGCTAGTATTTACTAAATTCTTCTAGCAACATAGATTGTTATTGCTCTACTAAGCTGAAACAGCTATAAGTAACAAAGAATATTAGTATGCACTTCAGACAACTTTTAAATGGCAACAGTTGCAGCACTGAATGGATGCTACCCAAATATCCTGATATTTTATAAGTTAGCCACTGAGGAATGAAGTGACTTGCCATTTGATTATTAGACCATCTAATGCACTAGTCTTCAGTACTGCTATGATATCTGTACCATAATCAGATTAACAGTAAAATATCCGGTAATTGCAAGACAATGTTTGATTCTGTGCCCAAGAAACACTGAATGAAACAATTTCCAAACTCTTTTATGCAATTTAGGTAGAACTTTCTATTTTAACAAATGTTGCTTACTTTTTAATATTTTGTCATTGCACAACCAATAAAAAAATTTCAATTTTGTATTCTAGTTTCCATTCAATTGCATTGACATTACCCAATTCTGATAATTAAGCACTATCACATTTTGGTGCTAGTGAAAGTCATGTCTCACTACCATAATGTATTCATGAATTATGACAAGTTATGCATGTGTTTGCTTTGTACTACCATTTAAACTCAAGACTCAGGGTAAACCTTTCACATTTATTACCAATCCAACCTAGTTAATATTTTCTCTGACCCTAAATCTGCATTTTTCTCTTTCACTTTTTACAAAGGTGGACCTTAACAGAAATAACGATTGCAGAGATTTTTGACACACTTGTCCATTATTCTGACAACGGGCAAGTCAGTAGTAATTGGAAATGAAGTGACTTGCATTATAAGAACTCAACATGTGTTCCTAATGGGATATAGATCAAAGATAAATAAAGTTGTCAAAGCCGCAGTGAATATAGTATATCATATTTAAAAAACATCCATCAAATGGAGAAAATTTTTACCATTGAGGGTTTGAGTAACGAAGCTTCGAATTCACCACTCATTATACACTGTCGAATTTCTTTAGCATTTGCAACGTTTTTGAACAAGGCTAGGGTTATTGAAGAGTCTGGGAAAAATTCGTTTTGCAACACTTTCACGTGCTCCATCCTTAAAACTGGCTAGAATAGACAATGTCTTGAAAACGTGTCAGTTTGGTTATGACTGAATTACGACAAGTTCATCTCACAAAATTTTACCCACGTTTTGATTACATGCGGAAGTAACTACAACATTATTTTATGAAATGCAGAATACGAAAAACGAACAGAAAGCGGTTCGAAAAATCCGGAAAAAAATCAAAAAAAAATTCTGCACCTAAATGCAATACATTTGTCATGGCAATAATTCTTACAAGCAATATTACAAAACCACCAATAATTATTAGTACACTGTGGCCACGTAAAAAAATTTGTGATTTATCTTCTGTAGTGCCTGGTATTAGAATATTCATGTGAAGTATAGGAAGAGATGGATTGCCTAAAAACATCAAGTTTTTTATGTCATTGAGTTAACTGGAAATTTTCAAATTTTATTTGTAGATGAGTTTTGCTTGTTGTACTGCAAACATATAAACAAATAACTCTTACCAGAATAACATTATAAATACAAACAAGGTTACCTACCTTTGCACTTCTAGCTTACCAAATTACTATGCTGTGGATAGATGATTGTGATTGAATATTGCATTGCTAGTTCTGTGAACACTGTACTGATGGGCAACTAAAGTGACATGCTTTAAATAACAAAACCTTTGCAGTGCTTTAATACTTAACTTAATAACAATGTGCTAGACTGCTAGTGTACCTTACTCTTGATTGGGTTAGCCAAAACAAGGTAATCATTAAAGCTGTTTAGCTGGCAGTTCTGCCATAGCCTCACTTCTTCATATCTGCTCATATGAGAAAGGTTAATATGGAAATGATTTGCTGGCAGTTCTGTAATAGCCTCACTTCTTCATATCTGCTCATATGAGAAAGATTATTATGAAAATGATTTGCTGGCAGTTCTGCCATAGCCTCACTTCTTCATATCTGCTCATATGAGAAAGGTTAATATGGAAATGATTTGCTGGCAGTTCTGCAATAGCCTCACTTCTTCATATCTGCTCATATGAGAAAGGTTAAAATGGAAATGATTTGCTGGTAGTTCTGCCATAGCCTCACTTCTTCATATCTGCTCATATGAGAAAGGTTAATATGGAAAAATGATTTGCTGGCAGTTCTGCCATAGCCTCACTTCTTCATATCTGCTCATATGAGAAAGATTAATATGGAAATGATTTGCTGGCAGTTCTGCCATAGCCTCACTTCTTCATATCTGCTCATATGAGAAAGGTTAATAAGGAAATGATTTGCTGGCAGTTCTGCCAAAGCCTCACTTCTTCATATCTGCTCATATGAGAAAGATTAATATGGAAATGATTTGCTGGTAGTTCTGTCATAGCCTAACTTCTTCAGTATCTGCTCAAATGAGAAAGATTAATATGGAAATGATATGCTGGCAGTTCTGTAATAGCCTCCCTTCTTCAGTATCTGCTCATATGAGAAAGGTTAAATGGAAAAGATTTGCTGGCAGTTCTGCCATAGCGTCCCTTCTTCATTATCTGCTAATATGAGAAAGGTTAATATGGAAATGATTTGCTGGCAGTTCTGCCATAGCCTCACTTCTTCAGTATCTGTGCATATGAGAAAGGTTAATATGGAAATGATTTGCTGGCAGTTCTGTCATAGCCTCCCTTCTTCACCATCTGCTCATATGAGAAAGATTAATATGAAAATGATTTGCTGGCAGTTCTGTCATGGCCCCCCCCCCCCTCTCAACTGTCTGCTCATATAAGAAAGGTTAATATGGAAATGATTTGCTGGCAGTTCTGCCATAGCCTCCCTTCTTCACAGTCTGCTCATATGAGAAAGGTTAATATGGAAATGATTTGCTGGCAGTTCTGTAATAGACTCCATTCTTCAGTATCTGTGCATATGAGAAAGATTAATATGGAAATGATTTGCTGGCAGTTCTGCTATAGCTTCACTTCTTCAGTATCTGTGCATATGAGAAAGGTTAATATGGAAATGATTTGCTGGCAGTTCTGTCATAGCCTCCCTTCTTCACCGTCTGCTCATATGAGAAAGATTAATATGAAAATGATTTGCTGGCAGTTCTGTCATGGCCCCCCCCCTCTCAACTGTCTGCTCATATAAGAAAGGTTAATATGGAAATGATTTGCTGGCAGTTCTGCCATAGCCTCCCTTCTTCACAGTCTGCTTATATGAGAAAGGTTAATATGGAAATGATTTGCTGGCAGTTCTGTAATAGACTCCCTTCTTCAGTATCTGTGCATATGAGAAAGATTAATATGGAAATGATTTGCTGGCAGTTCTGCTATAGCTTCACTTCTTCAGTGTCATATGAAAAAGGTTAATAAGGAAATGATTTGCTGGTAGTTCTGTCATAGCCTAACTTCTTCAGTATCTGCTCAAATGAGAAAGATTAATATGGAAATGATATGCTGGCAGTTCTGTAATAGACTCCCTTCTTCAGTATCTGCTCATATGAGAAGGGTTAAATGGAAAAGATTTGCTGGCAGTTCTGCCATAGCGTCCCTTCTTAATTATCTGCTAATATGAGAAAGGTTAATATGGAAATGATTTGCTGGCAGTTCTGCCATAGCCTCACTTCTTCAGTATCTGTGCATATGAGAAAGGTTAATATGGAAATGATTTGCTGGCAGTTCTGTCATAGCCTCCCTTCTTCACCGTCTGCTCATATGAGAAAGATTAATATGAAAATGATTTGCTGGCAGTTCTGTCATGGCCCCCCCCTCTCAACTGTCTGCTCATATAAGAAAGGTTAATATGGAAATGATTTGCTGGCAGTTCTGCCATAGCCTCCCTTCTTCACAGTCTGCTCATATGAGAAAGGTTAATATGGAAATGATTTGCTGGCAGTTCTGTAATAGACTCCATTCTTCAGTATCTGTGCATATGAGAAAGATTAATATGGAAATGATTTGCTGGCAGTTCTGCTATAGCTTCACTTCTTCAGTATCTGTGCATATGAGAAAGGTTAATATGGAAATGATTTGCTGGCAGTTCTGTCATAGCCTCCCTTCTTCACCGTCTGCTCATATGAGAAAGATTAATATGAAAATGATTTGCTGGCAGTTCTGTCATGGCCCCCCCCTCTCAACTGTCTGCTCGTATAAGAAAGGTTAATATGGAAATGATTTGCTGGTAGTTCTGCAATAGCCTCACTTCTTCAGTATCTGTGCATATGAGAAAGGTTAATATGGAAATGTTTTGCTGGCAGTTCTGTCATAGCCTCCCTTCTTCACCGTCTGCTCATATGAGAAAGGTTAATATGAAAATGATTTGCTGGCAGTTCTGTCATGCCCCCCCCCCCCTCTCCACTGTCTGCTCATATGAGAAAGGTTAATATGGAAATGATTTGCTGGCAGTTCTGCCATAGCCTCCCTTCTTCAGTATCTGTGCATATGAGAAAGATTAATATGGAAATGATTTGCTGGCAGTTCTGCTATAGCTTCACTTCTTCATTGTCATATGAAAAAGGTTAATAAGGAAATGATTTGCTGGCAGTTCTGTCATAGCTTCACTTCTTTAGTGTCATATGAAAAAGGTTAATAAGGAAATGATTTGCTGGTAGTTCTGCCATAGCCTCACTTCTACGGTATCTGCTCATATGAGAAAGATTAATATGGAAATGATTTGCTGGTAGTTCTGCCATAGCTTCACTTCTTCATATCTGCTCATATGAAAAAGGTTAATAAGGAAATGATTTGCTGGCAGTTCTGCCATAGCCTCACTTCTTCTCTGTCTGTTCATATGAAAAATGGTAGTATGGAAATGATTTGCTGGCAGTTCTGCCATAGCCTCACTTCTTCATATCTGCTCATATGAGAAAGATTAATATGGAAATGATTTGCTGGCAGTTCTGTCATGGCCCCCCCTCTCAACTGTCTGCTCATATAAGAAAGGTTAATATGGAAATGATTTGCTGGCAGTTCTGCCATAGCCTCCCTTCTTCACAGTCTGCTCATATGAGAAAGGTTAATATGGAAATGATTTGCTGGCAGTTCTGTAATAGACTCCCTTCTTCAGTATCTGTGCATATGAGAAAGATTAATATGGAAATGATTTGCTGGCAGTTCTGCTATAGCTTCACTTCTTCAGTGTCATATGAAAAAGGTTAATAAGGAAATGATTTGCTGGTAGTTCTGTCATAGCCTAACTTCTTCAGTATCTGCTCAAATGAGAAAGATTAATATGGAAATGATATGCTGGCAGTTCTGTAATAGACTCCCTTCTTCAGTATCTGCTCATATGAGAAGGGTTAAATGGAAAAGATTTGCTGGCAGTTCTGCCATAGCGTCCCTTCTTAATTATCTGCTAATATGAGAAAGGTTAATATGGAAATGATTTGCTGGCAGTTCTGCCATAGCCTCACTTCTTCAGTATCTGTGCATATGAGAAAGGTTAATATGGAAATGATTTGCTGGCAGTTCTGTCATAGCCTCCCTTCTTCACCGTCTGCTCATATGAGAAAGATTAATATGAAAATGATTTGCTGGCAGTTCTGTCATGGCCCCCCCCTCTCAACTGTCTGCTCATATAAGAAAGGTTAATATGGAAATGATTTGCTGGCAGTTCTGCCATAGCCTCCCTTCTTCACAGTCTGCTCATATGAGAAAGGTTAATATGGAAATGATTTGCTGGCAGTTCTGTAATAGACTCCCTTCTTCAGTATCTGTGCATATGAGAAAGATTAATATGGAAATGATTTGCTGGCAGTTCTGCTATAGCTTCACTTCTTCAGTGTCATATGAAAAAGGTTCATAAGGAAATGATTTGCTGGTAGTTCTGCCATAGCCTCACTTCTTCAGTATCTGTGCATATGAGAAAGGTTAATATGGAAATGATTTGCTGGTAGTTCTGCAATAGCCTCACTTCTTCAGTATCTGTGCATATGAGAAAGGTTAATATGGAAATGTTTTGCTGGCAGTTCTGTCAGAGCCTCCCTTCTTCACCGTCTGCTCATATGAGAAAGGTTAATATGAAAATGATTTGCTGGCAGTTCTGTCATGCCCCCCCCCCCCCTCTCCACTGTCTGCTCATATGAGAAAGGTTAATATGGAAATGATTTGCTGGCAGTTCTGCCATAGCCTCCCTTCTTCAGTATCTGTGCATATGAGAAAGATTAATATGGAAATGAATTGCTGGCAGTTCTGCTATAGCTTCACTTCTTCATTGTCATATGAAAAAGGTTAATAAGGAAATGATTTGCTGGCAGTTCTGTCATAGCTTCACTTCTTTAGTGTCATATGAAAAAGGTTAATAAGGAAATGATTTGCTGGTAGTTCTGCCATAGCCTCACTTCTACGGTATCTGCTCATATGAGAAAGATTAATATGGAAATGATTTGCTGGTAGTTCTGCCATAGCTTCACTTCTTCATATCTGCTCATATGAAAAAGGTTAATAAGGAAATGATTTGCTGGCAGTTCTGCCATAGCCTCACTTCTTCTCTGTCTGTTCATATGAAAAAGGGTAGTATGGAAATGATTTGCTGGCAGTTCTGCCATAGCCTCACTTCTTCATATCTGCTCATATGAGAAAGATTAATATGGAAATGATTTGCTGGCAGTTCTGTCATAGCTTCACTTCTTCAGTGTCATATGAAAAAGGTTAATAAGGAAATGATTTGTTGGCAGTTCTGCCATAGCCTCACTTCTCCAGTGTCTGCTCATATGAGAAAGATTAATATGGAAATGATTTGCTGGTAGTCCTGCCATAGCTTCACTTCTTCATATCTGCTCATATGAAAAAGGTTAATAAGGAAATGATTTGCTGGCAGTTCTGCCATAGCCTCACTTCTTCTCTGTCTGTTCATATGAAAAAGGGTAGTATGGAAATGATTTGCTGGCAGTTCTGCCATAGCCTCACTTCTTCATATCTGCTCATATGAGAAAGATTAATATGGAAATGATTTGCTGGCAGTTCTGTCATAGCTTCACTTCTTCAGTGTCATATGAAAAAGGTTAATAAGGAAATGGTTTGCTGGTAGTTCTGCCATAGCCTCACTTCTCCTGTGTCTGCTCACATGAGAAAGGTTAATATGGAAATGATTTGCTAGCACTTCTGCCACAGTCTCACTTTTTCAGTATCTGCTCACATGTGAAAGACTTGTATCTATTTTTATTTTCCATTGCTTTTTTTATCTTACATGGACACAGGAGCATAACAGTGAGAAAATTACAGTGCAATGTTGCAAAAAAATTAGTTATAAGATTTGCAAATTTTCTGTTTGTTTCAGATGTTAATACTAGGGTTTTAAAATAAACCATGTACAATAAAAAAATTCTGAACCTAAAAGTTGAATATTTCAGTCAAACTTTGTTTCTTTGTATCTTTACTGAATTATTCAATTTCTAGTACATGTAGTAAGATTTCTCTATACTATATGAATACCAGTAATGGAATAATGAGGAATAAATTTCCGAAATGTGTACATATGGCACAGCAACTTTAAACAGGTATTATTGTTAAATATTTACTATCCCTGACAAGTACCGCTGATGGTGGACAGAAACTCCCCGAGGGTATCTGTAACTCAGTAGGCAGTACTTTTTGCTGTCAGAAAATGTAATATGTGGCAAAATTTTCAGTCATTTTAATTTTTGAAATCAAAACTAAGGTTTGTTCCCTAATGCAAAGCATTCCTTAGCTGGATTTGGATTCATATAATTTTGGAACTTTGGATTCATTAATTTTCAAATGTTTTGATTATCTATTTTATCTATTAAACTTTTCGGCCCCTAGTGTCACTGATCAGGAATAAATTTCCGAAATGTGCACATATGGCACATCAAAATTAAACAGGTATTATTGTTAAATATCTCTGTTGTAATGTAATTTAATTAGCAATAAATGATGTTATCTGTTACCTTGTTGTTTTATTTAGCAACAATAAGATCATTCTGGATTCAGAAATAAATATCTAATCTAATGTAAGAGAGATAGAGAGATTTTTCAAAACTTCAAACAATTAAGATTACTTTATAATATTTTATTGCATGTTCTTTCTAGCTTTACAGTTTATTTTCAATATCTGTATAATTATTTCAATGTTAATTCATAATTTTTCTATTCCAAAAGTCTTTCATAGATTTTGTTCTCATCTTTTTTACAGTAAAAACTGTATGACTTTATATTATCCATAACTAGTATAAATTGAATGCCTTTCACGGATAATTTTCCCCTAAATAGACTTCATACCTTAGTTATGTACTACATATAAACACAACAAGACTCATAAAATCAATATAAAGCACAGCTCAATAAACTCAATACACATACATGTACACATATATCATGTAAATACAATGTATAAAGATAATTTAAAAATTCTTATCATAGAGAAGTAAACCAAATAATGTTTATTTCTTCAATTAATATCTTATTTTTTTTCTTTTCCTTCATTTTTTTTTTTGGTTATAATTCTGTCCATAATGTCCAATTTATCCAATGGCAGTAGCTAGAACTTCAGATACATGAGGATCTGTTGATCGTACAGTTAACTGCATGTTTACACCAGAATCTGTAACAACAAGTTTAGCTCGGACCAATGCATCATGACCACCTCTGTACACGCCAGCTAAATAGAGAGTATGAGAACTTTTGCCTTCAGGAACTTTATCTGATCTTTCACATGGCTGCATACCCATAAACTGAATTATATTCTTGACAGCATCTGAAAAATGTAAGACATGGTTTTAGTCATGGGAGTAAACACAGATGTCCAACAAAATTTGATGTGAATATAAATTTAAATTAAATTTATAACATTAATATGAGTCTTCCTTATCAGAACTAATGAATGAAACATGAAAACATGACATGATAAATACACAATAGATAATAAAACATCTAGCTTTAGACAGACACTAGACACATTCTACAATCTATGCCACTGTGTTTGTAACAGGAATTTTGCACAAAAATTCTAACAAATTAAATTTTTTTTGTAAGTTTGGCCTTGTTAAATTAATTAATTAATTCTGTTTGTATCTGACAATCATTATGTGCACCATAAACACCTCTGTAGAAAGGACAATGTTGATTTCGCCATTATATATGGATTTAACATGTTTAACATAGCTGTAAAGTGTAAATACACCATGTGTGATGCACCTATTGATGTGTTAAGTCCTATGTGCAAAATGATTCATATTCCACAGATTTTTAAGCAAGTTTTTCTCAGCACAAAGATATTTTATGATAATCATGGGTGTGCATAGGTATTCATTGTTATGACTAGGCTAAAACAAGTGAAAAATGCTAAACTTTATTCTAGATCAATTTAAAAAATTTTTTGCTTTATTGGCTGTCATAAAAACAGCAGATCGGACAATAAACAATATGGTTTAAGTACATTTGTAAGGATTTTAACATCCCACTTACGTAACCAAAACTGTAAGGCTAATAGCAGCAAGTTTGAAATTCTTACCTTCTAAAGTTTTCATAGTAGACAAAGCATATGTATCCTCTAATTCATTTTCAGGTCCAACTTCTTCCCAGGATGCACCAAAATTTGGTTTCATAACTTTTTGTACATGATCACCAACTGAAACTTCTACATCTTCAAGCTGATGGAATAAAATATTTAAGTTATAAATATGTTAAAAAGAAAATTGTCTATTATTTTATTGCCTTAAAAAGTGTTTTCTGGAAATAAATAAATAAAACAACTAGAGGTAGTGATTAATTTTGTTAGATACATGACAAAGAATACATGTAAATAAATTTTTGTTCAAGCACCACAATACATGTATAGACTTTAACAGTTAGGCTTGATGAACAATTATGTCACTGAATTGAACCAATTTCCCATACAAAATTATCTAAAATTATAAAAATGGCTTTTTAAACCACTTAAATCAAAATATATGCACAATTAATTTTCTCTACACCAATCACAAAATTCTCAACAAAAGCAGGGCTCCACAAACGCCGGTAAGGTCAGTCGGCGGTTGGCAAAAGGTAAAATCAAACATAGATAAATATTCTAAATACTTGTAATTAATATCTTGTAAAGCTACTATCACTGGTAACTTAAAATATATTGACATATAACAGAAACAACACATGATCTCGATACAAAAACCACGTGTAATGTCATGATTATGTTATTGTTGGTAATCCGAAAAACGGTCATAATCAATCTAGTCAGCTCTTGTATATAGAGATCAGGGAGGTTACTAACTACAATAGGGCATGTGTATGACTGTGAAATGTATCTTCTAGTAGAAACGATGTGAACAGGTGAAGCCACTAGTAATCAATTAACTTGTAAGGTATTAGGTAATTACCCGTGAATAAGGAAGTTCAGTAAATCGTGACACTGTACTTTTAATTGTTAACAAGCCAGCATTAAAGAATTTTTAATAAGATTTTGTCTTACTATTATGGGAAAAAAACCTGATTTAAATATTTTTCAATCAGCTTTTTAAAGTTTGAATCAATGTTTTTCGCCAAAAAACGGCGTTTGTGAAGGCCTGAACATAAGTCATCTTTCTTGGAATGGCATATGTTTTATTTGAGATTTTAAGTATATATTCAATGTAAAGGGTGGAGAATTAATTTGCATCATCCTGTTAATCCTACTTGGTTAAAGGGTATGTACAATTTAAGTTTTTAAGGCTTAGAACAAAAGCCAACAGCCATGATTTGTAGAATGAAACAACTGAAAAATACATACCACATATTCATCTTCATATCCCTCATCATCGGGTTCACCTGTGTTTGGATCACAATCCTTTACCACAAATTTCAATGTGCAATTAAAGGTTCCAGTCACTGAAATAACATAATAAAAATCTGAACAATTCAAAATTGCAAAATAAATTAAAACAATAGATATGCAGGTCACAAATAGCTAAATGTAAATCACGATCACTAATGACCATATGACAGTCAACTCTTCACTGGGATAAGATTTTAAAAGTTTTGAAAAGACCAGATAAAAGAGAATCTTATCCATGTGTATCTTATTCATCATTATATTTCTTGCGAGTTTGATAACATTTCTTGAAAATACAGACATCATTTCAGATAGATGCAATGAATCATTACTTGGGTTTTTTGTCTTAAAAACCTTTTTCCTATAAATATATAATTTGGAATTGTCACTTACATTATATCAAGTAACTTCAGATTTTTACATTTGTTGGTCATCTGTCATATAAAATTTGACAAAAAAAAGCCATCACAAGACTTTGTAACTCGCATCTGCACCTGGCTTGTTAAACAACTCCATTCCATCAAAACTGCCACTATTGTAAAGCTTAAAATGTGTTTTAAATACTATATATTATACGAACCTAGTGTTGGATCTTCAGGCAGTCTAGCTAGAGTGTATGTTGTTCCAGGTTTGTTGTAAGGTAGACTTGGACATGGTACTTGCCGAAGTATGGTAAAACCTTCAGAAGGTTCCATATGTACTGTCACATTCTCAAGTACTTGGTCATTCAGTGTGTTAGTACAATCAAACTACAAGTTTTAAAGAAATTAATTAGAAATACATGTTATAAATATAAACTAGTAATTTCAAATTGTTTTTATCTAGCTGATGATCATTGAAATGCCAGAACATAAGACCATTTTTTTCATTTTTGTTTTCAATAAAAGAGTGAACTGCAATCTAATTAAATGAAAAACTTAAACTCTTGACATCAATGCTGCAAAAGGTATGATTAAGCGAGATAAAAATGTCATCTTCGGATCTTTGGTTTGATTGGATGATTTCATCTATTTTGTTTTACTGAATCTCTTGTTTAAATATTGTTAATATTTTTCAAGTTTCTATGCTACAATTACCTGGAACACCATATAATTTCCAAATGTGTGTTTGATACACTGAACCATGTATTCAGTCTCAGATTCTGTCAACTCTACTGGCAGTGAGGATGACTTGAACAGTGATCCAATGTTAGCCAGTTCTGGTATTGCAGCCAGTTGTTCTGAAAAAATTACAATATACCAATGTTAAATTAGGTTGTATTTCCCATCTTAAGTCCATCAGGCACCGTGTGTTTAGTTTCACAAGTCTCGAATAAACTTGTTTGACAATAGATTTAGTAAAATACAATGCATAGAAGAATTGGAATTTTGGACTTCTGAAAATGTGGTAGTTAATTAATATAAACACTTTAGAAATATGAAACAAGTATATAACAAATATTAGAAACAGATTTTTTTTTTTTTTTTTTTTCTTTTTTGATCAATAAACTTTCGTCAGTACAATTACATTGGACTGCTGCATCCACTTTAGATCTTCAATGTTTTAAGTACAAAAAGTGGAGTGGAGGGAAGTTCTTGTTTTTAATGCCTCTGTACAAATTCTTTTACTTATAGTTTTAAAATTTTTGAAGAAACCATAATGATGAGAGAAAAACAATGACCATTTGCAAGACATCTGACCAACTTTCTCACAATAGAGTTTCCTAAAGAGATTCAAACTTAGGTGGTGATAGGTTAAGTAAATATAAGGAAATATCTGAGTTTAACTGATAAGAGAATTCACACTAAATTCAAACCAGATTGAAAAAAGTCACAAAACAACCTTATCTATCTAATATAAAAATTGATGGAATTGTTTTTTTTTATTTAAAGAAATAACAACTTATGACAACAATAAAAAAATCCTACCAGCATAGATATCTTGTCTAGATGCCACAACTTTCTCTGATGATTTAGCAGCAGAATCTCCAGGCTCTCTAACCACTAAAATGAACATGTATTTACACTAACTAACTTGAATCAATTGTTATCAGAGATCTCCCATCTTATTAGAAAATTTACATAAGTTTTTCATCAGTTTTTCAGTATGGTGAGACAAAAATCATTTGATATTTACAGAATGTATCGGACTCAATCATTTGATAGTCACAAAATGTATCAAACTAAACAATTTGATATTCACAGAATGTATCAAACTAAATCATTTGATATTCACAGAATGTATCAGACTAAATCATTTGATATTCACAGAATGTCTCGGATTCAATCGTTTGATATTCATAAAATTATAAGACTAAACCATTTGAATGCAATATATAAAACTTATCATGCTGAAAAATTAAATATAGTTAATGTTTTGAGAATACATAGATTAATTTCCATTACAGTATTTAAAGTTATTTTCCCTTTAACAAAAACCTCTCAATATGTAAACTTTTAACACATTAAAAACAGTCTCTAAAAGGAAAGCATCAGCTGTCTATATCCTATTGCCATGGAAATTTTTGTAAGCAGCAGTTACATTGCTTGGATTTATTTACATATTAGTGGTGTGTATTAATAAATGTAATGATGATGTACATGTAGGTCATCTCAATTATGTGTATTCAGTATAAAGCTGTATAGATACCTGTTTTTTGTTCTGCAATTGGTTGAGTTTCGAGTGGAACAGTCTTCATGTCAAATGGAGTCTCACTTGGTTCCAAAGTGTAATTATGTAGAGCACGTTCCAGTCCAATAACAGACACTTGCAATCCTATATCAGACACAAATTAAACTTCAAATTACAAACAAGAATTCTGCAGATTTAAATGTCTTGCCTTGTTAGTTTTTGATCGAGTAAAAAAAATTACTTTAACATAAACTTTCACATTTTGACACACCGCTGCCTACGATGACACTGGAAAGTAACACCTAAGTCTCACCTTATAGCAATGCCAGGCTCGACAAAAACACCATGAAGCCTTAGATTATATATAATTAAATAAAATATCATTAGGCAATTACATAGATCTTTTATAGTTGTTTATTTTCTTTCTTTCTTTTCTTTCTTCTTTTTTTTTTTTTTTTACTGTTTATCCACCATCAATCAATGAATTAAATAAAGTCATCTGAAGATTGTTGCTTGGGCTGATAAGAAAAATCTGATGTAGATTAAACTATGCAGTTAAAACAGGAATTGAAATAAATAGCCATGTTTGTGTGATTGTTGACAAGATACAAAACAAGTTTTATGTAAAACTAGATGATGGTACAATTAAGAATGTTTATAATATCACTGACAAAATGTGAATTCACGTTTAATTTAAGTCTAATGTGAAGTGAGTACAGTAAAGATATTACCATTGAGAATGTAGGCTGAATTTAGTGCTTTCTGTTTCTGCTTCAGTACATTAACATAAAATGTTGCTCTGTCACGAACTTCATCATCAGTGTCCAACAAGCACCTGAAAAGCACAAGTTAACTTTAATATTACCCTTCATCTAATGTTCTGAATAGAAAGAAAGATTGGATTGACCAAGTTCGAGTCACAATGCATACAGAGTTATAGTCTTGCACATTTTGTTGGTTAATTCCAGCAAAAGTTAAAACAAGATATTCAGATTTTTTAATTCAACTGTTTTACAAGTCTATTTGTCAGAATCTTGACTAGACATACAGTGGCAGAATACTGAAGGTTTAATAATACCAAATACTTCACATTACCATTTACTTCTGAACAGTGGCAGAAAACTGAGGTTTCACTGTACAAAGTTTTTTTATCTTCACTTTAAATATTTTGATAAAGGTTTCCTTTATCAATATCCTTTTAAGTATGAATTTGTCACCATTTTTTAAAAAACTTTTTTATATTAATTAGTATGAAATTTTAATCAGTGTGCTCTGTGGGGAAAGACTTACCTTTCAAGCAATACAACACAGCTTGGCAACAATTCTTCACAATGAGCTCCAAACTTAGCCAGGGCAGAAACAGCAGCTATAATAAAAACATAAAACATAAAAAATAAAATATAAAGGTACCTAACGTTACATTGTCATATATACAGATATACTAAAATATGAAAATAATAATACTACAATTAAAGTACAGGTAAAGATTGTAAGATCAGTTGTTAACAAGAGTTGATAGCAAATCTCAAAACGTGTACATGTGAATTTCAGATTTGGTATTATTCACACTTTTGTCAAATCTTTCAAAATTTCTTCTAAACATCAATACATACTGACCAAACCACAGATGAGTAAATCAAGTCTTAACAGTATGATAATGAGCTGCTAATTCTTTCTCATTACATTATTTAGACTTACCTGCTCGAACAGCAGCATTTTCCAGTATGACTCTGTTATAAATAAATCTGATGTACTTAGATGGAGTAGGAGTCCTTGGACCTTCACGTCCCAGTAAATGTAGAATTCTTGTAGCTAATACATTATGTTCACAATCTTCTATAAACTCACAAAGATGAGCCAAACCTAATCAAGATAAACAGTTTGAAGTCAATATTTTCTCTTAATTTGTATTTACATGCATATAAATAATTTTATATAAGTAGATATGATTACATTCCTGTCAAAAGCCAATAGAGATAGAAACATTTTATGACCTAATTAGATTTTTAAAGATGTTATAAAATTGTTGGAATCTTGAGATGATATCAATTAAAATTTCACTATCCTAATCATAAACATTTCAAAGCTGCTAGTTTATACTAGAACAGGGGTCACGCTGACTTCAATTTTTTTTCTCCAAAATTTGCACCAGAATTTTTTTTTTTCGCCAAATACAATTTGTATGGGCCAAAGGTATTTTCTGGTCTAATTGTAATTTCTGGCGAAAATTTAATAGAAATAAATTGGTTTATAAAATGCATGTCTGATGACATGAAGAACAACAACAGTTTTCTTGTTTTATTTCTTTTATTCATAAAATAAATCACTAATAAGTAATAAGTAAACTGTAAACAAAACCGTCAAAAGCACAAATTTAATTTTTACAACTTTCAAAGATCTACTGCCGATAATTGATAATCTCAATATAATCTGTAAACGCGGCTTGGTAATCACTCGCTTACATCGGTAATTAATCTCGTTAAATGATAAATCCACCTGTAATTAACACCTTCACACATGGAATTTTGTTTAATCAACATCATCTACATGGCTTCAGTGACCCAATTTAACACTCATTCGGAACTCTCTAGATCTATGCTTTGATAAAACACGTAGACAGAGACGGAAACCTGTTGCTTTAACGACTCTCTGCTCATGTCCGTGAAGCGTAGTGAACCTGTTAATGTAAACATTTTTTTCGCCATGACTTTCGCCGATGTTTATTTTTTATCGCCAAATTTTTTTTTTCTCATTTTGCGAAATAAGCAAACGGCAGCGTGAACCCTGACTAGAAGGTGAGAATGAAAGTCTGATCTGGTATCATCAATTATATTTATGAATTGAAAACTACTGAATTTAACAGAACTTGCAAATAAAATGACTTGTATTTTGATACTCACCAGCTTCTTTTGCCTCTGGATTTTCTTCTATGATAATAATGATACTATCAACTATAGCCTTCTTATAATCAAAACCTCCCTGAAAAGTAACAGAATTATTAAGTTACTAAGTTACAACTGTAGTCAAAATCAGAGTACAACCTGTATATAAAGACCAGCCACTGGACCTAAAGATGGTCTCTATACAAACCTTCTAATTGTTTGTAATTTGAAGCAAAGGGACTTTTAAAACATGTCTTAATGATTAGGCAGTTTTATATTATATAAAGGTGGTCACTGTAACAGGTTTTACTACATATGTGTAATGGTGACAGTTAAAATGTATGATTTGTAACATGTAAGTTAATTGTGAAAGCTGAAGTCTATTCTGTAATGGATTCTGTAGCTGACTTCAGTGTTTTCTGTCAACTATTTCTTTCACTTAGCAAAGAATCTGATAGAAATGAATTAATCAATTGTGTTTTTCCTGTACCTACAAACGAATACAGTTCAAGTCCCTAGCTGACAACATTGTGAATCATTGATTTTCTTAAGAATCAAATCAAAATTCCATCATTATATAATCAAAAACATTCAATTTGAAAAATGATTAGAACTTGGAATATCATTTTCTGTAATAACTACATTACTAAAACAAGCAAATGTTAATTTTACCTCATCTCTCAACATGGATGACAGGAAGTTCATCAAAACATTGTGTTTCCTTGGAAACTTCAGACACAAGGATCTAAAATAAGACAATGAAATAATGAAGTGTAGTGTCAGTTTGTTGCATAAACATACGATGAGCAAAATACATCATCAGACAAACATATTTTTAGACCAATAAACAAAATGACACCGAGCAGCAATGTTCAAGTATTTAACACAGCAATTTTTTAACATAAAAATGTAAGAATTCAACATTAAATCTCATCATATAAAATATCAGTCTATAAAGCATATCTAAATTCAGATCAAATCATTATTTGCAATAATAATTCAGATTGTTTATTTTAATTGTGTATATGTACATGATTTCACATGGTTTAGGTTAAAAAGTGACAAAGGGGATTGGTGTATATTCTATTTGAATTAATTGACATGATTTCACATTGTTTAGGTTAAAAAGTGACAAAGGGGATTGGTGTATATTCTATCTGAATTAATTGAAAAGTCAAAGCTTTTTACTTACTGAATGGCTTGTACAACAACAATTTTAAATTCATCTGATATTTCATTCATGAAGCTGGAAATTTGTTTCATCAAACGATCAACACTGCTCTCATTGCCAGTCTGTAATAAAAAAAAAATCCACACAATAAATAACATTCAAAACAAATAACATTACAGTAAATTCTCTTTATAATGTGCCTCACCACTTTACCACCTCACTAATTGCCACATTATTTGAAATCCAAAAAAACTAATTCCTCTGTGTTTTTCTTTTAAGTCTACGTCCTTATATTGTCAAACCCTTTTGAAACACACAAATTAGACAGAACAAATAATGACAATCAATTCAGGTTTTATGGTATCATTTGAATTTTCAAATTATCTGTTGACCTCTTTAAAATATTATCAATTAAACTCTTATCAAATATGAATGTATTGTACCAACCTTTAGAAGTGTTGTGATGGCTAATGTTGCAATACTTCTATTGGTATCTGTGATCAGGTTCTCTAACTCCAAGTTACAAGCTGTTACTGCAGCTGGATGTTTCATGGCCACCTAGTAATACAATTGATATTCATATAAAAAGTTTATATCATAATGAACACTTCATAATGGAGCAACAAGCACAACAAATATTCTCCTCATTACAAATAGCTGAATCACTGCTGATGCAACGTGAACATCATTACAACAACAACAATGTATATTCTTATTATGGAACATAAAGGACAGTAAATCCATCATAATGGAGCAACAAATGCATTTTATATCATCTAATGGAAAAATCCTTCAACAAGAGCAATAAATACCCTCATAATGGCACATCAGAAGCCACTGCTGGAAGAACAATGTAAATTGCTTAAGTTCAGTAATTTCAATCTAATATCAGTCATATCTGATATAACTGTTCACCATATTCTTTTTAAATTCAGTCAAATCCGATATTATTGTTCATCATCTTATTGAGATTCAAAGTAATATCCGATATGAATGTTCACCATATTTTTGAAATTTAAAATCTAAATTCACATATATGTACTTTAAAGCATGAAACCAATAAGACTGACATATAATCTTCTAAACTTACCTTGTTGAGTGTCCTAATGGCAGCAAATCTAAGTGTAGGTTTTGGTGAGCTACAAAACAGCTGAAGAACAGGTACAGCTGATGCTAACTCTTTAGCTGATGTGTTTTTCAGGTTAACAATAGCATGAGCAGCTTCATATATTACAATCTCACTTTTATGTCTTAAACAATTTTCTATGAAGTCAAACATAGGGCTGTCAGTTCTGTAAGTAAAAAGAATTATACCAAAGTTGACATTTTTTGCTAACAAATTGGAACACTTTTACACAAGAGAATAACAGTGTCGCTGAATCAAAAAGTCTGAAATTATTTAAGGTGACATTTTTATTCAACAACAAACACATGTTAATGTTTGGCAAGTAATTATGATATACACCGTACAGTGAGTCCCATCTAAATTGAACCTCAAGTATGAAGAAAACCTAGCAAAAACATACAGTTTTATAGGTACAGGCCTTTAGTTTTTTTTAAACCAGTATAAACAAAAATGCAAAAAAATTGGGACTTCAAAAATTCTGCAAGGTCAAGTCAAAGTTATGACTTTGAAAAATATTGCAGAGCATTTTAAACAGATTTTACTGTTAATTCTTTAATGTTTAAATTTTTTGAGACAATAGACATGACATAATTTTATTAGAACTTACCCTGCACCTTCTTCTTCCATCAGCTTACTGGCTATTCTTATCTACAAGTTAAATAATATGTTACTTTCACCATAGACAGCTCAGCCTAGGTATATATATTTTTGAAGTTAAAGAACTGAAGAAAATAGTTTAATAAAATATTCAGAATTTAATACATGCATATCAAGAGATTAATGTTCACTATTCTTTATATTGCAAAAAATGTAGTTACTTTTCAAATACCTGAAAATGCATACACATTGTATTCGTCTCACTTAAAATGCCAATGATACAATGACTATTTAGCCTTCTCAATGCTTGCTTTATAAGAAGTTGAAGCCAGTTTCATAGATGTCTCACACTTAAGCAAAGTTACATTGGCACCTGACTTTTGGAAATTAATGTCAAGTTCTCCTAGTGAGACTTTTAACTCTGACAAGACAAATTAAATATATTGAACTTCAACTTTATATTCTGGTGTCTCAAACATACATGTAATTCAGAAACTGTGAATTAGGGTATTTGTGTAAAATAGTTATATAAATTTTTGGCTCAATCAACACTATTAATTCTGCGGAGAGATAGCCACAAACAACCCAATATGCCACATGATCAATCTTAAAGACAACTTACCAACAAACAGTATGCATAAGGTGACTTGAGGGAATGTTTACTGAACTTGGTCACTAATTTAGTAACTGCCAATCTATCATACTTTCTGATGTGATACAAAAGTCCCAGAGCATGATACTGTAATAGAAATAACAGTACATGTATAATAAATTTTTAAATCAAATTTCTCAAAATTAACTTCAAATTAACGTCTCTTTTAATTTTAATTGATTTTTAAACAAGAGGCCCATGGGCCTTAACGCTCACCTGAAGGTATTGTCCTATGCAGTTTGCAAAGTGCACTAGACAATATATTAAGTACAGAAACTTTAAAAGTTTTCTCAAATTAAGAACTCCCGCAAAACTTAATCAGAAATATATCCACTCACATTTCATTTATAAGTAGCTTATATAATATGCATGAAGTAACTGTAGTGCAATGAATAATTTCCAAATCATAAATCAATTTCAGTATACTTATGCAGCTATGTCCTTGACCTTTGAACATATATGAGCTCAAAATATATATGATTGTCATGTCAATACCTACAATATTCTAATATACATGCCTATACAAAAAGTTAAAAGTTTTCAAGATATTTAGCAATTTAAGTCTTTTTTTTGCAGCTGTGACCTTGACCTTTCAACATATGATCTTGAACCATATATCAAAATGATTGTCATGTCAATAACTACAATATTCTAATATACATGCCTATACAAAAAGTTGATAGTTTTCAAGATTATTAGCAATTTTAGTCTTCTTTTGCAGCTGTGACCTTGACCTTTCAACATATGACCTTGAACCATATATCAAAATGATCGTCATGTCAAAACCTACAATATTCTAATATACATGCCTATACAAAAAGTTGATAGTTTTCAAGATAATTAGCAATTTAAGTCTTTTTTTTTGCAGCTGTGACCTTGACCTTTCAACATATGACCTTGAACCATATATCAAAATGATCGTCATGTCAATACCTACAATATTCTAATATACATGCCTATGCAAAAGGTTAATAGTTTTCAAGATAATTAGCAATTTAAGTGTTCTTTTGCAGCTGTGACCTTGACCTTTCAACATATGACCTTGAACCATATATCAAAATGATCGTCATGTCAATACCTACAATATTCTTATATACATGCCTATACAAAACATTAATAGTTTTCAAGATAATTAGCAATTTAAGTGTTCTTTTGCAGCTGTGACCTTGACCTTTCAACATATGACCTTGAACCATATATCAAAATGATCGTCATGTCAATACCTACAATATTCTTATATACATGCCTATACAAAACATTAATAGTTTTCAAGATAATTAGCAATTTAAGTGTTCTTTTGCAGCTGTGACCTTGACCTTTCAACATATGACCTTGAACCATATATCAAAATGATCGTCATGTCAATAACTACAATATTCTAATATACATGCCTATACAAAAGGTTAATAGTTTTCAAGATAATTAACAATTTAAGTCTTCTTTTGCAGCTGTGACCTTGACCTTTCAACATATGACCTTGAACCATATATCAAAATGATCGTCACGTCAATACCTACAATATTCTAATATACATGCCTATACAAAACATTAATAGTTTTCAAGATTATTGGCAATTTTAGTCTTCTTTTGCAGCTGTGACCTTGACCTTTCAACATATGACCTTGAACCATATATCAAAATGATCGTCATGTCAACACCTACAATATTCTTATATACATGCCTATACAAAACATTAATAGTTTTCAAGATAATTAGCAATTTAAGTGTTCTTTTGCAGCTGTGACCTTGACCTTTCAACATATGACCTTGAACCATATATCAAAATGATCGTCATGTCAATAACTACAATATTCTAATATACATGCCTATACAAAAGGTTAATAGTTTTCAAGATAATTAACAATTTAAGTCTTCTTTTGCAGCTGTGACCTTGACCTTTCAACATATGACCTTGAACCATATATCAAAATGATCGTCACGTCAATACCTACAATATTCTAATATACATGCCTATACAAAACATTAATAGTTTTCAAGATTATTGGCAATTTTAGTCTTCTTTTGCAGCTGTGACCTTGACCTTTCAACATATGACCTTGAACCATATATCAAAATGATCGTCATGTCAACACCTACAATATTCTTATATACATGCCTATACAAAACATTAATAGTTTTCAAGATAATTAGCAATTTAAGTGTTCTTTTGCAGCTGTGACCTTGACCTTTCAACATATGACCTTGAACCATATATCAAAATGATCGTCATGTCAATAACTACAATATTCTAATATACATGCCTATACAAAAGGTTAATAGTTTTCAAGATAATTAACAATTTAAGTCTTCTTTTGCAGCTGTGACCTTGACCTTTCAACATATGACCTTGAACCATATATCAAAATGATCGTCACGTCAATACCTACAATATTCTAATATACATGCCTATACAAAACATTAATAGTTTTCAAGATTATTGGCAATTTTAGTCTTCTTTTGCAGCTGTGACCTTGACCTTTCAACATATGACCTTGAACCATATATCAAAATGATCGTCATGTCAAAACCTACAATATTCTAATATACATGCCTATACAAAAAGTTGATAGTTTTCAAGATAATAAGCAATTTAAGTGTTCTTTTTTTTTTGCAGCTGTGACCTTGACCTTTCAACATATGACCTTGAACCATATATCAAAATGATCGTCATGTCAATAACTACAATATTCTAATATACAAGCCTATGCAAAAAGTTGATAGTTTTCAAGATAATTAACAATTTAAGTCTTCTTTTGCAGCTGTGACCTTGACCTTTCAACATATGACCTTGAACCATATATCAAAATGATCATCATGTCAATACCTACAATATTCTAATATACATGCCTATACAAAAGGTAAATAGTTTTCAAGATAATTAGCAATTTAAGTCTTCTTTTGCAGCTGTGACCTTGACCTTTCAACATATGACCTTGAACCATATATCAAAATGATCGTCATGTCAATACCTACAATATTCTAATATACGTGCCTATACAAAACATTAATAGTTTTCAAGATAATTAGCAATTTAAGTCTTCTTTTGCAGCTGTGACCTTGACCTTTCAACATATGACCTTGAACCATATATCAAAATGATCGTCATGTCAAAACCTACAATATTCTAATATACATGCCTATACAAAATGTTAATAGTTTTCAAGATAATTAGCAATTTAAGTCTTCTTTTGCAGCTGTGACCTTGACCTTTCAACATATGACCTTGAACCATATATCAAAATGATCGTCATGTCAATACCTACAATATTCTATTATTCATGCCTATACAAAATGTTAATAGTTTTCAAGATAATTAGCAATTTTAGTCTTCTTTTGCAGCTGTGACCTTGACCTTTCAAAATACGACCTTGAACTATATATCAAAATGATTGTCATGTCAATAACTACAATATTCTAATATACATGCCTATACAAAAAGTTAATAGTTTTCAAGATATAGTGACAAATATATAATTTTTATCAAATTCCCCACTCAGTGCCTCACAATTTTCCCATTTTGAGTCCCATGGCTACTATTTGTGCAAATCTGAAAAAAGATGACCTAAGGATGTTATAAATGAAATAACTAAGGTATATCTCTTGTAGATTCAGAGGAGAAGATTTTTAAAGTTTTTCACTATTTCCCCCCTTCTGGGGCCCCAAGGGGACATAACTCCTTCATTTGTGCAAATCTGAAAGAGCTTCACCCAGGCATGATGGTTACCAAGTTTCATTACATATGGCCCAGTGGTTTTGGAGGAGAAGATTAAAATGTAAAAAGTTTACGGACGACGGACGACGGACGACGCACGACGCACGACGGACAAAGATGGATAGCAATAGCTCATCTGAGCTTTCAGCTCAGGTGAGCTAAAAAACAAATTAAGTTTCAATCAAAAACAGTTGCTATTATTTTTGTGTATATTAATCATCAATGAGGTAGTTAGACCTTAAACTAACAACACACATGTATGTCATGATAGGTAGAATATGACAGAATTCTTGCAAATTAATAATTGTCATAAGCACAATTCATAGGTGTAAAATCCAGCAATTTCATTTATTACAAACTGAATTCTGGATAAAGGTGAAATAATCTTGCAAGGAAATAAAACACTTACCTGAATATTCAATCAATCTTCTGTTAATACCATTTAGTTTTAGTTAGTTTAGTTTACATACAGGTTGATTAAAATTACTTAGAATTTGGCCTTTTTACTCACCTGGACCATAATGTTATCACTAGATACAGCTTCCTGAGCTTCATTAACCCAACGCTTAGTGATTTCCTGACTTCCCTTGCTTAAATGCTGAAATAAAACAACAGGATTTTTGTTTTCAATTTTTTGAATATTAACCAGCATCAAAAATAAAAAGATATTTTTGTTTAGTTATTATAGATTTTGAAGAAACATTTATGAACACACTGGCTTAAAACTATAAATTTGACACTTAATTATTTTCATATGTTAAAATGCAAAATGCATATAGTTAACAAAATTAAATAAACTTTTCAATTTGTTATAGAAAGAATCTTAAAATCTATATACGAATTCAAAAATGAAAGTTGTAGATGAATAACATATTCTTGACCCAGAACCATCATGAACATACTATAACAGACACAGTTAATACAGAATGCATTACAAACATATAACTCACCAATGAAGAGACCAATGCAGCACTTGACACAGAATGGGCTTTGTCTACTATAGCCTGTTTCATATATCTTTCAATACTTTGCAACATAGTACTCTGTAATTGATTAAAATATCATAATTACCGGTATGTGTTCTACAATTTCAAAATTTGTGACCTATCAATTTGGCTTCAAATTGTCAAAAACGTTTGTCATTTCATATCTGGGGTCTGGGAGGAGTGACAGTTGATTGTAAAACTACACATAAGTTATAATAAGTTAAAATGTATAAGCTATTTAGTTCTAAATATACAGATCTTGACATTCAGAAATCTTTTTCTGAGTAAAGGCTACTTGACAGTATAATAATGACCCACATGTTGAATAATCTCAGTGTTAACAGACCAAATTTCTGATTGTAACCTGGTCTACAAACAATTTACAAATGAACAATAAAGATAATAAATGAAAACTAATAACATGATGAAACTCCCTGGAGCAGAATGGTCACAACAGAATGAAATGTAATGATGGCATAAGGGATAAAACTTTATTGTATAAGTAATATATATTAACTTAGTTAATACAAGCATTTTAACATAGCAAACAATGAAATGAATTACTGTAACTTACATCTGTAATAGAACAGAGGGCTCTGATAGCTGGTCCACGGAATTGGTCATCTTTGGCTGTCATATCCTTCATTAAACTAAATAGAAATATAAAACAGTTCATGCAGATGCAAACGAAAAAAATTTACTAATAGACTAATTTTTATTTAAATTTTCTAAGTAATGATTAACTACTAATACTTCATCTGATTTAATACCATACTAAATATAATGGTTTTTTTTATTCCACATGGATGTGCTTAAAATGATAATAGAATTATGGTTCTCATTATCACAATCTTACATTAACTCATAACTGTCCCGTGTATTAGCTAAAAACATTTCTGTGAGTTTATTAATTCACTCAGAAAATACATATACTAACCTGCTTGTAACAATAATGACATCCTGAGCAATTTTAGACATTTCTTTAATGCCAAGGTACACCAATCTTCTAAGAATAGGCTAAAATAATTAAAATTAATCATTAATTATATATGTTTTGATTGTAAAAACATATCTTTTAAATTTTAAAATTAAAAAATAAATTGGAAACAATATTTCAAAAAAACATGATTGCTACTTTTGCACTTTCTCAGCAGCTGACAAAAACAATCAACGGTATTGTAGAATTTTGTAAATTTGTAATGTTACCTGTAAACTGTTTAGAATTTTTTACCTTAGTTTTATTTCTGCAGATGTACCAGATTAACATGAAGCAAAACTAAAACAATATTTTAGTTAAATGTGAATTATTAACATTTGTGCTGAATGGCACCAAATGAAACAAAGATGTGAATATAAAGAAATAATAAACTTGACGAAAACTAATGGATGCAGAAGATTTCCTGATTTAAAGCACTTAAATTTTTCTTTCTAAAATTTATCTATCTTAAAACATCTCTTTATAGAAATTTGAAGTGTCACCATTGGTTTTTGCTCAGTAAAACATTTACTTACATCATTTGACTGAAACAATTTGGTCATTGCAAAAAATGCTTCTGTAGCTTCCCTTGTTCCAATATTCTCTCCCTGGATAATATAGATGTGTATATGTTTAAAGATAAAAGAAAATTTGAATGGAAAAAAAATTAGAGTTAATTGTAACCTGACCTATATTTTTTAAAACTTTTTATTCTGCTAAACGCAGTTTGTTATTATTTGAAATTAACTACTTCACATGGTATTTTAATTTTCACAAGTAATGAGTTATTATCAAGTATCTTCACATTGTTCTAAAGTACACAGTACATCTCTGTCATGGTTCCAATCCTACTTCCCCAAGTTCTAGTATAAACAACTCTGTTAGGTCAATTTCCAAAGGTTGGAATTTCTCTGTTCCTCTACTAATGAACAATAGATTGTCTTGATATAAGTGAAATAATACTGAAGACTTGAAGTGGCTATAGAATTGATTCCAACCTATTACTTTTTTTCCCCATACCAATAATGAATTTTACTAACTAGAATTTAGACTATTTACAAAAGAAAGTTCCATCCAATAGTAAATACAATTATGTTAATTATACAATACAATGAATATGCTTACACTGCAATGGGGAAAGGTTTGAAAATTTTACACTGTTTACCAACCTCATCACCCTAACCCCACAAAAAAGAAAAACTAAATGATAATATTGTTTTGCATAGAAAACTAACCTGGTTTATAAGGTAGAGTACTTTGGTAAGAATATGGCCACATTTTCTTGGATTTATTGGTGTTTCATTAAAAGTTCTAGCCTGAAAAACAAAAGGCAAATATGAATTATGAATCTGTATCAAAATTTGCTGTACTAGCACAGTGATAAAAAAATTAACAGTGTATATACATAAACATATATCTGGAATACCTTATACATTACATCAGTATGTTTACAGAAGAACTTTGTATTACAAACACTGTTTTTCAAAATCTTAAAACATAAAAGAGAAGTCTGAGTTTTATAAAACATTTTACAAACCTAATATTGATCAGAGGACAATATTTTAAAAATAATTTGCCACTTTTTGAAATCACTACCTTAATGAAACAGTTTCTATTTACAAAATACAAATTTAAGGTAATCAATTATTCCCATCATTAAGATTCATAAAATCTGTCTCCCACTGTTATTTTATGTTAAACTCACCTCCTGTAACACACTGCTTTTCTCTAAGTTATAAAATGGATTACCTCCCCCTGGAATAAAAATTTTACATAAAATGACATAATTCCTACATGTAATTAAAATATCTACTTTGGCTAAAATCTCTACTTTTAAAATCAACAGAAAGGTCATCAAAGCCATATACAATGTATATTATAATCAAAATAATACATCAGGGCACCAAGAAGGATTTGGGTTTCACCAGTTTTTTGGCTACCATGTTATAGTGTTTTATTGTTATTAGTAAAGACTAAAATTTGCTATATGCAGTCAAACATTTTGCAAACAAGGCTCAAATATTTGGTCCTCAAAAATTTATTGTCATTTAAAGACTGTACAATATATGTCTGTTTTTCACATTTATTCAAGTAAATTTCTTACATCATTGTGTAATAAAACTTTTCTCAGCATAATGTGGCAGTGTTCTTCTACATTTCTAAATGAGATTGTATGAAACCACATGAAAAATGTATTTGTTTGAAACAAATTTATCGTTCCAGACATCCGGGCATTTCAGGTAATGGAGTTGTCTGCCTCCTTGGATACAGTGAATACAAACTGCTTTATTGCATAGAAGTAGTACGAATGTATTATCATTTATCGAGTGCAGTGCGATATTTTTTTAGTCTTTTGACAGTTTTAATGATATTTATAGTAATGTCTAATTAAAAACTTGATTATACGACTGAAATTAATTTTAAACAAATAATTGCAGGGAAAAAATTATTCATATTAAAGAGACATGTTTGTCTGTCAGCGTTCAAATTTTCATAAAATTTGTTAAAACTTTTTTATCGTATAAATGGCACTAGAATAATGAAGGAAATCAAATCTTTTAAATAATTTAAATGAATTTATAATTATATTGTCAAATAAGAAAATCTCGTAGATTCAAATCAATTAAAATTCAAAGAAAATTAATTTATTCCGCTAGCCAGTAAGTTCTTTGTTAATGATTTCAAATCAATATGAAATTAATTTAATAATATTACATAAATTAATTTACACCTATTCTTCCCACACATTTTTTCAACATCAAAAAATAATTTCGAATGACATTTACAAGTTTATCACTGTATGGATACCTGTCAATCAATATAGCAAACTGCAAGATAAGGAAGGATATGGAAGATGTCTAAACAGGATGTTCACCCACTTACTGATAATCTTTTAATTACTCATAAGTTAAATTATTATGTTAATGCATTTATTGTAAAGAAAATATCAAAATAATAAAACTTTCTCATGAGAAATATTTTGTTGACCAGTTGTTGCATAGATTCTAGAAATCGTGATTTTTTAAAAAAAAAGTTTTTATCAAGACGATTTTCAAATCACTGTTTTTATTTTTATAATAATTACTTTTATATATTTTTTTAAATTTTGAAATTTTGGAAAATGTAGTTTGACAGAATGAAAAAATCATGTGACAGAAAAAACCATACGAGTTCAATTACAAATATATTACATGTATTATTATAATTATTATTATTTTATGATACACAAATTTAAGTAGATCTAGATCTAGGTATTCGACATGTTTCATTTACTTGTAATTCATAAAATCGGCATGTATAACCAAATATACAGGTATAATTAATATTAATACTTTTTACTTTTTCATACGTTTTTCAATCTATTATCATTTATTTAAGTCATAAAAACCTTTGTCAAAAGCCCCCCAAGTCATAAAACCATGTAAAACCTTCATTTTAACCAGTTTTTTTTATATTTGAATGTACAAAACCCTATATAAATCTAAAGTATCTAAGGATTTGGTGTCACCATATCCAAGGCATCTTAAGTTGTCATCTTCACCTGTGACGTCACACTGAAACCATCAAACCAAATTGAGATGCTACTGAACAATTTACTTCAGTTGATACACATAAATATCTTACACATTACATCTTAGGCCTTGGAAGTACTATTTTGAACCAGGGTCACTTAACCATTTCTTACCTGGAAGTTATGAGACCAAAAGGTGCTATCCACATGCACCAAGAATGTTTAGCGCCACATGTTTAGTGTTCTGCTGTGTGATATTAGTACTGGAGACTACACTCGATTGGGTGGAAATATCTCCTCTACACCTCAAATTTTGGTCACCAAGGTATCACCACTAACGCTTATACAAAATATAGTAGCCATGGATCCAATTATTATACATAAGAAACTGACTTACAATAATTTTATGAGAGACTTATCACATGTTGATCTTAGCTGACTTTAAACGAAATAGTTTTTACACAACCGACCTGCTAGTGAGTGCTAATGCCTTCCTGCATATCGATACCGAATCGCCTACTCTCTGTAACTTAGTTAAACCTTTTCAACTTTGTGTGAAATATAGTGTTACCTTCTTCCTCCTCTTTCTTATCCCTTCTTAACATGTGCATTTTGTGAAATTGTTCGTGCTTTAACGATAATTCAGATATCGGGTACAAAACAATCGGCACAAAATTCAGACAGGAAGTTCCACGTAGCCGTACATATCACTGCGCAGGTGCGCTGTCATCGCGTCGCTGTCATTTTTGTTCGACTTATGAATTTATGAATTTATGAATTTTTAACACTAGGGGACTCGATTGAACCAAGGGGCGGATGAAAGCATCCAATAATAATGACAACAACAACAACAACAACAATAATAATAATAATAATAATAATAATACTGATAATGATGATGATAACAACAACAACAACAGGGACCTATAATACTAACTATATACGTCAATAATAATAATAAATAATAATCCACGACCTTTTTGATTTGGATTTCTAGAGGTGTATTAGAAAATCACCGATATCTACCTTATTATGGAATGGAATTTTATGGAATTTTCGCTACAGCCATATCTAAGTACGACGAATAAAATATGTCAAAACTGAAAATCGTTACAGGTACCCTTTAACAGTTTAAGGTGTAGCGGACCGCGCTTAATAGGTAGCCGGGTAGTTCCGTCGGTAAAGCGTCCCGCTAGTATTGTGAAAGACCCGGGTTCGAGTCCCGGTTTGGCCACTGCATTTTCCCTTTCCTGTTACATTTGGAGGCTCGTCCGACCCTGGGAATTGGCCGACCAACAGGTTGGTCCCAGGGTGGAACCTGGTGCTTTCGATTCAAGTGGTTGAATCGAAAAAAGGAAGCCCAAGGAATGTAGAGGACCGGGCTCAGTGATAGGTGTCCGGGTAGCTCACTCGGTAGAGCGTCCCGCTAGTATTGGAAAGGATCCGGATTCCGGCGAGTACCGGTTTGCCCGCTACATTTTTCCCTTTCCTGTTACATAGGTCTAATGAAAAACAAATTCAGGTCACAGTGACAAATTGTGACAAATTTGTCCTGTCAATACTTGAAAATACCGTTTTGGTAAGATAGTGCAATTAGTGTACAAAATCCCAAGCCCATCTCACATTCATCCGGGCCGAACCATTATAATATTCAAGTTCAATAATAATAATAATAAAAGCATTTGTAATAACGGGAGAAAAATGCAGGGTCTGATTCGGGATTAAACTCAGGACTTCCCACACTATAAGGTGCATTCTATCAACTTACAGCTACCCAGACAGTAATATCCCTCCCCCGTTAATCTTGGATTTTCTATGGTCCCATGTTAAGTTTTATCTGGTTCCCTCGGTTGAAATTTTAATGCAACCAACTTCAAATCCAATTTCGTTACCGTAACCGTTGAGGAAGAAAAAAATGCAATACCTGATCAGGGATCGAACCCGAGACCCAATAAAGACAAGTGCTTTTACTAAATTATTAAGACTGCTATACATAATGCAGTTCAGTTGAGTTTAAGAATACTAATCAATTATAAGGTTTTAAAGTTCGCCAAAATAATCATATGGATTTACCGGTTCGGCCCTCAAAATTGGAACCATCATACCTGGCGTGTTATTTTTTGATGGGGAAAGTTACATTATATAACATTCTCAAATCAAAGGATAATTTGTTAAAAATGGAACAATTATCGATTATAACCAATAATAGACGATTTGGACAGACACAGGTTACTTAACAGTTAAAAAATGGATCCTTCAGAGAAGAGTGGAACAAGTTTTACGGCCAGTCAAGAATCTTTAATTTGTATCGAAGCAATTAATTCAGGTATGATGTGAAGGAAACCGAAATGATCAGCGAAAGTCATCAACTCAAAAATCATGGAACTGACAAGTTTTGTCTCACCAGGATTTGCTCCGATTGGGATTTAGACCCAGGCAAAAGACAGAGGCTAGTAATCAGGTAAGCCGGTGTAACGAAGAATATTGACCCGGGTTGAAAATTGACCCGGGGTTCATTTTTCCACGTTAAATATTGACCCGCGGGTGCTTTTTCAACGTTGAAAACTGAGACCAAAAGTCGTGGAATTTATACCCGGGGTCATTTTTCAACGGTTTTGATATTTTTTTTTAATTGCTGAAGACCTCAACACGTGGAAAATTGACCCTGTTGAAAATTGACCCAAACTACAAATTATTTTTGTTTATATCTCTTTCATTGAAATTTGCTCCATGAGACTGATCTATATCTACTGTCATGTTGCAAATTTTGAATTTACTGGATGTTTGTAAATACAAATAAAATGTTACGACACTACTTATCAAAAATTAAATTTAAAAGTTAATTTTCCCAGAATAATAAGTAAATTTTCGTCTGAGATCACCCAATGTCCAGCAATACACGGTTAACTTATTTTCATGTTTGAGGCCACATGATGTCAATAACAACGACAGTGTTTTTAATTATACGGCATTTATTGGTTTTGATTTTTGCGTTTTAATAATGATTCTTTATCAAATGAAATAAAATTTATGGGATTTTTGGACCCGCACATGGCACGTCTATTAGGATTTGCAGCGTAATTTTTGCTCATCGAATGAATTCATGGATCTTTGTAACTGATTTTTTTTCTTTTATATAAGCAGAAAGCCGCTTCCTACGAAAGCCCATTGAGCTCACTTTCGTAGAAGAAAAAAATAAAAATAACGCGTTATTACGCGTTACTTTCGCGAAATAACGCGTAACTTTCGCGAAATAACGCGTAACTTTCGCGAATAAACGCGAAACTTTCGCGAATTAACGCGTAACTTTCGCGTTTTTTCGCGTAACTTACTATATAACAAGATATATCTTAATGTAATTTACTCAATATACTCGGAATGGAAAAACAAAGACTAAATTTTGTGAGGTTATATTTTGAACTCGGGTTATCGTTTTTTCAAACATAACTCGACCGTTTTTATGTATATGAATGTTCAAGACGATCCTTAGTTTCTTATGATAACTATAATTGCAATTGATTTTTAAAATGATGATGAAGTTTAAAAACACCACCTCTTTCTTTCTTATAAAGTAATGTACAGGTGTGACCGCAGGAATAACAGTTAATTTCACGCATGCGTGGTAACGGGTTAATTTAGATTTCTGCCTATGGAGAGAGAGAGAGAGAGGGAGAGAGAGAGAGAGAGAGAGGGAGAGAGAGAGAGAGAGAGAGAGAGAGAGAGAGAGAGAGAGAGTTCGAAAATTTTAAAAACAGTTTTGTTCCTAAGTATCAAGTAAAATATCGATACTTTGAATAACTTAAAAATTGAATATCATGCATATAAGCATATTATTTTCAAAACAAACTTGCAAAGACCAGAGATTAATAATATTCTGATAGGGGAGAAAAACTGGATGCGACTTGTTCAAATTGTAAAATTTAAACTTGAAACGAAAGACTCCTTAAAATTACCGGATTGTGTCATAGAAGGTACTTCAAATACATTAAAACCTTTATTTATTTATTTATTTATTTATTTTTTTTTTTTTGCAAAATTATTAAGTACTTCAATATATGATTGATCTCTTTTGTTCATAAAAACCATTACTATATTTTTCTGAATTAGCATCAATAACAATCTAATAAAAGTGCCACCCAGAACACAGTTAATCTAATGTCAAACATAGCCGAATAGCATCGCGCAGAACACATTTTATTATAAATCGCTGTTTTCTAAAACTAACTAAGATGTCATAAAAACTACGATTACTAAAATTTTATGATATCTGTTTCCACTGAAAAATATACCAGGATCTGATGTCTACCTATTTTTTCAAATTCAATATATTCAAGTATATTAATGTTTATATGATTAAAAAGAAAACTAACATTTATTTGTTTATAAACGTTAAAAATCTCACGAACACGCATTCGTATTTGACAACAACAAAGCATCGGTTTTTGGCAACTAATTATTCTTTTTTACAAAAATTATAAAATGTTGATGACATGTCAAAAAGCAAAGTAAATGGTAATGCATCTGTTTGCAAAGTTAAAATAATGGTTGCAATTAATTGACACATGTAATAAGTTCAATTGGAACTTTACGAATCCGCAGTAATGCGTGTAAACTTTACGGTGTTGCACATTTTCTACATACTATACAAAAATGTTTTATAGTAAACGCATAGCATATATGTTAATTAAACATGAGTGGACATAATATTCAAGACATGGAAATTTCATTGTCACACTTCAGTGTAGAATGAGTTATATGCTGTGCACCTGGTCAACTGACTATGTGACCATCGGATCAAATTCATAATAATCAATGCTATAAAGCTTCAGACGGACGGTCAGATGGACGTTGAACGGTAGAAGATGATACTAGGACAATGTCTATTTGTTCGGTATTTGGCTCATTATAGTTATTGCTAACTAACCTAATATAATCTAAGCAAAATATAAATGAATATTTTTTTTACTTAAAATTTATTTTCATTTATAATGCCTAATATTCCTTCACCATTTGATCTTTAACGTATTCTAAAGATACCTCTTTTAGAAATACCCAAAAATCTTTCTCATTATCCATTGTTCAACTGGCAGTCAAACCTACCTTAACCGCATTTTATGACGCAATTCGCGTTTATTCGCGAAAGTTACGCGTTATTTCGCGAAAGTTTTGCGTTTATTCGCGAAAGGTACGCGTAATAACGCGTTATTTTTATTTTTTTTCTTCTACGAAAGTGAGCTCAATGGGCTTTCGTGGCTTCGAATACCCCCCCCCCCAAAAAAAAAAAACAAAACAAAAAACCAACAAAACCTCCAAACAAACAAAATCACAAAAATGCCCCGACCCAATAGAACAAAATGACCAAAACAAAGCACATAGAACACCACCACCCAAACACCCTTTAATAAAACATGACTTATATATCAATCAATATCAATCTATATCAATCGCATCTAACATTTCCTGAATATTAAATCATTGAATTTTAGGATTATAAAGAAAAATAGGGGAATTGACTGAATTCTTTTTATTGAAAAAAATCATGGTTTAAGTTCGTTGATATTTACTTTTATGTTGTTGAATTTTGAACTGGTTTTCCGATCAAAATTCAACGACGCGGTTCAATTTTCAACGGACTAGGGTCTAAATTCAACATCTTCGGTCTCATTATTAAACGTTGAAAAATGAACCCCCGGGTCAATTTTCAACCCGGGTCATAATTCTTCGTTACACCGGCGCTTTAGACCGCTCGACCACCGAGGCCCTTGGGTCAACCGAAACAAGAGATGCGTAAATAACAAATATATGAATATGAATTTATTGATACATTAAAGAGTACAGTTTTGAAAAAAATATATTTGATGGACAGAGAACAGCTAATATCCAGATGGCTTATCGTCAAAATGACTGGGATATTGGTCATTGTGAAAACTTAAGTACACCGTCATAGCGTTCCATAAAGTTACAGTTACTCCATAACCGCTTTAGTTTATTAAGTAAATAAATATGAGAGAGAGAGAGAGAGAGAGAGAGAGAAGAGAGAGAGAGAGAGAGAGAGAGAGAGAGCGTGTGTGTGTGTGTTGGAATCTCGAAAACTATTAGTCCAGCTGAATTATGTAGGTAGGTATATATAATGATTTCAACTTCTCGTCAAGTTGAAACAAAACAATTTTTAATCGTTTTATAAACAAATAGTTCGTTTTTGGAGAAAAGCGATATCAGAAACCCCGTCTACTGCAATTTGCTAAAAGGTTAACAGAAAACGACAATCTTTTATGCACCAGCATGATATGTGGAGGATCACGGGATAGATTAAAATGATAAACAAACGTTGAACTTAATCATATCTTGTTGATAAACTACCTGTAAGCTACATAGTATAACTTACTTCTGGTTGCCTAATCTTTGTACTACCTATATAAATAACAAATTATTATGTTATCTGTCATGACATAAACATAACGCTCGTAAATTTATTTTTGTAAATATGTTAAGTAAATCTGGATATGTGTAAATATGTGGGCTAAAGTAACACATGCTGTAGGGGATGCCGTCAATAAACTCGCAGATCGGTTTGGACCCGATGACATCAATGAAGATGAACTGCCACTGAAATTCCATTACAACAGACCAGAATTCCTTGCTTTGGCTCAAGATGAAGTACAAGTTTCGAGAGATTTAAAAACAAGACCTATTGTGGTCCCGAGGGATATATCGATGATACCTCGATATGCAGGATACGCTGAGTATGGCAACTATACGCGGTTAAATGTGTTTCTTCTGCTTTTTCTTCTTCTTTATATGGAATCTCGATTTACAGAAAATGTTTATTTACTATGCTCTTTTCTCCTTATCAGTAGCAACAGCAACAATTTCCCTTCAACCACCACTGCCAACAACACCCTCACCACCACCACCACTACCGCCACTACCATTATCATTTTCGTCGTCGTCGTCGTCATCATCATCATCATCATCATCATCAAACAATAACAACAACACCAGAAAGCATCAACAACAGTATGATTAACTATCATCGGTTGCAGGAAATCCATAATTGCTCTAATCAACAGTTTCATAGAAAACCGTATTGTTACAAACTTAAATGCCTCTATTGTGAAAACCATAACCATTAAAACTATTTGATTTTTTATTCAGGGTGATAAATGCTGGGAAATCTGCATTCAATGAAGATCAAGCAGCGGCGACCCAATTTTATCTCCGAAACCGCGTGGCTTCTAAAAGTAAACTTGGAACTTCTGAGGACATGATTCAAATGAACGATATAGGTTCAGCTACTGTAGTAAGTTTATACAATAAACATTTGAAATCACTTTCTTTCATTTAGAAAAAGGTTTTCATCAGATTTTAAGTCTCTTTGACCAATTTGTTTTTCAAAGGACGGATTTAACCACATCACGGGTACAAGTCATTGTCTTTTGAACAAATGTTTCGAAAATCAAAAAATAAAAAATAAATAAATAAATAAATAAAATAAATAAATGAATAAATAAATAAATAAAAAACTCGACTTGAAATGAATTTGAACATAATACCATTTACATCTTTAAAGCTGCATTAAGTTTTTCAATTTTCTGATTTTTTTTTTTTTTTTTTTTTTTTTTTTTTTTTTTTTTTTGGATTTTCTAAAAATATATATATATTTTTAAACAGATAACTTCTTATCACGATCCGTAAGATTATTTTCTAAAATTTCATTCCTTTTAGCTGTAAATAAACGGAATCCTCTAACCGGTTGGTCAATGTTTAACGATGATTTTTATGAGCTTGGAGCATGCGCACGTATGAACGGAAAAACCCATGAATCGAAGGTTAAACCTGACAAATTGCATTAATTGTCCGTCATTAATAACCAGATGTATTTGAAATGGTGTTATGTATCCCTTACTTAGTCACAAATGACAAATTCAACGAATTTCTGTGTTTAATTTATCGTATTTCACCGTTTTGAAAGTTGTGTTTAAATGACCCGGTTTTTTCATGACGTAACCATGTTCTGATATAAGATCCCACATGCTACATCTCGCTAGGAAATTTTTGTTGTTTCTGTATTTATTCGTTATCGTTGAACCAAATGTAACATTGTTCATTAGGAATGTCATATACCATTTTTTGAATTTAATCATAAAATACATTCAAAAAATGGTATATGATATTGTCATATACCATTTTTTGAATGTATTTTATGATTAAATTCAAAAAATAGTATATGACAGGAACATCATTAATAAGATTAGCACCGTTTTAATTTTTTCTTTGGAAAACTTAATGCAGCTTTAAATGGCTTGTTAAGTTAGATTGTCTAAATGATAAAGTAAGATATGGCATACCAAATGTCTTATAAAAGAATTAAAAAATTAAATATGTGTAGCTGAAACAAATTGCTATTTTGACTAGGAATCTTATTGTAGAACTAGAGGAACAGCTCCAATCAACCCAGAGATCATTCTATATAGAGTTGGTATTGTTTCTGAAAGTCATTGTGTTACTAACTACAGTTAATGTTTTAGGGAGAAGATATTATGTGCACATACTATGGAATATTTGACGGCCATGCAGGAACTGGAGCCTCTTTGATGACGTCACATCTGTTACATAAGCATATACAGGTACAAGTTTATATTGCTTTATTTTGCCTTCTTCTTGTGAGCCATAGACACCGGTTTCATTTCTTTATGACATTTATTCCTGTAACTTTTTTATCGCTTGGCCTTCTTTTGCTATTGGTGTCCAAGAGATTTCTGTTTCAGTGTAATGAAGTCAGATGAACATTTTA